>LR755226.1:0-53295 GCA_902729485.2 Mus minutoides | reverse complement strand
TGTCTCTGCCTCCCAAGTGCTGGGATTAAAGGCGTGCGCCACCACGGCCAGCTAGGGCAGCCTTTCTTTCTTCTACGTGGTAGTAAAACCAGCCTTGGTCGAACTTGTTCTGAAGTGCAGCTTGTTTTCTCTTAGTTTAGTTTAGAAATTCAGACTTCTTCCTGATTGTACTGATCTCTCAGTGGGATGAGACTTGGTCCAAGGAAGTTTGTATACTATGAGATATATACAAGGCTCATTTTCATTTTATTTTAATTTTTGATTTATTTTTGTTATTAAATGAAATACACGTGGCTTGGTGCTTATGAGGAGATGGAGTGTATTGGGGCTCACAGTTGTAGTCTAAAGGCTTGGATCTACTCATGATGCTTCTGCCAAGAACTCTGTACCGAGAGCTAAGTGGTGTGGTCTAGAACATGGGCAGGCCTCTCTTATAAAGGCTCCAGGATTGAGGGGTGAGGACTGTATGAACCAATCTGTTCCTTGTTGCTTCCCAAAGCCTTGACGTTTAAACAACACAGTCAGATTGAGCTTTTCTCTTCTTGATAGCTGGTAATGTGGATCAAATTTCAATACCTGAAATCTTCAGGGAACACAAGACATTTTAACTGTCTCTAAACTAGTAGCCAAACAGGACAGCAAGTGTAGATTACAGAAGGACCTTATCTCTCAAATATACTAGATGTATCAGGGGTACACTCTAAATGATGACAGCCTTTACCTATGCCGACAATGCCTGAAGTGCCCACAAGACATCTATGCCTTCTAAAAATAAATGGTTAAAACAAAGCTTCTTGCTTGGAGGAGTGATACCTTATGATCTCTAAAGAAAAGTTTTAATAAATCTCTCTCTCTCTCTCTCTCTCTCTCTCTCTCTGTGTATGTGTGTGTTTGTGTGTGTACACATGTACATTGCCCCTAGAGACAAAAGAAGGCGTTGGATCTCCTGGAGCCAGAGTTACAGGCAATTTTGAGCCACTTGACATGAGTGTTTGGAACTAAACTTGAGTTTTCTGAAAGTGCAATTCGCATTCTTGCCCACTGTGCCATCCCCCTCACTGTTCCCTATATCTTCTTGTTCCATTTCTCAGATGGGCTAGTTCATAGTCACTGATTCCTGTGAGTTCCACTTAAGTGAGAACCCTGACATGCTTCTGTGAAGGGACAGAGATGCCTGGCCAGGCTGGGAGCTTCCCAAACCCATGCACTGCAACCAAGGGCAAAGGAAGGCCTTAGAATGCAGACTTTCAAAATATGCTAGCTAATACCCCAACGAGGTATAGCTTTAAAACTCTTGACATGAATAATCACTAACCATCTCTGAATTTTCCTCGGTAATGAAATATAAACACATGGTCAACATTTTGTCTGTTCCATGGTTGAAGTATCGTGGACTGTTTCTGGAGCCGTAAATCTCTATTAGGTTGTGTATTTGACGGGATCATTCTATCAATTCCTATTTAAATTCTTCAACCAGTAACAAATGAAAAACAGTTGCTCACACTGCATGAACTCATAATTGTAACTTTAGAAGCCTTGAGCAATGTGTAGAAATGTTATTAAAACATTTTTTTTTGTTTGCTACCCTTTCTGTGGTAAATTCCTGTGCTGCATTTTCCAAGCACATGTAATAGTGGAAAGACAACCAGAATTTCTAGAAAAAAAAAAAAAAAACAAAAAAACAAAAAAACTCAGGCATTTCTCTTAGACTTGTGGATTGACCTTTGTGCTGCATGTAAGCCACTTTTTGGCAAGGCGGTAAAGTCAGGAAAAGGTAGCTTACATATGTATTTGAACCTTTTGGGTCAGCTGGATTCTTGGGTCATATCTGGGGAAGATCTTAGCCAAATCCATAATGAAGGCAAAGCTTTGCCCATTCCAACTGTCAGGTGTGTTCACAATTGATGTTCTTGGAAGAGAAGAAGGTGATGGAGAGAAAGAAGAACCATTTAAGAAGTAAATGAGGGCCGGGCGTGGTGGCGCACGCCTTTAATCCCAGCACTCAGGAGGCAGAGGCAGGCGAATTTCTGAGTTCGAGGCCAGCCTGGTCTACAAAGTGAGTTCCAGGACAGCCAGGGCTATACAGAGAAACCCTGTCTAGAAAAACCAAAAAAAAAAAAAAAAAAAAAAAAAAAAAAAAAAAAAAAAAAAAAAAAAAAAAAAAAAAAAAAAAAAAAAAAAAAAAAAAAAAAAAAAAAAAAAAAAAAAAAAAAAAGAAGTAAATGAGGACATCAATAAAACAAGGTTGATAGGAAACAGAATCTAACGTTGAAAACAGAATTTCTGTTCTATTTAGTTTTTCTTTCTTAGGAAAACTTTGCTTGCAAAACAAAATGATTAATACACATTAGGCAGGTTTGGGAATTGCCAAGTCATTGTATTAAAAGTAGTGAAAGAAAAACAGGGCAATGGAGTTACCTACTTGTCATCCCAGTGCCACATAAACTAAAGCGGAAGGATTGACATGAGTTCAAGGCCAGCCTGGGCTGCATGGTGAATTCCAGGCTAGTGATGACTA
Organism: Mus minutoides; assembly: GCA_902729485.2. Lineage (NCBI taxonomy): Eukaryota > Metazoa > Chordata > Mammalia > Rodentia > Muridae > Mus > Mus minutoides. The sequence goes on along the minus strand of LR755226.1, from coordinate 50,777 downwards.
TGGAATGAGCATGATCCTGTCTTAAAAATAAGTAAGCAAGTAAGTAGACAATTAAATAAACCCAATAACATGTCCTGGGTGCTTGCTAGTCACTATAACCCTCTCTGGGCATGTTACACACCCATTCTACAGTTCTCAGGCAGCCAGTGAGGAGACACTGGGATTCCCATTTCATAAACATACAAGTTTGGAAGTTGTTAGTCCCTGGGCACCCAGCAGGTGAGGGACTGGTGGCGCCATGCATGGAACCCATGGCTGTCCTGGGGCCCCTGCTTCCCGTCACTGTGCTCATGGTCTTGATACTTCGGTGGCAGCCCAAACCCTTTTGGCCTTTGTATTACTTATTGTTGATGAAGAAGTAGCTGAGTGGGGGAAAGAGTGGTGGTTTTCTGGAGTAGCTTACAAAACATGAAAGACCTATTCTGAAGGAAGCATTTATTCATTGTTGTGTGGCTCAGCAAAGGGCAGATTAACTGCTCATTAGGAGTCAATCTGCTGACAAATTGGCAGACTATCTAGTATCTAATAATGTTAGCATATAAAATAATTAGCACGTTCCTTGGAGTCTGCAGAGTGTAAAGCAGAGAGGTTGTCCCCTTGCTTCCCCAGAGCATGGTTAATTTTCATTGATCTTTGTCCTGAGATAGTCTTTTACTTGGGATGACCTTTGTAGCCGCTCGTAAAACAATAGCCAATAGAAGGCTGTGAAATGTGCTTAATTTTCTTTCCTCTGTAAATACTATGCAACTCATATCTTATGTTTCCCTCTGGCCTAAGAGCTACAGACCCTGAGCAGCATTTAATATGGGGATTTATCCTGACATGTACTTGGGAGCTTGCCCTTCTCTTTTGCCAGCCCTGGGAGACTTCTTCATCATTAAGCCTTTGAAATGTCTTTGTAAATAATAAAGGGTTTTAGAAGTTAATATCATTTTATATCAGAGGGTCTGCGTCTACTGTGGTCTCTAGTCTAGAGGCAAGGAAACTTGGGCCTTAGCAGATTCGATGTTTTCCCTTCACTCAACAATGAAATAATGAAGATGAGATGAGGTCTTGCTGATGCTAAATGTAGCATATTGTCCTTTATACTATTGCTCTTTTTGTAGTTGCTATAAGAACAACGATGTAACCATACCAGATGGTTACTGCTAGGAACTCTTGGTGCCATTTTTAATTGCTGTCCCATAATCTTGGGACTGGCTTACACCTCAGCATAGGAATCCTTTAGATTTACAGGTGTCTAGAAGTAGGGAGGTCGCTGCCCTCACACTCATCTTGGACTGAGGAGCGAATTGTTGATAGACGAATGATTGTGACAGGGTGACATTATTCACCAGTGTTACAGAAGTGGATGCTCACAGCCATCAATTGGACCGAGCACAGGGTCCCCAATGAAGGAGCTAGAAAAGTACCCAAGGAACTGAAGAGGTTTGAAGTCACATAGGAGGAACAACAATATGAACTAACTAGTACCCTCAGAGCTCCCAGGGACTAAATCACCAACCAAAGAAAACACATGGTGGAACTCATGGCTCTTGCTGCATATGTAGCAGAGGATGTCCTAGTCGGATGTCAATGGGAGGAGAGGCCCTTGGTCCTGTGAAGGTTCTATACCCCAGTGTAGGGGAATGCCAGGGCCAGGAAGCAGGAGATGGTGGGTTGGGGAACGGGTGGGGGGCAGATAGGAGATTTTTGGAGGGGAAACCAGGAAAGGGGATAACACTTGAAATGTAAGTAAAGAAAATATCTAATAAAAAATGAAAAAGTAAGGGAGGAAACTCAGTGAGGCTCCCTCTTTGCAAACTCTGTTAGAAGAAATCCGGAGACAGAGATTTAATTGCTGGGAAGATCAGAGAACATGCTCAGGACTTGGGATCCCCAGGATTATTTGAGTTCGAACTCTCTGCGGTCTCCTTATGAGTGACGTCGCATAGTCACATTATGTAGAGGCCTTTGGAGGCGTTGAGGGTCTCCGTTAGCCTTACAGCGAGACTGTCGATCTCAGAGACTTTGCAGTTCATCATTGCTAGGTAGAAATCCATCTCTGTCATTATTTTACTTTCCACTCACTATCTTATAGCTTAATCTCTTCTTTTCATGCTTGTTTTTAGTTTTTTGTTTGTTTGTTTTGGCTTCATTTTTTATTTTTTTGTCTGTTGTGTTTCTCCATTGCTTATGCTACCATGGCCGTGCCCACAAGTGAGTATAACCCTACTCACAAACAGCGTTTTCTTTATAGTTTGTTTAGCGAATAAATGAGGATAAATTTAGAGCAATAGTTGACCTGTGTCCGCTCCAAATTCACCATCAACATACCCTTAAGAAGTAAATTCCACTGCCTGTATAGTTCAGTAATATAATGTTTGCTTAATATAAACATAGCTCTTAGTTCAATCCCTCTTAGTGCATGTACAAAAAGAGTCTTTTTCAACATGGCATTTTCTTTGCTAATATCTTTGAAGATATAGTTTGTAACTGTACTTTTTAAAAATTGAAAATAGATTCTCTAATATAGTATATACCAGCCATAGTTTCCCCTCCCTCATTTGTCCTGGTAACACCCACCCATCTTCCCTTCCCCCTATATCCATTCCCCCTTCCATTTCTGATTCATAAAAAAGCAGGCCTCCAAGAGGGGACGCTCAAGCAGGACAAAACGGGGTACAGAAAGACAAGGCGAGAGCCCTCTTGTGGAGGCTGGATAAGGCAACCCAACAGGAGAAAAACAGTCTCAAGAGAACACCAAAGAGTCAGAGATACACCCTCTCCCACCATTAGGAATCCCACAAAAACACTAACCTAACTGTTGCCCTGCTAATTAAGGTCGAAGTTTACCATTGTCTGATTTGAAATTGTTCAGGTCTTTTGTGCTGTCAGTCTCTGTGAGTTAATATATACTTTATATATATTGTATTATATTATATACAACATGTTACATCTTATATATATTATATTACTTGTACATCATATATCATATATATATTTACGTGGAGTCATCCACAGTCTTGAGCCTTGAAGGGAGCGGTTTGATGAATGCATCCCATTTAAGGCCTCTGAGTGCTCCTCAGTCTCTCATTCTATACATTATGTGCATTGCACTACCTTCCTGCCAGCAGGAAAACACACCAACGCCAGGATCCTTCTACAGACTGCTTTATTGAAGCCTTGAAAGAGGAAGACCCAGAGCCCGGAAAAGCCTCGGCTTATATAGCCAAGGAGGAGGCGTGTCTTAACCGGATTGGCTGCTGGGCCATCACTCATGTTAAGCCCCGGGCTGGGCGGTGGTTAAGCAGCAGGGGCATGTGCTTTTAGGTTGTTTACTAGCTCTGTACAGGGGGTGGTAACAGGATGTCTTCGAGTTGTTTACTAGCTCTAACAGGATGTCAGCGCCATCTTAGAATGGTGCCTGAGCCGACTTGGGCTCGGCCCTCTACAACATTATCCAATTGTAGCTCACTGTGTTAAGTACTATCTACTTCAAGAATTTTCTCTGATGAAGTTTGAGCAGTGCTGTGATCTATGAGTATATATGTCTTTAGGAGACATTTTATTGCTATGTTTCTTTAGCAAAATAATAGTAGAAAGGTTTTCTCTAGGCCCATGACCTAGTCTGGGGCTCTTTATCAGTTTCAATTTTGGGTTCCATCTCATGGAGTGAACCACAAATCTAATAAGAACTTGATATTTTAATAATGCAATTATACTTTCTTCTGGGAAATATAACCCCAAGTATGAGGTTTAAAGGGAAACGTGCTTAAATATGTAATTTAAGCACCATTGAATGCAAATTGATGATTTTAGTCTCATCAATTTGTAGTATTAACAGTTATTTTGTGTAGAATGATATTGTGTACGTTTTTTATTGAGTATTATATAATTTTCTTATATTTGTTTCAGTTGACTTGGGAGTTGAGTTTATACAGGAATCTGAATAAATCATGGAACATCTTCTGAACTTGATTTTAATAAACAAGCTATTTCTTTTGAATATTGTCTCTATTTGGATTAAAGGGTCTAACCCCTCTTGGGGTTTTGCATTTTCTTTTGCTTCTAGGTTTTATGAAATATAAAAGTTGTGTTTTGCCGCTGTGGTGATGTAAATAGATTCTAATAAATCCATCTCTCTCTGTTTACACTGTTAAGTGTCAATTGAGGAAAAAAGTGGAGATGGTAGTATCTGTGATATGTATGCACATATTCATAAAACCACATGTCCAAGGTTCTTCTTTCCTACATCATTCTTTTGTTTGAAGTGCTGGTATATACATTCATTTATGTTCATATGGGATATTTAATGCTGATTATTGTCCCCATTTTAATCAATTTTACCTTTTGCAAATGTATGGATATGCATTTGTGTATGTGTATGGAAGCCCATGTGTGTGTGTGTGGCGGGGGGTGGTTGTGTGTTTGCAAATGTATGGAGATTAGAAATTGACTTTTGCATTTCCTTCACTAGCTAGCTCTCTCTTAAGACAGGATATCTTCTCTGAGCTCAGAGATCCTGTATTGGCAGGTCTATGTTTCTGTTTCCTATGCTCTGTTTATAATTACAGATGGGACGTCATGCTTCTCTGGCATTTACGTGTGAGTTGGGGAATCAAACTCTGCCCTGTAGACTTCCATAGCAAGTACTTTAAGTTTTGATTAATTTTTTTAACATTTATTTACTCATGTGTGTATGCATGTTCATGTGTGTATGCATGTTCATGTGCTGCTACTACCTTGTATGTGTGGAAGTGAATAGCCTGCTAGGGCTGGCTTTCCCTACCTCCCATATGGGTTCTGGGGATCCAACTCAGGTAGGTTTCAGGCTTGGCAGTGAACACCTTCACCCACTGAGCTTACTCACCCCTTGGGTTTCGATTTTAAAGATTAGCGGCTGTTAAGTTGATCAGAAAAAAATGACATAGCCCTCTTGGGACAACGTATATTCTGCATACTATTCTGAAAGGAAATTTCAAGCAATGCCATGTTTTTCTTGAACAGCTTCTATTTCAATTTTTATTTTTCATATACTTTGCTTATTTAATTATGTTTTAATATTTTTTCTCTGTTTCCCTCCCTTTGAGAGACTTTTCCTGTTGATTACTCTGAAAGTGTGTTTTGAGAGACAGTATTTCCTTGGGGAGTCTTTTCTCGACTTCTAAAGCTCTAACAATGTGAACCGAGCAATAAAAAAACCAATTCCCTCCCGTTGGTTGTGCTTCAAATAGTCATTTCTTTGATACCAGCTAATAAAAACAGGAAAAGGATAATTTTTAAGTGCTTCGCTCGAGATTGCCTTACTTCCAATAAGGAAAATTACCTCACAAGGGGGAGCATGGGTAATAAAGATCCAACTACGTGAATAATCGTACTCATTGTAAATGCCTAAGTCCCCCTGTTGCTGCTTGCAAATCTCATTTAATCATGGGCCTGCTGAGTGCCCTCTGCAGTACAGAGATGGGAATTTTCTGCGAAAAAATTTTTTTCTGTGGGAAAAAAAAAATGGGCCTGCATAATTACTGAGGGTAGATTTTAAATGCCATTGGAGATTCCCTATGTCCTTTGCCTTTATGGTTGTATGAAGTCCATGAGATGATGGGAGATGATGGGAAACAATAGTCTCAGGCAATAGTCATCAATGAAGTACGGTCAGGCTCCTGGGTGTCTCAGGAGTGACAGTAAGCCAGAGAAGGAACTGCACCCCAAAGACATTGAACAGACATGCCACACCATGGTCACACAGATGGTCAGACTTCAGCATGCTGAGATAAATGGTCCAAGCCCTGCTGTTTCCTTCTCATCTATTTCTCTCTTTCTCACTGTGCTCCCATTTGTTTCTTCTTTTCATTGCTTTTGAGGTTAATGGTGCCTTCCCTAGTTCTTTGTCCATGTCCCTCGGAGCTGGTGTGATTACATGGCCTCACGGGGTGTAGATCTCCAGAAGCTCATAGTCTTATCCGTTGACTGAGCTACGTTTGCGAGGCAGTCTTAGGTACATACTTCTCCATAGAAGTGGCCAAACTATACCTTGTGACCATATCAAATGTTAGCTTCTTCCTTTGTCCCATCTGCATTTTTCTCTTGCTTTTCGTAAGTGCCTTTGCCAAAGTACTTTCCAATAAACCATCTGTACTCCACTTACCTTGGAAATTGATTACTGAGGACTTAACACAAGATCTCAAAGACAGTCCCTTAAGCACTCACACAAGTAGTATTTTACAGAATGAGTATACGGTATTTGCATATTTAGGAACATCTATTTATATACCTGTGCCTATATCTACACATATATATATGTGTAACGGTAATTTAAGGAAAGAGGCCATTGGAGTTTGTGTGTGTGACTTGGGAGGGATTGTAGGAAGGAACTCGAAGGAGGAAATAATGTTATTATTTTATAATCTCAAAAATATATAATTATGAAGAAAATAGAATGTGAAATAGTGTGTTTCTGGGGGCTGGTCTTAACCAGGTGCTAGCATGAAGTAACTATTTCTGGAAATTCTAGCTTTCCTTAAAGAAGAGTCTTTAACTTATAGTTAAGAGTCATGTGACCCATTTTTGCTTGGTTCTGTGTCTAATCTTTTCATTTTCTAGATCATCAAGTCAGGCTCCATACATTAAGTTGGCTTAACCAGTAGTAACCCTAGCTAACTGGCAAAGGAGCCAACCAAGCCAACACTCTTGCATTTGGAGGAACCTTTTTAGAATCTGTGTAGACTTTTTTGGTGCCGTCTCAGAACTTAGAGCAGACAGAACTAGAGGCCATCATCTGTCACATCTGTTTGTTCAACTTGGGAGCTGAAATCAGACACGTCGGGAACTCCTGTGTGGATCCCTTTCAGTGGCCATGCATGACTCTTCGAAGGCTGATCTGTGGAGCACACACCATACTTGGTAGTAGAATAGTCAGAGAAAGTTACTGAAGGAGCAGATGGCCAAGATTGTTATTGCCTGAAATCAACATTTTACATTCCTGGTCATTAAGAGAATTGGGGATTTATTTATTACTTGTTATTTGAGGGACCAATGGCAAGAACAGATTCAGTAGACTGATGCAACATGTGGGGCTTAAATATTAAGCAAGATGAAATATATTTCTATTGTTTCTAAATTAATATGTATTATTTCTATTTTTCTAAATTAATATGTAAGTCTCATGATCATTCTAGTTCATTAGTCATTTTATTATGCTCAAAGAATGCCCCTCAGAGATTATCAAATTATTTTGTGCCTAGAGTCACTGTGACACAGAGAAATTTAGAATTAATTGAAAAAAGAAATTATTAGCTTCTTAGTATTGCTACTACAAAGATCCATTCTTTATATCATCCCTAAAGCTTTAGAGATATTCCTCAACTTCTACAATTTGTAACATAAATCAGTTTTTAACCTTATTCTCAGGGCTCTGTAGCCAGGTTGGTTCTCTGATCTCCTTTTGGGCTGCCTTTCTCCCTTCCTTCTTGCTTCCTGGCCAAGCAAGGGAAGTAGTGATTGATAAACACTTGTATTTTTTTTCCCAGACCCTGCCTCTGTTATGCTGTATTTCCTATGTGATTACCCACTGTGACCTAGTCACATTGGGTTCAGTTAAATGTTTGTTTCTTATGAAATCTTCCTTAATATCCCTTAGCTTTCTGTTCATAACACTTGATTCCTTACATTGAAAAAAACATTGAGACATGTTGGGTGCCAACCTCTGCATTTTCTGAGTCTGCCTTCTGAACCATCATGGCATTTCATTTGTACAGAATGGGCACAGGCCACGGAAGACTCAAGCCTGCCTGTGAGTCCTCAGGCTGTGAATGTTCTCAAGGACTTGTTTGATATGGCTATGAGTTGAGTGGGGGACAGGGGTGGGGGGCAGGAGAGCAATGAACACTGGTTTTCCAGGCATGGCTGAGAAAAGAGTAAGTGTGAGGCACTGTTTTGTTACATACAATCCATGAGTTCCAACAAGGAGTCAAATGCTAACATAACCCGTAGTCCACAGAGGAAGCTTGTGGAATGGTGCTGCCACTTCGGTGGGTTAGGAGCCAAAGGGCTTGAGTCTGAACTTGAACCCTGCTGACAGGTAACCTCCTCAGGGCTCTAGTTAGTTGAGAGGGAAGTTGAAATCATCATCAAATGCTCCCCTGTGCTTCCTTCTCTTCTCTTGACTTGGTTTAGTAAGTCAGTAGATGGGCTCTGAATACCTTATGCCAGATCCTTGGAAAAGCCAGAGAGGGAACCGCAGAATTGTAGGAATTCGTTCTGTTTACAGCTAGAAGCTATCAGGAATTCTTGTTTACAGCTAGAAGCTATCATGTGTGAGCCTTTCTAGGTCTGCCACGTTGGGAGAACCCCTTCAGGTTCAACCTTTGAAGGGAAGGAAGAATGTGGTTTGGTTCTATGGGCTTTCCTTTGCAAGCGTGAGAAGTCTGAGAAAAGTCCAAGGTACCCTTGTGTGCTGGCAAATCTAGATAGTCTAGGGAGGCAGAGGGGTGTAGAATCGGTGTGATTTGAACAACCAGTGCGGTGGGATTGTGGCCTCCCGGTAGCTTCCTATGCTCTTTGGAAGGTACATTAATGGAATGCTCACTGCTTTTCATGTTACTAAGGAAAACCCTGTTCTTTTGAGAGTCCTCATGTCAATGGAATATACTACTGTATTTTATCTGTGTGGCATATGTGTTCTTATTCAGTAGTCATAGGATTGACTTACATGTCAAATGCCCATATTTACTTTAGAGTGACTTTAGTTTGTTGAAGCAGTAAATGTATAAACCCTGATGCATAACAAACACTACCAGGTCATGCATTTTCTCAAACTGAAGCTCCAGTAATGTTGCAGCTACTTATTTAATCATTTATTATTTTAATCTTTCTGTTTAAGATATTTTTCTTTGTGGGAAAGATCCTCATTATATAGATCAGGCTGTCATGATATAGGTCAGGTTGGCTTGAAGTCATGGTCTCCTACCTCAGCCTCCTGAGAGTTAAGGATATGGACATGTGCCACCACGCCCAGTTAATGCTGCTGGTTTCTGGACCTCAGAAGCACGAGCAGATTTAATACAATTATAATGTGTCCCAGTAACTTAAGGATTATACTGATCAGAGATGAAGGTGTTAAAGGGATAAACTCTGTTACATGGGATGCTAATCCCATCACATCCTCTCAGGACCTTAATACAGGGTAGGGAGGCCTGAGTTCAATAGGATGCTATTCTCAGTACCGGTGTTGTATAGCTGACTTGTAGCACAATTGAAGGAGATGGTGGAGCTTGTGCTCCAGCCCTTAGTCCACGATGACATACCATGAACCCGAGTGTTATTTATAAACTGATGCTTCACTGTGGTAGTTGGCGACACTCTGCATGGTGAGGCCACAGCTTGCTTCTCTCAGGATCGTTATGTTTTGATTCCAAATTTTTCAAACTTTATTTTTTTTTTCTTTTAATTTTGAAACTTAGAGCCACAGAGCCTAAATGCTTGGAAGGTTTTGAACAGCTCTATGTTTCAAAAACCAGCAAGCTGTGCTGCTTCTGTTACGTGCAGCATGAGGATGAAGCAAGTCCGAGTTCTCAGGAAGGAACGCATCTCATCTCTCTGCTCTCTCTGGCCGTGCAGGACGGTGATGGTGCTGCACATCTGTCCCTGCCTTTGCTGTTGCTTCATACTGAATGTGAACCATGTGGGGAGTGGAACTTTCTATATAGCTATCTAGATTCATCTGGAGCTTTGAACGAGACCTAGAAAATAGTGTTTTATTGCATTAAAAGTTCTTTCTGCAATGGAGACCACATTAGAAACATTGAGATCCTTAATAAGCTCAGCTTGGGATAAAAGCCATGTAACCTTCTTGAATGAGGGCACTTGTAGACACATTTGTGATGCTGGACATTGTCTTGCTTCTTCTCTCTCTGTGCTGGTGATCTGTCCTCCCTTGTCCTCCTCCTCTGCCCTGCCCTTGTTCCCCCTGGCATTCCTATCTCTCCTGCCCTCTCTCCCTTCTCACCTCAGCAAGACTGCCCCTTTATATTCTGTCAGTCTAGCTCTGCAGTTTGTGGCTGACTCTGATTTCTGGGCGTTCTGCCAAGCTTGGATTGCTTGCTTCTTACAGTTATACCGAGAGCCTCAGTTACATTGTTTCCAGCACTGTTTCAAATCGCATTGCTCTCCTTCCTAACATATGTGTTTTCCTAGAATGTTATAGTGTTTTCACAAATGTCCCCTCCAAAGTGGAATTGTATATGATGTGTGCCCACACTGTATAGAAAATACTCCAGATAACCCTGGATTGTGTACCCACACTGTGTAGAAAATGTTCCTGATATCCGGACTGACTTCACATATCCCGGATCTCTGTTTGGAGGGGTAACTTTTTCTTTTTAAATCAGTTGTTCTGCTCATGTCATTTTCTCTTCTCAACAACAACAAAAAATTAGTTGAATTTTACTTTATGGAGACTATATGTATATGACTATAAAAGAACTTCCTTGTCAAATAGCAGCTTTAAAAAATAACTTTTTAACTTTTTATTGATTCTTTGTGAATTTTAAGTCATGTACCCCAATCCCACTCAACTTACCCTCCCTTTGTATCTGCCCCCTGCTCTTGCAACCCTCCCCTGATCCAAAGAAAATAAAAAGTAAAATAAAATAAAATAAAATAGAAAAGAACACAAATTAAAATGAAAACATCTGCAGGGTGTGACAGTGTGTCTACACATCTTTACTTGCAGATGTTCATTGCCCTGAGTTATTGGTCTGTTTCTAGGCCTCTGGCTTCTGCTACACTATCAATATTAGCTGCTCACCTGGACTGTCTTTGGATATGCAGGCCCTGTCTCTTCATATGCCTCAGCAGTTCATAGATCAGGTAGATGTTGAGGTGGGCCAAGTCAAAGCCATGGATCTAGGTCTGGGTTGTAGCTGAGTTGCTAAGCCTGCCAGCTCTCCTGTGCCTTGAACCAGGGCAAGCTCTCCAGCGCTGCTACTAGTTTATGTAATGCTGCAGGCGGCAAGGGCTGGAGAGATGGTTCAGCCATTAAAGGTTCGCCTCACAATCAAATGGATACTGTTGTCTCCTTTTAAAATTGGCACCTTTGATGCTGTAGGTTCTGGCTCATCCCTTAAGAGTTCTTGTTGCTTTTAAAGAGTGCACTAGTTCAGTTCCTAGAACACACATGATGGCTTACAACCATCCATAACTTTTGTTCCAGGCGATCTAATGCTGTCTTCTGACCCCCACAGACAGAAGGCACCCATGAGATACACATACATAGAGGCAAATCACTCAGACACATAAAATAAAATAATTTAATTTAATTAAAATTTAAATAGCATCACATCTCTAAATAATTCCTAGTTTGATCCTACCTCTGTTTTGAGAAAGTTCTGGATTGAGACCTTCAATTATCCTGGAATATGATGACAAAGGCTTAAACTTTGAAACATGGGCCAGTCTGTGATGATGATGGGTCTTCCTAATAGCTGTACATTAATCATGTTAGATATCCTAGACACTGAAGTGTTTGATAAAAAAATATTCTAGAAACATGCTGCCTGAAGTTTAAATTAGCTCTAAGTAAATGAAATTAAAATTTGGTTTTCAGACATATTTACACCACAGAGCCCCATCTCCTTAAGTGACTATTCTACTAAGAAGCATATGTATATCACCAGGAAATTATTATTGAAGTTGGGATAAAGGACATCAGCCAGAAGCTTTTACATTTATGAATTAGGGTAAGTGTAAGCTTGTTTCCAGACACTGAAAAGGCAGAGTCTGTCCAGGAGCAGAGAGAGCACCCAGGTTTCCTGTGTGATTCTCAGTGTAGGTCATACAGAGGCTATGGGTTCCTTCCTGCCTTTTTGGTCCATATCCCTCATCATGTCACTACACATCTGTGTTCCAGTTTACAAGAAGGACAAACATGATCCAGGCATAGACATAGCTCCCACGTATATCCTTTTGCCCCAGAGAAAGTCTTGTGCCCAGACCCAGCTGTAAGTGGAACCGAGGAGTGTGACATTTTTCATGGTGGTCCTTGTAGTTCATAGTAATCCTGTGAGGGGTGAGAATGGATTTAGAGGCATGCCAGTGAGTTTTATTACAGATAAGCAGATCATCAATGTAGAATAGGCCATTCCAGGTGACAGGTTAGAGGAACACAGTTAGTTTGCATATTTAAGCAGATGATATGGGGTTAATTTAGAGACCGCTTTACACAGCATATTTTTTTTTTTCAAATGGTCATCTAAGCATGCATTCATTGGGCATACAGCATGCCAATGAACACTTGGATAATGCTTTATACATCTGGCTTGCTCTTCAGATCACTAAGTAACCCCTTTGTGTGGAGGGCTTGATCTGGTTCTCCCATGGGGCCATGAGCTATGACTCCGGATGACTTTCTGGCATTAGATAGATTTGAAGCTCGAAAGCATCGGCATTCTTGCTACCCTAAGAAGTCAGCCTGATGAAGGGAGCCAAATCTACTTAAACAGAGAAGATTTTATGGTCCATTTGTGAGAGCAAATGACACTTTATTCTTGGGAGGCCGAAGGGCTCGTTTTTGTAATGAACAGATAAATCTCTCCTTGAGAAACATGGGATGTTCTTTTCAAATTAGCACAATTATATTTAATGCTTCGTTTTCTCTTTCACATCAAGATGCTGTCTATGGGTATCTGCATGGGTGTAATTTCCTGGCTACATGCTGCCGCCGCCTCTCTCTCTCTCTCTCAATACAAACCTAGTTGTTGTATTAAGTGTTGGTGTATGCTTGGTGGAGCTAATGATATTATCCCTTGGTGATAGCTTGGAGCAGTATGTCACACAGTTACATTAACTGCTTCGGTCAGTAATTTCCTCCTTTTTCTTATTGTTACTAATAGATTTCATCTCTTTTTAAATGGCTTGTTAGACTATATGCACTTCCCATAGTAGATTGAAGTATAGTATAGGTAACCAATAACTTGCCTCCGTTTATCTAGCTATCTGAAATATACTTTGCAATTTATGTTCTGTCTTATGCAGAGGAGGTATGAGCAGTCTCAGCCCCACGGAAGAGGCAAGGACCTGCGCTGGTGACTGTACCAGCTCCCAGAGCCTGTAACACATCTGCAAGACTGTGTTTATGTCCAGGATGTTAAAGAAACTCCTCTCCATAAGTGTGCTCATAATTGCACAGTCTGAATTGTGACTCTAACTTTTGTAAACTGGATGATTCCACTTCAATTTATCCTGTTTTCAAAGTGTTAAAGTATCCATCATATGGTCAGATTATAAAAATTTTACTTCTTGATAGTTTCATATGTGAATGATGTGCTTACCCCATCCCCATCCCCCTAGTCCCTCCTTCCCTCCTGGCTCCTTTTCAAATTTGTAGTATTTTGCATTTTAATCACAATTGTCATATATATGTATGTACCTACACTTACATGAACCACCTGGTACGATCATTCAGGGTTGCTCTCCTGTCTTTAGGGCTGTTTTCATTTCCTAGCTATTGTGAATAGAATGGCAATGAGCATGACTGAGCTAGTCTATGGAGTAGGATGCTAAGTCTTTGGGGACTATGCCAATAATGCTATAGCTGGGTCAGACACTAGATCTACTAGGTACATCCAGTAGACTTTGCTGCACTGAATCCACAGTGTCTATACCAGCTTACAATTCTACTGACAAAGAGTGAGGGTTCCACTCTCCCTACATCCTCTCCAGAATATCTATATCTATTATCTATCTATCTATCTATCTATCTATCTATCTATCTATCATCCACCCACACATCCATCCATCTGTCTGCTTCTCTGTCTTGCTCTTAGCCATTCTAACTAGGAGAAAATGAGCTTACAAAACATTTTTAACTTGAATTGTCCTAGTTGCTAAGGATGCTGAACACTTAGCCATTGTTATTTATTATTTTGAGAACTCTGTTCAGATCCCTAGGTCATTCTTAATTGGACTTTTTTGTTTTTTTAGACAATTTGTTTATGGAGTTTTTAATATATTATGGATATTAATCCTTTGTTAGTAGTATAACTGGCAATGATCCTCTCCCACTCTCTGTAGTTCTGGGCTTCCTCTTAATTGACTTTCATGCTTCATTCATTTTACAGACTTTTAGTTCTGTGAAGTACTGTTGGTCAACTATTGGTCTTAATTCTTGGGCCATTAGTGTCTTATTCAAAAAGTCCTTTCCTATATCTGTATCTTTTAGGATACTATCTATGTCTTGCTGAATGTTTCAGTGTTTTCTTTGTTTTTTTTATTGTTTTTGTTTGTTTGTTCGATGCTTTTGTTTTTAATAGTTTAGAGATTCATTAAGTGAATCGGAAGTTCTTGGCACTTTATAAGCACTGCGAGTATTAGCTGTCATATTGATTCATTTTGATTCATCTTATTTGGAAACATTCAGAGAGTAGTAGAGAAGCATCTGTCTTATCTTCTTTTCCTTTTCTGTGTAATAGTCCCCCTTTATTGTGGTTTCTCCTTATGAGGCTTCAGTTACAAATGCTAAAATATGAGATGGAATTTCTAATTGAGTAATTTTGTAACTAAGCAACACATAATTTCATGTTTAAATGTGAGGTTGGGTGTTGAGCCACCAGGACCTAGTATATGCTGGGCAACCAACTTTCTAGTGAGATATATCTTTAGTCATTATTGTCTGTCTGTCTGTCTGTCTGTCTGTCTGTCTTTTAGTTTCTGGCAGAAAGTCTCACTGAGTTGTACACTGTGTAGGATCTAGGTCTGGCCTTGAACTTGCAATCTCTGTCTCAGTTTCATGAGTAGCATTAGAGCAATCGTAGCCTTAGAGGCATCTGCTGTCAGATCTGGCAGCCACAAGTAAATTTTAAGCTGTGCTGTCTTCTCAGCAGAGTAATGATGGTTTGTACTGCCCTGCTCTGCCCTGCTTGGCATGTATCTACTTGTTCATTATGCCTGCTGGTATTATCCTAAGCAGTTTTCCTTCCTTCCTTCCTTCCTTCCTTCCTTCCTTCCTTCCTTCCTTCCTTCTTTCCTTTCCTTTAATGTCTGTATTTATGATTATCATGTGAATGTACTTGCCAAAGTTTTTATATATGCATGCAGTTATCCTCAAAGACTTGAAGAGAGCATCAGATCCCCTGCAGTTAAGTCATAGGCAGTTGTGAGGTTTCATGGAGGTGCTGGGAACTGAATCCTGGTTAACCACCCTTAACCACTGAGCCATTTCTTCAGGCCTGCCATCTCAGTCTTAAGATCACCTTTTGCAGGGGAGATCCTAAGGCCTGACACAGAGGCTATGGAGCACTCACAAAAAGGGACCTATCATGACTACCTTCTGAAAGACTCAACAAGCAGCTGAAAGAGTCAGATGCAGATATTTGTACCCAACCAATGGACAGAAACAGCTGACCCCTGTGGTTGAATTAAGGAATATTGCAAAAAGCTGAGGAGGAGAGTGATCCTGAAGGAGGACCAGCAGTCTTAATTAACCTGGACCTCCGACATCTCTCAAACACTGGATCACCAAACAGCATACACCAGCTGATATGAGCCCCCTAACACACATACAGTAGAGGACTTCCAGGTCTGTGTTCATTCAGAGATGAAGCACCTAACCCTCAAGAGACTGGAGGCCCCAGGGAATTTAGAGGTCAGGTGAGGTGGGGTGGGGATGAGGGGCATCCTCATTGAGATGGGATGGGGTGGGAAAGAGGTGTGGGATGTGGAGCAGTCAGAGTGTGGGTGGGGGCAGGGAATGGAATATGCAGTGTAAAAAATAAATTAAAAAAGAAAAACAAGAAAAACAAATTCACTAAAAAGCAGTATTATCCTGTTTGTATTTAAATAGCTTTGTTTCACTTAATGATTACCCCAAAGTGTAAGAGTTGTGGTACTAGCCGTTAATCACAATAGATTGTTATAATTGTATTTTCTTTATGGTTGTCAATCTCTTTACACAATTTTGATCATATGTATAGGAAAAAAATGAAGTATATATTGATCCTGGTTCTATTCTAGGTTTCTCTCATCCTGTGGGGTGTGGCTGTTGATTAAGTTTTATTTTCAGCTTGATGTAACATAGTGTCACCTTGGAAGAGGAGACCTCAGTTGAAGAATTGTCTTAATCAAATTGGCCTGTGGCTGTGTCTATAGGGCATTGTCTTCATTGCTAATTGGGGTGACTGTGGGCTAGCAGAATCACTTCAAGTCAAGTCATCCTGGGTGGTATAAGAAATCTAGGTAAAGAGAGCATGAGAGCAAGGCAGGGAGGAAGCCAGGGAGACAGGAAGTGGCATTCTGCTACAGCTTCTGCTTTCTGCCTTGAGTTCTTGCGCAGAATTCTCTCATTGGTGGATTCTGGCCAAATAAAGCCTTTCTTCTTCTTAAGTTGCTTTACATCAGAGTGTGTAACCACAGCAACAGAGGAGAAACTAACTAGAACAGGGAGATCTTAAAAGAGCTAAGCAAAGACTGCTATAGGTACTAATGAAGAGTCTTATCTTGTCTGTTTAAAACTCACCAGCAAATGCCTTTATTTCACCAGGGCAATCTAGATGACCCTACCCTCTGCAAAGGACCCTAGTCCTGTGCTCATGTCTCCATTAGGATGTAACAACTGAAGAGATGCACCCACTCACACTCAGGGCCAGTGGTGCATCAATAAATTGTATGTTAGCCCAGTTCTCTATCTTCATGGGATGGTGGGTTTCTTGTCTCTGTCTATGTCTCTGTCTCTGTCTCTCTCCTTCCTCCTTCCCCCCCCCTTCTGTACGTGTGTGTGTGTGTGTGTGTGTGTGTGTGTGTGTGTGTGTTTTCAGCTATATACATGTACTCAGCCAGAGGCCCAAAGCTCTATTGTATAATAGAAGGAAAAGGGAACAATAAAATCATGACACTCAGATGTCAGAGTACACAGAACACCATAGAAGGAAATGTTTGAACTATGTTAGTTTTGGCAACCTGGATTCCATTTTAGAGATTCCAGCTTTCTAGCACCCCTGATGTGGCTTGAGAATGAACAGTCTCTTATTTGCAGAGATGACGCGAAATATCACAACAGCCTGAGATTATATGTTTTCTGTTGGTTAAGAGCTCACTGTTTTGTGAAGTAAAGCACACACGGAGGCATAAACATACATGGTGTAGACAAGTATGTGACATTGGCACTGAGCTGTAAGATAGCATTCCATGTGCGTGTTGAACACTGTGGAAAGGAGGGAATGAGGTCATCTGCAGTGCTGGGGTGAGAGAGAGACTTCTTCAGGGGCATCCTGGTCTTCAAGTTGTGCAGGATTAAAGGGATTTGCTCAGTAGAAAAGATGGGCAGAGATCCTGGCCAATAGACAGCAGGTGTTGAGAAGGGCGGAACCAACTAAGTGCCTTGTTTAGGGCAATGGCCAGGTTGGTGATCTGCCACTGTTCTCTTGAGTGTGGGGTATAAGAGCAGCCCACACAGGGTACCCCATGTAACATGGAAAACTTGTCCTGAAGGTCCCACACTCTGCTCTGTTCACATTCACCTTGTCTGTGGAGAAAAGCAGACTTCTGCTTGTGGGAACAAGAATTCCAGAGTCGTCTTTTTGTTGCCCCTGAAGTTCTGGTTAGCATCCAGTCGTGGGAGGGGTGAACAAGAAGCTCTTCAGTCAGTGTGCAACAGCGAGGAACTCATGTCAGGATTTCAGACCAGTTAGAGCCTTTATTCAGAACAGACCTGGACCGTCAAAGGACTGGGAAGGGCTTATTTTTCACCAGAGATAGCCGGTTTAAAAAGTAAAGTCTACCAACAGAAGGGGCACATTCCTGAATAAATTCAAACTTCAACCAAATGAAGAGACTGTGAGTGAGCGTGTCCTTCCTGGGAATGAGAAGCCTCAGAATCAAATCTAGATGAGAGAATAGGGCATGAAAGTTTATACTCTGTTGCTCTCTGGTGCCTCAGAGAATCGCCCATGCCAAAGGTGGATTTTAGCCTTCCTAGAAAGTCCTCTAGGCTATTGTAAACTTCCTGGAGGGCGTAAACTGCTGGGCTTGCAAGGCCTTTCCACCAAGCATTTCACAAGGAATGCCTCTCTTTCAAGGTTGTGCGAAGCAAGGCTCAGTCTTGGCAACTCTTCCCATCACAGTGCTTCAGTTGGCATCTTGACCTTGATCCCTCAGAATTTATACTTTCAGACTGGCCTTAGTTTGAGTAAAAAGGTTTTAGAAAAAAAAAGTTATTTTTCTCCATTTTCAGTTTTTTTTTTCTAAATGGCCTTGAGCTTAAAGCAAGATGAAATTCTTGGGAAATAACCTATCATCAGTAATATAATGTATATTAGGACAATTATGTGTCTTCACTGGTCTACATTTGATTATTATTTCCTAGTACTACAATGTCTAAATTAACTGAAAACTGCTCAATGAATCAAAACAAGGAGAAAATTGAATGTCCATGGTAGTTGTATTTTGTACTCTCATTAAAACAAATGGTAAAATGTTTCCTCTGAGTTAGCAGAAGCCAGAAATTATCATCCAAATGTTATAATGTTATAACAATTTTAACATTCAACTTATTAGAAATTAAAGCCAATGTGCTTTTTAAAGATAAGAGAATTATCTACTCCCAACTTCTGGAGTATATTTAGAAGAAATTCCTGCCTTTACTTTAAAGAGAGTTTGATTTTTGCTAAGGCATTCAGAAATATTCAGTGTTGGGGCTGGAAAAAAAATGGCTTAGTGGTGAAGAGCACGTGCTGTTCTTTCAGGGGACCTGAGTTTGGTTCTCAGCACAACCACCTGTGACTCCAAATCCAGGAGACCCAGTACTCTTTTCTGACCTCAGTGGGTACCTAGCAATCACACACTAACCTTATATAAATAAATACAAGTATCACTCTAACAATTACTTTTTAAATGAGAATAAACATTTTGGGGAAGGGGCGTGAATATGTAAAATGCAAAAATTATAATCTCCATAATTTCTCCATTCCATAATTATCATGGTGGATACTTTAATCCATGTTCTTCCTATTATACGATTTATATACATAGGCCTCTGGAATATAATATAAAGAACATCATGTAATTTTGATATTTCAAGGAACAAGACCTTGTCATATGTGACCTACTATCTAAGAGATCACCCATTCCATTCTAATTGATATGCACCTATAATCATGGCTCTTGAGTTTCTTCTGATTCACATGGGAACACAGATTCATGGCAGACATTGGTAAGAAGGATTAGAGACCAGCCTATCTCCAGATTGCTCACCTATGGAAGAAACTTCTTCTTAGACCCGAGCTTATTCTCTGTTCATTTCTTCAGGGCAGCTTTTCCAAAGACATTCCTCAGTCTCATTTTGGAGGAATATGGTAGAACTCTTCTGACCTATGACCTGCTTTGTTTCTCCTCCTTGTAGACTCGTCCTGCAATGCAAGAGATTGATGTTTGAAGGCTGCAGATTTTACTCTTTAAAGTTACTCATTGTATTTCGTTAGCCAGTTAGACTGCACATATTAATGGTCTGTGACATGATGTTTTAAACTATGTATACATAATAGAATACAAAATTGAGGTAATCAACATTATCTCACAGTTTGGGAGCAAGTGTTTGAAATTAATCCTTTCATAAAGTGTATAACACATTGCTGCTCAATCTAACCACTCTGCCATACAATAGACTTCTTAATATTACCAGTGTTCAATGATCGTATATCCTTGGGCCAAGATCTCCATCTCTTCCCAGTCTCCCCCTTCTGATGCTGCCCTTCCATCTTTTTTTCTGTGATGTTCACTTCCCTACAGACTCCACATGTAAGTGAGACTCTTGGTGCCTAGGCTGAGTGCACCAGGCTCATTTCACTTAACATACGTCATCTGTGCTGTCATATAGCAAAAATGAACTCTTTCAAGATTGAGCACAAGCGCTTTCTCTTTCTCTCTTTCCCTCCCTCCCTCTCTTTCTCCCTCTCCCCTCTCTTTCTCACCCCTCATACCCACTCATACACACCCTCACACAGAGAGGAACACACACACCTTAAAAGGCAAAGGTCTTTTAAGAATTCTTCATTAAAGAAGCAAAGAATTCACCGGAGAACATTTTGTTTGATTCTATATCTTGGATCTTGTGAGTAGTAAAAGTGTTTGATTGTTTTTACTTGTTTTATATATATATGTTTTAGAGAATATTGCCTTTGTCCATGTTTCATGTCGCCTTTCTTCTCTAGCCTCAGTTTCCCCTTCCTCGTTTGCGTCAGTCTGTTGAGTTATATTCATTTCACAGATGGGATTACTGATATTATCAGATGCCTGTGTCAACCATCTTTCTATCGTCTTGTGAAGAGAAACTCAACCCAGTGCTGTAAGCTGCCAAGCAAAATAGTTTGCCAGACTCCTCTGTCTGCCCTGGTGGGGAAATTGCATATTGATATCTCTTGGGGTTCTGACAAAACTGACTTTCTGGACTTTGGATACTGGAGGCAAAACTGACATTTTGCATTATATAATGCCCTTTTGATGAAAACCAACACACTGGAGAAGGTGAACTAAGACAAAATAACCTTGAATAGCTGAACCAATGTCAGCAAGTCCTAGCTTCACTCATACAGCAGGAAATTAATATGTATCAGTTGAAGCCACTTTAACTGAAGCTTTTCTGTGTATTCCAGCAGATATAGGGGGCTTATGAAAGCATCACCTCTCATTTACCTTCATCTACATAAACTATATTGTTAACATTTTTTCTTCTTATGTGAAGATAAATAAGACACTATGTAATTATAGGATCTCTTCTTGCATAGCATCCACTAAGAATCAATAAATAGTTGCTGAACAGATTAATAAGGAAATCTTACATGCCCATTAATGGATATAGGATTTCATTCACTGAACATTTTTTTTAAATTTAGTCTTAGTTGATATTACATCTTCCTTGATTAGTGCTTCCAGATTTCTCAGGTAAATAGAGGTGTTGGAAGTCTGTAAGACTGTTCCCAGGTGTGGCGTTTCAGAAGAACTTGCAGGTCTTGGGAAAGGTATTGTCTTCATGATCATAATTCTCTATAAAGGAAGGTTGCAGACTACAAATGAGGAAGTGTACAGAACAAGCTATGAACTTTTGGTGTGGGTTCTTCCTGTGGTGTTGCAGGGGACATTATAGTTTTCTCCAGTGTTGTATGATGACATGGGTGGAATGCAGACAACCAGGGAAAGCCACCAAGGTTGGATAGGCCAACAGTTCTCCACTAAACCTGCTGAAGGAGTCACTCATAAAGGAGTGTAACATTCATATCATTGATATCAGCTATTAGATCTACCAAAATAAATCAAACATGAATCCTAAATCTGATTATGACAGTGAACTTCCCTGATTATACTGGCACAGCAAAGTGGAAGCTCTCCCTTGTACATGTTACAGGAATAGTCTCCCATAGTTGGTTTCCATGATATATGTTGAGGAGTGATCTCTCAGTTGAAGTCAGAGCTCACCAGTTTAGCTAGTCAGTGTAGCCAAGTTTCAGAGCAATCCTCTGTCCACATCTACGTAATTAAGGAATTATAGGCAAGATACTCTGCCCCCTGGGATTTATGTGGGCTCTGGTAATCTGAAATCTTAGCTTTACAATTACTACTTGCATGGAAAGGTTGTAACCATTGAGCTATCTTCCCAGCCCTGGATAATGCCTTGATTATCAGGTAGACCATTCTGAATGTTTCGAGTTTCTTTTAACAGCCAATCAGAAAGCAGGCAAAGTTTATAATAAATACAATATGGTAAGTACCAGAGAATAATAATTTAAAAAAATAAATTAAAAAATATATTGGGTGCAATCCCTAAATTTGGAGGAATGAGACAGATATTTTGCCAGTTTCATTTTTTTAAATGAAATTTGTTATTTGACATTTTTATGCAAGTACACATTAAATTGTGGGTGCTCGCAACTTTCAGTCACCCCCTTTGCCTCCTTCCTGCTCCCATCAGCCCTGTTGCCTCCCCTCCCCATAAGTCTAATTTCCATATTCATCTATTTTTGTTTTGTTTTCAGTCTTAATGAGTTTAACCAGGGCCATCTGCGTGATGAGTTTCAATTATAGTTTTTATAATTCACAAAAATAATCAAGAAAGTAAAACAATTCATGATAAAAATGTTCTTTTAGGGTAATAATGAGACTTTACATTGACATAAAATGCAACTCAAACATTTGTTAATGGAACCCTGATGGGGCAAGCTGACTGTTTTTGGGGGAGGGCTGGTTTGGAGCTGTGGTGTGGGATGATTAGCTGGGATGAGGGAGGATTGTATAGGGCCAGATGAGGGCTTGTGGGAAGCCTAAGTGGTCATGTCTGAATAAATCTTATTTATTCTGAGTGTTTTCTTATAATTTTCATCTCAGTTTTGTAAATATTGCACTCAAGATTTTACCTCATTTAACGAAATTTTCTTCGATTATACATTCAATTTACTCATCGTTTAACTGAGCCTGCTGTGTACCTAGCACTAAATTAGCCATTTTAAATGATTATTTCCCTCTCTCTTCCCTCCCATGGTTTTCCAGAACATCAGCTATATCAGATTTAATTCACATGAATCTTGACTCAGTTACTCTACAGTGGTGTTACCTTGAAAGAAAGTTAGTGCTGTGGGAACAGGTTAAAACTTTGATCTTTGGTTACACTAAACTTTAATGCCTTTAAGTATAAAAAGGAGGGTGAATTTAGTAAAAATATTATAGACATCCTTGATGATATGACATTCTGGAAATAAAATATTAGCACAGTGCTTGGTACAAGCTCAGCGCCAGATGAGCTATTTCTTATTGTTACTGAGGTCAAACCATATACAACTGATTTCACTTGGTAAGTCTATGTTCAGCATGATGTAGTTGGATACATCTTTGTATTAATCATTTTCTGTTATTATAACAAACTACCCAATGGATGGAAGTTTGTCAAGGGAAGAAGTTATTTTTTGTGTTATTAAGTGATTCAGGAGTATCGTACCAATGGGACTTGGCTTGGGGAAGGGCCCTTACAATAAATATGCTAGATAATATAGTATGAAATATTAGAGGGAAGACTCAAGTGGTAATCCAGGAGCCAGAAGAGACTTAGGGGCTAGGCTTGTTCCTTTGATACCAGCCCACCTTCACAGGAACAAATGAGGATCTTAAGAGAACTGCTGTAAGCCAGGGGCGTGGTGGCACACACCTTTAATCCCAGCACTTGGGAGGCAGAGGCAGGTAGATTTCTGAGTAAATATTGAGTTTGAGGACAGCCTGGTCTACAAAGTGAGTTTCACGACAGCCAGGGCTATACAGAGAAACCCTGTCTCAAAAGGCAAAGAAGAGAGAGAGAAGGAGAGAGAGAGAGAGAGAGAGAGAGAGAGAGAGAGAGAGAGAGAGAGAGAACAAACTGCTCTAATCTTTGTCAAGGACAACAGCCACAATAGCTTAACCACATTTCATTAGCACCCATATTTTATTTTATTTTTTTAGCTCTGCTACTGAGCTATATCTGACTTTCTGAATTTCTTAGTGTGTCTATGCCACCACACTGTAGACCAGGCTTCTAGCCTTCTAGGAGAATGGAGATCTTGTCAGATTATCTCAGAGTGCCAGAGAAACCACCTCATCACTGCAGGATGGCAGTTGCTCCAGGCTTTGGAAGTCTTCTTTGAGCTGGTATTCTAGCAAATAGGAGGGACCAGAGGTCAAGAGTTTCATCGTGCAGCATGGCAGAATTCACATGTAATTACTTCCTTGTGTGCATAATTTCGAGATGATAAAGAATGCAGAAAGCATAGGGGGTTATTTCCAAACTTGGGCTACTTCTTGTGCTAGAAAATTTGCTGTCTTGTAATTATACGAGAATACAGAGAAGCAAGGAGGACACTTCTCAGCAGTTAGTCAAAATATCCCTCATCACTTAAAGAAAGAATAGCACATTTTTTTTTGTTCCCCCTTTTCCCTTAATTATACTCTATTTTTATACCATTTTTAAGCTTATAGGAAAAAATGAACATAAAGTGCTCTCTATTTCCCAAACACTGCCTATCCACCTGCCTTTCCCAGCTGTTACCAGAGTGGAACATTTGTTAAAGCTAATGTGCACACACGGACACAGTGTCACCCCAGAGTCCATGGTTTAGACTAGGAGTCATTCTTGCTGTGGAACATTGTGTGAATTTGGAAATGGCACAGTGATATCTATCTATCTATCTATCTATCTATCTATCTATCTATCTATCTATCTATCTATCTATCTCCATCTTTGTAGAGTCACTTAGAGACTTTCACTGTGGCACAAACCTGTGGACTGCACAGTCATTTCTTCCTCCTCATTAGCCTTGACAGCTTCTGATTATTTTACTATCTCCACGTCATTTTGCTTGTTCCAGATTAGCATCTGATTGGAATCAGCTCTTAGAGACATTCAGATAGGTTTCCTTCACTTAGTAATGGGCATTTGTTTCCTCCAGGTTTATCTTGCTTGCTAGAGTCTATTCTTCTAGCTTTGAATTGTGTAAAATTCTAGTATCTGGGTGTATATTTGTTTGTTTCATAATTATCTTCTGAAGTGCATCCTGCTTGCCTCTACTTGTAAAATCATTTTAAAGCCCCTGTACCTATTTTTAGTGCCCATAAGTCTGCAAGACCAAGGAACACAATTGCCACAGTGCCTTGTAAGGGTGGCTAGCCTGATAAGAAGCTTCACAGCGTTTTTCAGGTACACACCTTGCCACACATGCTCTTGTACATACGCTCACGCATGCCGACACAGTTCACACACGCACACACACATCCAGACACGCACACACTCATCATCACACTCTCACACACAGACTCCCGGGCAAACAAGTTCACACGTGCCATGTCATGCTCCCTAATAACAAGTTTTTGTTTGTTTGTTTCTTTGTTTGTGGCTCTATGTTCATGCCAGAGTTCGGCAGTGTCAGTTTTCTGACTTTTTTGATGATTCTAATGGGTGTGTATTTCCTGGTGGTGGCAAACTTTCTATATAATTATCTTCCATTCAAATATCTTCTTTTTAGAAGCAACAGGGTTTTGTTTTTGTTTCTTTGTTTCGTTTTGTTTTACAAAATGTTAAGCTGTAAGTTTTGACTAAGACACAA
This sequence comes from Mus minutoides, assembly GCA_902729485.2. NCBI lineage: Eukaryota > Metazoa > Chordata > Mammalia > Rodentia > Muridae > Mus > Mus minutoides. Next base: position 25,692 of record LR755226.1, on the reverse strand, counting down.
AAAAAGTGTGGCCGTGAGGACACCCCCAGTGACTACAAACTAATTGCAAAACTTTTGAGACATTCATTGCATTGAGGCCAAACATCCTTCAGGTCATTGCAACTGAAAGCAGGAGATGTGGAGATGGATATCTGCAGCTGTTGCTGTGGGGTGCACCATTTCCCAGCTCATAGACCTGGGAGAGTCTGCAACGTGACAAACCAGTGCAGCCCTGAAGTAGAAGGGTGACAGGGATATGGTTTTGTTTTGTTTTCTACATTAAAGAGATCATGTGAATAAGAGAGAGTTTTCAGAGAATGGCATAGGCTTATATTTTTCAAAACATATTTTAATAGGGATTCTTAATGCTTCAACCTCCCTTCTAGCCCCGCAACCAGAGGTAGGGGGAAAGGAAGGTTAATAGGAAATAGGGGATATCGACCTGTATAGAAGTAGTTCTTTGGGGCAATTCGAATCTTCATTGACAAGGTATCAGCATTCCAGTCCAAAACATCAAATATGAGTCAGTAGCGGCAGTCCAGTCCAATCAGCAAACACCACAGTAGCCAAATCCAGAAGAAACCTCAAGGCTCCTCCACATCTGCATGAGTCCATGGAAGTAGAAAGAAGCAGCCAGAATACTACCAGAATTTCTCTGGCATATTTCTCTCTATGAAGTTATGGCAAATGAAGATCAGCAAAGACCAGCAAAGCATTGCAAGGAGAACCCATCCAAGAGCATCCTCTCATTGTCTGTCACATTATATTCATATTCTTTCTAAACTTTACATGCCCTCTGAGGCATCTACTCATGCAAAACATCACATGTCCTTCTACAAGATAGTCCATTAAAAATCAAACAAACAAACAAACAAACAAAAAACCATGTCTCTGCCCTAGCAAAACATTCACGTGTCTGCTTCAGCAAAGCATCCTCTCATGAGATAGCTTCTTGAAAAAGATAACATGACACAAAGAAACACAAAACTTCCCCCTTTTAGAAAGGGATGTCTTAGAATTTTCCAAGGTCTGCACATGGCACTTTGTGGACAGGAGGCAGAGATAGATAGTTGGTTCTAGACATTGTCCAGCAGGGTCACTGGGATTAGACATTAGACACCTCTCAACAATAAAAACCTAGGTGTATCACTGGGTGCTTGGATTGGGTCTGTATGGTTGCTTGGGTTGTGGTAGTCAACAGGTAGACAGAGGCCTTCTTCTGAATTGAAGGATCTGGTCTCCTTAATTGTAGCACATCCAGATATCCCATAGAACTTGGATAGGTGCATCAACCATTAGCCAGAGCTAGATTTTATCAAAAACATCTACACAAGTGCTCTTTTGTTTGTCCCATTCCTTGTAGCATGAACTGCTTGATTTTTGTCCAGGCAGGAACATTTCCCTTTTGTTGAATGCATTTGAAAATAGCTGAAGACTAGAATAACTTATTCCCTACAAGTCCTCATTTATTCAATCTGCCAGCTACACATGGAGAGGGTGGATCCATAACAAAAGAGTTGGAAGGTTGAAACCACCCACAGGTAATATTCTTGATCCTATTTAACCCAAAACGCATGATTTCTTGTAAAACACAAGTCACTGCTTTCCTCCTCATAATATTGAACAGAATCAATCCAGGCTGTACTTAGACAATAGAGTGAAGAATAGGGAGTTATTAGAAGATGCCAGTCAACCCCCCTTGTCCTGTGCTTCGTACCATATAATTGTTTTTGTAGGGTTGGAGAGACTAGGATCGTTTTTCCCCGCACCCATTTTCTTTTCTGCTTTTTTTCTTTCCCCTTAAATTATTGGACAGAAATCAGCAGATTCAAGTTGACATTCAATGTCAATTTCTCAAGAAATTACTGGCATTCATATGCTCAGAATATTAATGGCAAATGTGCCTTGGGAACCTGATACTCTCTCTTCAAGCATCCTGGCAGAACTTTATATTTAAATTTATTTAAATGTATCTACTCTGATTCTAAAGGCCTCAAACAGACCAGTGCACTTGGAGAAACTGGTCAGGAACAGTGGGTCAGTGGGACTGACTTGATTTAGTTCCAGTGCAAACATAGGGACACACTCAGTTAGTTTGCTTGTTCCAGGACATACACAAACTCGGAAATCATGCCTGGGTGATTTGTGTGTACAGCTTTAGAGATGGTGTGTGTTAGAAAAATGCCAGTGGGAAAATGTTGGTTGAGGAGAAAAAAAAAAAGTATTCTTGTAAGTGGTAGACAGCAGAAAATCTTCTAGAGGATAAACAGGAGGAATAGACACACACACACACACACACACACACACACACACACACACTTTTTATTAGCTTACAGAACTAAAATGATTTGCAGATGGTTGGCTGGCTGGAGGATTCACATAAAACATACTTATATACCTGGGCTTTTCCCCCTCACTTATTTTAATGGCCAAAGCATCCTTCTTTAGTGAACAATTTATTCTAATGGCAGAAAAAAAAAAGGCAACAGAGCCACCTCATTACGCCCAAGAGCAAATGGCTTCTGTGACATCTCAGCCTGGTCTATAGAGCTGAACTCTGGTGGCTGATGGCAGCTGTGTTTGCCTAGCTTCTGCCTTGGTAGGAACTAATGTAAACAGAACACATAGAAAAAGAAATCTTTTGAAGAATTTCAAAGATTTTGAACTTTGGACTCCTCCTTTGCACACACAAGGTCTGCTGGCTAAGTAATTCCCATTGGTTGCAGTAATTCCCATTGGTTGCAGTTAATTCTCATTGGTTCAAATAATTCTCGTGGGTTCAAATAATTCCCATTGGTTGGGAACAATCTGTGGGTTATGTGGTAGTATTGTGTGGCTCCTCTAAAAAATGTGGTTTTGTGACAGGAGCCGTTTTCAACAGACACTCCTAGACTTCCTTTCATTAATTAAAGACTATGGTGAAAAGAATATTGGAATTATTTTGTAAAGCAGTGGCATCCTTCCTGTAACCAGGGCCGTTCTCTTTAAAAACAAACTTATAAAAAAGATAATACATCTTAGGCAGTTTTCTTACATTTGTGTTTCCCAGCAATACCAAGCTGGGAGGGAATCCCATCTTCAGTTTTACTGATGATGTTTTAAAATCCGATGGTAGCCTTTTCAGGATCTTGCCCTGAATCTATCAAAGGTTGATATGGAAATGGTCAACTCTGCTTGATTCAGTAGGAATCCACCATAGAGGCTTCCAGGCTTTGGGGAGAGAAAGCTAGAGTAGAAATATTTACTTTAATTGACAAAAATTTACCACATGGACTCCTGAATCAGAGTCAACGCTAAATTTCTCTTTTGCCTGCACATTCAAGTGTTTGTTTATACAGAAGAAAGAAAATATTTAAAAATAAAATGCCAAGGGAACATTTTACTCATCCAGTATGTAATATTTGCTGCGAGACTACTACTTGGTGTTATTAGTCTTAATTTTATTTTTGCATACTTTTTTATTATTTTCTTTGAAAGATTTTTTGTTTGAAACATTTACATATAATATGTGTTGAATATATTATTTTCTTTCCCCCAACTTTTCCTAAGCCATTTTTGTAGGCGTTAGATCTGCATTAAACCATGCCACTGGCTGCATAGGTGGCAGAGGATGGGCTTGTTGGACATCAGTGGGAGGAGAGACCCTTGGGCCTGAGGGTGTTCAATGCCCGAGTATAGGGGAATGCTAGGGCAGGAAGACAGAATGGGGTGGGTGTTTGGTTAACACCCTCATAGAGGCAGGGAGAGGAGGGTGGGATAAAAGGTTTCCTAAGGGGAGAGCTGGATAGCAGATAACATTTGAAATGTAAAAAAATATCCAAATTAAAAAATTCTTTTAAATTGATTTTTCAGATTTATGTGACTAAGTTTTTATGCTTCTTTCTATTTGAAGTTCCTACTATCCAGTTCTGTTACCCATTTACCTTAGGACCATGCTCGTACATTCCCATTGTTGCCCAAATTGGCTAGCCAGTCCCTGGAGCTCTCCCAGGTTCAGGATTAAAGTGGAGAAGACTGGGAACAAAGAAAGCTTTTCTGTAACCTTCACCTGCTACCTTAACACCTGCAGTTTGCCATAACGAAGCTCCTCTGACCAGTCGCTGATGAACAAGGGAAAATTGTCTTGCCTTTCTGGAGACTGGAATTCTAAGATCAGCTGCCTGTGGCAGAAGCTTGGGTAGGGGGCTGTCTTTGGAGCTGCAGATTGTCATTGTCTCCTTGTTTCTTTGTATATGGGAAGAAGGCAGGAAGATTCTCTAGGGCCCCTTTTATATAAGTCTTGTAATCTCATTCACAAGGTTTCTGCACTTACTGCCAAACCTTCTCCCACTTCCTGATATCAGCACTTGAAAGTCAACAGAATGTCAATGAATATATTTCAGGGAAGGGGTGGGGAGATGTTCAGTTCATCATATCTGACTCTATCAAAGTTAAAGATTTGCAACTAGAGACACAGTTCTGTGGGTTACTGGTTAGTTCATGTTGTTGATCCTCCTATAGGGTTGCCGACCCCTTCAGCTTCTTGGGTACTTTCTCTAGCTCCTCCATTAGGGGCCCTGTGTTCCATCCAATAGATGCCAAACCTTCTCCCACTTCCTGATATCAGCACTTGAAAGTTAACAGAATGTCAATGAATATATTTCAGGGAAGGAGTGGGGAGATGTCTAGTTCATCATACCTAACCCTATCAAAGTTAAAGATTTGCATTTCAATCATTTTGTCTCACCTTTCCCTTCTCTCCATATATACTAGTGAGTGTTGGTGTGTTGGGCATGCACAGGGAACACACGCGCACACACACACACACACACACACACACACACACACACACACTCACACTCACACACAATTGTAAGTTGCTACTATAATGATTTCTAACTCATCACATCTGTCTTTTTTTCACTTCTTTTTTTATTAGATATTTTCTTCATTTACATTTCAAATGTTATCCCCAAAGTCCCCTATACTCTCCCTGGCCCTGCTTCCCAACCCACCCACTCCTGCTTCCTGTCCCTGGCATTCCCCTGTATTGGGGCATATGGTCTTCACAAGACCAAGGGCTTCTCCTCCCATTGATGGCCAACTAGGCCATCCTCTGCTACATATGCAACAGTTCTGTGCGGTTCTGGTTAGTTCATATTGTTGTTCCACCTACAGGGTTGTGGACTCCTTCAGCTTCTTGGGAAATCCAAATCAAAACAACCCTGAGATTCCATTTCACACCAGTCAGAATTGCTAAGATCAAAAATTCAAGTGTCAGCAAATGCTGGCAAGGATGTGGAAAAAGAGGTATACCTTATCATTGCTGGTGGGATTGCAAGCTTGTACAACCACTCTGGAAGTCAGTCTGGCAGTTCCTCAGAAAATTGGACATAGTACTACTGGAAGATCCAGCAATACCTCTCCTGGGCATATACCCAGAAGATGCTTCAACTTGTAATGACACATGCTCCACTATGGTCATAGCAGCCTTATTTATATAGCCACATCTGTATTAAGAACCAAGACATTGTCTTACAAAATCAAACTTGTGTATGTACCCTGGACTACTTGAGACCCAGTTCTCCTTGATACATTAAAGTTTTCATTCCATATGGAGCCACTTTGATCAGTCTCTTTTTTCTTTGTTCCTTTTCCCCATTCTTTTCTTCATTGTTTTCTCTGCTTCTTAAATTGAAACCTGAATGTGGTCTTTTCTTTCTTAAACAGAAGGCAGAATGTTACTGCCACCCTTTAAGAGCAGGATTGCCCTCTGTTCTTTGTTTAACACTGTTCTAGAAATCACCCTTAGCTTTTAGAGTTATCTTTCGAAATGAGGACTCCTCTGACAATGCTCCTTCAAGAAATCATGTATTTGAATCAAACACTTAAGTTGACACTCTATTATACTTGTGCCAATAATCCAAAATCAGTGAAAAAGTTAGGAAGAAAATACAAATCCATTGAAATACCTCTCTTCTGCTAATGATGTTTTTAGCAAAGTTCCAAATAACACTTAAGATTTTTTAAAGTTTAATTTTTAAAATTTATACAAATATTTAAATTAAACTATAGAAGCTATTTATAATCCAATCTGTTTTTTCATTTAGATTCTTTTTTTTCTTTTCATTTATTTATTTTAAACTCCAGATTTTATTCCTCTCCAGGTCCACCCCCATACCACATCCCATACATACTCCCTAAGCCCTGTCTCCATGAAGATGTCCCCACAGTCCACCACCACCCCACCAGACCTCAAAACATGCTGGGTCCTCCAGTCTCTTAGGGGTTAGGTGCATCTTTTCTGACTAAACGCAGACCTCGCAGTCCTCTGCTGTATATGTGTTGAGGGCCTCATAACAGCTGGTATGTGCTGCCTGGTTGGTGGTCCAGTGTCTGAGAGATCTAGGATGTCCAGGTTAAATGAGACTGCTGGTCCTCCTACAGGGTCGCTCTCCTCCTCAGTTTCTTCCAGCTTTTCCCTAATTCAGCCACGGGGGTCAGCAGCTTCTGTCCATTGATTTGGTGCAAATATCTGCCTTTGACTCTTTCAGCTGCTTGTTGGGCCTTTTGGAGGTTAGTCATGCTAGTTCCCTTTTTGTGAGTACTCCATAGCCTCAGTAATAGTGTCAGGTTTTGGGACCTCCCCTTGATTTCTATTCCACTTTCAGCCTGTTGCTGGACCTTCTTTTCCTCAGGCTCCTTTCCATTTCCATCCCTGCAGTTCTTTCAGACATGGGTCAGAGTTTTGACTGTGGGATGTCAACCCCATCCCTCATTTGATGCCCTGTCTTTCTTCTGGGAGTAGGCTCTACAGTTCCCTCTCCCCGATGTAGGACATTTCATCTAAGGCCCCTCTCTTCAAGTCCTGAAAGTCTCTTACCTCCCAGGTCTCTGGTACATTCTGGAGGGTCCCCCAACCTCCTACCTCCCGAGGTTGCCTGTTTCCATTCTTTCTGCTGGCCCTCAGGGATTCCAGTCCTTTTCCCCCACCCAATACCTGATCATGTTCCTCTCTCCACCCCATCTCCTTTCCATCCCAGGTCCTTCTCTACCCCCTTGTGGATCTGTTTTAAAGTATAACATTATTTTTAGAATTTATGTTTTTAAGTTTTTGTGAAATACTTTAAAAAAATTATCTGTATATACAAACAGATACAAGACCTGCAGAGACCAGAAGAGGGTACTAGTGTTCCTGTAGCTAGAGTTAAAGGCAAATAAAAGCTAGAGGTAGGGGCTGGAGAGCTGGCTCAGTGCTTAAGAAACACTGACTGCTTTTCCAGAAGTCCTGAGTTCAATTCCCAGAAACCACATGGTAGCACACAGACTTCTGTAATGGGATCTGGCCTGCAGGTGTACATGCAGGAATAACACTATATACACAATAAATAAATAAAAATAAACAAATCTCAAAAAAAGAAGTTAGGGGTGTATGTGGTAAAACTGAATGTTCCATTTCAATAGCAATACACCATCTTAAGTGCTGGGCCATCTCTTCAGCCTCTAATTTCTATAAATAATATTCATATGAGTATATATTGTATGTTGACCACTTGTCCCATGTCCTGTCTTAAGTGTTTCTTTTCCTATTTTGTAATAGGCATACCATGAGCAAAAATGAGCATAAGGAAAGAGTTTATTTTAGTTCATCATCCAAGGGGTGAGTCCATCATGATGAGAGAAGTTAAGACAACCAGAGCTGGAAGCAGTAGATCAACTCTCATCCACAAGAAGAAGATATAGAGGGATGAATGCATTCCACTGCTCATGCCTTTCTCTCTCCATTTTATACAGTCTAGAATTGCTGTCAGGGAATGGCCACACCCACGGTGGGTTATTCTTCCTACCTCATTTGGTTTAATCAAGGTAACACCCCTGTATGTCAAGTTGTCAATCAGCACTTCTCCAAAACTCTCCTGTCACTCTGCCCCCCTCCTGATAGGTTCTCTTAGCCCTTCCGGAGAGTTATACTTCATAGGGACTGCAAATGAGAGAAAATATGATATTTGTCTTAATGAGCATGACTAGTTGGCTTGCAACATTTTACTTTTTGTAATAACTCCATGTATGATGTATGTGAGCATATGAAAACCACCTTGGCACATAAGAAAAGTAGAGGAAACTTTTCAGCCATTATCCATACAATCTTTCTATGCACATTCTTCTACGGCCATGCAGTGATAGGTGAGTTTTGGTCACAGACGGTTACATACTCCATCATTTAATATTTTTCCAGTATGATCAGTGCATGTCTTCTGTGGGACATATGATCATATATCTTGCCTGCTTGAAACTGTGATGATCATTGTTTTCCACTGGCACAAATTCAGCCATGTAGAGTAACATTTTACTTCCCAAATCACAATCAACCCTTTGTGAACATGGAAGAGAACGATAAACTTCGGAGTCCACTGGGCACTTTGAATATTTTGGTTGAGACTAATCTAAAACATTCCAAGGTACCATTTTCCCTTCTGCTTTTTAAATCATAAGCTAGATGCACTAAAGCACACCAAGGTTATTCTGTTCTGTGCTAACATCCCCGTGACTTTTATGCCCCCTTCCCAAACAGGAGTTTGGAAAGAGCAAAGCAAGCTAGCTTTCTGAGCTGGAAACAGTGTAGGGATCTGGTAGGGTTGGGTACTCTACCAGCTTTACTTCCTTACAGAAAGCAATTTTCTGTTTTCAGAGCTCTGACGTCCAAATGAAGGTTCTGTAGATGTCTGTTTGTGAATAATACAGAGGAGAGCTGCCCTTGAAAAAGAATCATTTGCTTCTAGTCCTTCGAAAAGAAAATCAGCAGTCCTAATTTCATTCAGCATCATTTACACTGTTTTTAACATATGACAAGCTTCTGTCTGAGCTCTGGGGATAGTGTAAATCACACTCCCTTCTGTTGTGAAGAAGTCAGAAGAGCTAAATTAATCATCGGAAGTTGTATTTTAATGAAACCAGAAACACAGAGTGAGCTGGATGGTGGATGACTAGAATTTGTCAACTCTGAGTCTTGTTCTCGAATCATGTACACAGAAGAGACCAAGCAAAGAATCAAGCTGATTTCATTAGGAAGGTCATGGGGATCTTCATGGTTCTGTATTGAACTGTAAATGCAGTAGAGATTTCTTTTAAAATCTTCTACTTGCTTCAAAATCATTCTTGATGTTCAGTAGGCCCAGGAAATGAATGACTGGCATTTTCAAGTTTGCATTTGCTCTGGCTGCTGCTCACAGCCAGTCTGTCCTCATGTTCCCATCCATCCATCCAGCCAGCCAGCCATCCATCCATCCATCCATCCATCCATCCTTCCATCTACCAGTCCTTCCTTCCTTCCTTCCTTCCTTCCTTCCTTCCTTCCTTCCTTCAATCCATCCACCCATCCATCCATCCATTCATCCATCCTTAAGTCCATCATCCATCCATCCATCCATCCATCCATCCATCCATCCATCTATCCATCCAGTGTTGCAATGTCAAGGGATTCACAAGTCATCTCTCACTGACTATGCACTCATGTTGCTATAGGTGACTTACATTATTAGAGGTCATAATGATAGGTGACCTCCAAACATATTCTTTTAGTAATTTATCCTGCCCCCTCTAGGGATCCCATAAGGCCATCTTGACAATTATTGGTTTATACTCTCTAGTTGCTTTTAGAAATATATAAATGCTACTTCAAAAATTTTCCATGCCTTAATATACAGTGTATAGACATACATCTTAAAAGGACTGACTGCATTCATACATTTCAAGTTTTGAACTTAAATTCCTGATCATAATTCATCCATCAATTGGACGTAGATACAATTTTCTCATGGGAATGGAGATTAAGGGGCACATTAGAAGACACTCTAGCCTTGCAGTGGTCATTGTGTCTCTTCAGTATTTATGACTATACTGTAATATTTATGATTAACAGACATTGGGTTTCTCTAGAAATCATGTGACCAGTTCTTTTTTCTGACCTTTTTTCTTTAAACCTCTCTTATTTGTTGAGTTTTTTGGAGGGGCATCATTGTATGTTTCCTTCCGTATGCTAACCTAAGATAGCCCAACATTTACTACAAAGGATTGTTGTAAGTGTTTACTTACAGAGAAAGAAGACGTCCTTCCTGGAGATGTAGCTGTTCTGCTCCACACAGCCTTCAGAGTTAAAGGTGGTGTTCCCTGCTTCATACTTCTGACATGTGGGAAGACCTAAGCTTGCTTTGCTGACTCTACTCACACTGGTTCTCATTCTGTGGGCTCATAGGCCAGCCATTCTGTTCTCAGTCTTACAGTTCATGTGCCATTCTCTGACACTCTATGGGCCCTTCTTGGTCTGAGTTAACACAAGATTGTCTAATAACATGGTCTAACATTTCAATGCTTGATTTATTCATTCATAAGTTAAGATACTATGGAGTAATACAGTTCAATATGATGAAGATACCCCAATTTAGTGGAGTGACTTTATCAAGTCACCAAGGAACGATTAAACATTGGGATTCCAGTACAGGGGAACGCCGGGGCCATTATGTGGGAGGGGGTGGGTACGAGAGCATGGCGGGGATGGGGGAGGGTATGGGGAAATTTCTGGATAACACTTGAAATGTAAATGAAGAAAATATCTAATAAAGAGAAAAAAATTAAAAAAAAAAAACATTGGGATTCCGGTCTGATGAATGATTCCTATTTTGTTATAATAGTGAGTTTTCCACTAGAGTTTTTTGTTTGTTTGTTTGTTTGTTGTTACAGATAGTTTTAAATATATGCCAGCATTTGAATCAAATGTTGGCATATTTTAACACACACACACACACACACACACACACACACACACACACATAATTGAATAATAGTACTATGGACAAGGTAACAACTATTAACATATTTTTATATTTTTTGAAATGTATTTTAATTTTAAGTTTGTTTTATATTTTCACTCATTTTTTATATTTTATATTTGTATCTGTTATAGTTTGTCGTTTCTTCACCTAAATGCCAATAAACTCCTGCTTGAGTCATTTATTAATGATTTCACCCTTACTCTCTGCTTCTTTTAGATATACTTTATCGGTCTGTAGAGATACTGATTGAATATTATGTCTGGGATCATGAACATGAACTGTATCACCAGCCATATTTTTTATTCTTGGTGCATGGTTGTAAAGATAAATTTACAGTAGTGAAATGTTTGAAAGTTGACGGGAGGTTCAAATGTATGGGAGGGCAATCAAAAGAGAGGAAAATCTATGAGTGCTAAAGACACTGGAGGGATCTTTCCGCACAGCAGAGGCACAGCCCGGGAGTTGAGCCTATCTCTGAGTGTCACGTAGATTTCGGGTTACTCATCTTGCCAGCTGCTATCCACATGTGGCCATTGAACACTTGAAATACGGCCATTTATTCACTACTTAAAATGGAACCCAGAGCTCCTTACATGGGAAGTGAGTGTACTACCTCTGAGCTCCTCAGCCAAACACTGTTCCTTTAAATCAAGATGGACTGAGTGTCCAAACTGCATTTTTAAAAACTTAGCACCAAAAGGTAATCTAAGCTATTGCTGTGATAAGTTAGCTTGATTATATCTCTTGTTTATAACATAAAAGCCATATTACATTCAATAAAATCTACCAAAATTTGTTTTGCTTTGTAAAGTCTTAAAATACGGTTTTTAGAAAATTTGGAGTTACACATGATGCTTTTTTGGTTTGTGACAGAATTCCAGAATACACTATGAGCGGTTTCCCTAAAGTTCAGAAAGTTTTTCTGGGTTGGATAGTCTAACCCCTTTAAGGAACCCAAAAAGTCAACTATCTTGGGTTTACATCATGTCATTGAAGTAAAATGTGGGCTATCATCCGATGTCTAGAAGACACTGAGACAGAACCAGGGACATCTGGCTTGCCCCTTCTTATTTCAGGATGCCATATTCCCAGTACATCCTGCAGCTGTTCACAGATACTAAAGGCAAGCTGGAAGAACACTGGGCAGTGTATGTCTTCTTGGAGAGCTGTCTTGAACCTGGAGTCCTGAAGGGAAACTGTGAGCTGATCCCACCTGGAGTGCCAGTTGGTTCCCATCCAGCCATGGCTGCCTAGGGCTGCAGTTATAGCTAAAGAGGCTGGGGGAGCAGTTCTGAAGGACTGGGAAGTTTCTTTCACAAGTATTTTAGTTTCCTGTCTACCTTGAAAGGATGCAAGAAGGGGCTCTTTGTTTTTTAAGTCAAGAACAGACTGCTTTAGGAGATGACCTAATACTGGATTAACTGATGTATCAGTTCATAACTTAGAGAGAAAACTAGGAGCAGCAGAGTAAGGAGAAAGCAAGCCCATCATGGAGTTAGTAAATTCTGGTTTTCAAGAACCTTTAGCACAATGTTGCACTACTTAGAACATACATGCCTCCTGAGGTGAAATTGTCTGAAGGACAAAACTCATTTTGTTGTCTGTGCTCTGAACCACATGGAAAATCCATCTTCTGGGACATATCTCATCAGGAACAGTAAAAGCAGAAACAGCCAGCATCTATTTCATGCAATACATAGGTAAGGGATAGGAAGGGGCTGCTGCCTGTATACTTCTTTATTTATCTTAACATGAAACCATGGGTGATTTCTTCTGCCTGTGTACTCATCTCATGACATGGGTCAGAAAACGGCACCTATTCCATGAGAACTCTTTGATCATCAAGTGAGAAAATATACATGGTTCACAAACTGCAAAATCCCAGCGTGTAGCAGGGGGTTTATTTCTATTTGTGCATGAAACTGTCATAAAAAGGAGGGAAAAAAATCACACGAAAGCAAAATCAGAAGCCACAGGGTTGGTTGTAGAATTGGGCTTTGATCCATATCATGAGAGTTTTGAATTACTCTATGTTAGTAAATATTTGCCTGCAGGCCAACTTCTTTCCCTGGTTTCCTTTTGTGAAACTTAATGGCTAAGAATATTTGGGAGAGATGCACATTGCTATATTGAAAATCAATGCCTGCAATCAGAAACTTTCAACTGCAGTTAAGGAAAAGTTACACACACACACACACACACACACACACACACACACACACACACACCACATATACACTCTGCATATCACTATATTTTCATTACAAACATTTGTAGTCAGTTCTTACTATATTTTCAGCTTCATGAATGGCGCTTGTGAATCTTTCTCTTTCTTGTGTTAATATCAACATGGCATAAGGATTCTGACTCAGTCAGAGGGACTCTGCATGTTAAGCCTCGAAGCTTTTTCTGGCCCTTTGTAGATGATACTTACATACTCCTCCTATCCATTAGATGTTGGCGCAGTTCCACTGAGGGGAAAACCAGGATTGTAGTCACTGTGCACCATGGGCAAAGGGTATAGACAATCTACCTGGGAGATGCTTACAGAGGCAGAGTTGCAAGTAGCCTGGGGCCACTGCTGAAGAGAGAGTGCTTGGCAAGAGCTGGGGTTCAGACACTTCTGTGCAAAAGGCCTCCGAGAGTAGGTTTCCAATACTTTCCTCTTTTAGACAAGATTGGCTAAATTTGTCAAAATAAGAAGACCCTGTGAGATTGTTCTTTTCTTTCCAACTCCTGGGTACTCTAAATAAAAATGTCCTCCAACATGTAAGCCTAGAAGCCTGGTTGGACTTTCCAAAGGCAGCTTCGAATGATTTTATTTCTCCTTCAAGGAAGCTCAGAAACCCACTGATGTCACTGTGTTATTGGAGGATGGGGTGAAGATCCTGTTAGCATACAGCTTCTAGTGCTTAATGGATGCTGGTAGCTGAGATGTTAAGGTTGGAGACAGAGCCATGGTGATACTGAGTTTTTTAAAGGAAAATGGACCACATAAGGGATGTCTGAAAGGTGATGTCATGGCACTTGGCATTCTGGCCTAAGGAGAACTTTAGGTTCTGACCGTCACATTTATCACTCACTCAATTCCAGCAAATCTGGCCAGTTGAGCACTCAGTGACAGGGTCTTTCCAAACGTACTTATTTGTTTTCTCTTTGTTTATTTTTGTTCACACACACACACACACACACACACACACACACATACTTGCATTTGCATGTGTGTGCATATGAGGGCCATAAGTCAATGCCAGTTAGCCCTCTGTTGCTTGTCAGCTTAGTTTCGAGACAGGGTCTCCCACTGGAACGGATCTGGACAGAGTGTGTGGCAGGCAGTGAGCCCTAGAGAGCATCCTGCTTCAGCTTCCCTGGTGTTAGGGCTGCAGGCACAGAGCATGCAGAGCTTTCCCAGATGGGTCCAGGGAACCAAACCTGACCTGATGCTTATTAAGCAAGCATCTTACTCACTGAGCCACCTCCCTAGTCCCTACCTTGTACTGCGAAACAGGATCTCTCAGGAGCTTGGGAGTTACCAAGAAACTCCAAAGCTCAGTATTACTTATTTGTTTGTTTATTTATGTAGTCATTTGTTAGTTTATTTATCCTCACATAGTCATTTAAAATATTTCATTTGAAATAGAATTATATCACTTTTTTTTCTTCCCTTTCTGCTCTTCAGCTCCTCCCAGATAACCTCCCTCCATCCCTCTCATGTCCCCTTATTGTTTGTCTGATCTAAAACTTAGTACTCAACACAAGTTCAAATCTCTTTGGGATGACGCAAATTCCCTTGAGATCTTTGCAGAAAATATCTGGCTGTTAGACAGAGCCCAGAGTTCACTGGGATGTCCTTTGTCTTGCCTCTTACCTTATCCTGAATCAGGACTCACCAGTCTAGATATCACCTCCCACCCCGCCCCTATTCACCTACTCATCCAATATCTCCATTGCTCCTTTCGAGCAGCTGAAACAATTTAAGTCATCACTTAAACAGTAGCATATGAACAAATGTTACAATTTAAATCTGGGCTTTGGGCCACATAAAACAGGGTGGGATATGATGGGATATATCTATATATATCTATATATATCTATATATATATCTATACATATATATATATAGATATATATATGTGTGTGTGTGTGTGTGTGTGTGTGTGTGTGTGTGTGTGTGTGTGTGTGTGTGTGAATTTTTTTTCAAATTTTAGGACTGAGAGAATCATAAAGAAATACTCTTCCCGAGAAGACCTTCTGTCTTACCCCACAGTGTTTGTGTTATACTGAGCACTGCTGTCACTTTATTACCTTACCAAAGGACAAGGGCTTGATTACAGTAAACACTGTCAGCTTAGGCTATGGGACAGGCTGTTGGTTATACTCATTTGCACGTGGCTTGCTTTCTTAGAGCATGTACTTGACCCAGAGCATCTATGTTGCCATGGAAGCCTTTAACTTGAGCTGTCATTGGGCACCAAATTTGAATAGTGTCCTTTGGAGGCAGAAAGCCTTAGCTCCTTACAAAGCTTTCTGGGCAAAGGATGGAAACAAGAGTACATTACCGTTGAATAATTTTCAGACTGGCGTTCATACTAGGAGTCCATTCATGCTGAATAGCATTGAAAGCAGAAATTATTCATTCAGACTTGGAGAGAAAATTTAGCCAGAATAAGAGGAGGCTAGTGCTTACAGTAGTTAAGCCAGTTCTGTGATCTCCTAGTATGTGTTTGTATCGGGATGGGAATTGAGGTTCCTTAATAGGTTACTGTACTTATTTACATATTTTTGATTTATTTTTGGCATGGGCAAGAGTAGTAGTCATTAGTCAAAAGGAAAGAAGTTTCCCATTTCCATTTTTCGGGATCTCTGCTGAGGATTTTCTGCTGTGGATTGTTTAGCTCGATGCCCACAAAGATCTGTGTGCTTATAATACTTCTTATCACTGCGTTCTCTGGTCATGCTCTGTATGCTACATCTCCTCTTGTCTCGGAGGCTGGTCTGATGTTTAGGTGAATCTCTTAGCGACTCTCTCAGTTGATGAATGTCATTGGTCCCTTTCCTCTGTTGCCAGCCTACCCTCTCCTTGCCTCTTTCATCCTCCTGAGGCACCCATGTGCCTTGGGATTCCCTGCTGCCACTCTCCTTCTCACGGTCTTCTTGCTGTGGCCAAACACACCTGTAAGTGTGTCCTCTGTGAAGATGTCAACGTGGACTCATTGGATCACAGGTTTATATCCCTAGTCTGGATTTCTCTGGCAGCCTGTGAGCACCCTGTGAGGTGGCTTAGCAGTGCTGCCCTGCTTTTCCTGGTCATCCTTGTCTGTGTGCTTTCAGTGTGTGACACTGTCCCTTTTGAGTCTCTGTATTCATCTTTAACAGACTATTTGAGCAACATGGCCATAGGGCCTACACTGCTATCACTGATCAAGTAAATCACAGAGTGTAGTGTGGGACAGGTTTGTTTGAATTGCGTTTCTCAGAATTGGCTTGGTCCTAATCTGCAAATTGTTTCTGCCTATTAGGTGTCTCCAAAGACTCCTTCTGTGTTTGCTTGGCTTTAGGTGGTTCAGAGTCTCCTGGTTCCTATCCTGAGCACTCTTTAGCAGAGGGAGGGATGTGCTGAGTACTTAGCTCTGTGGTCTCATGTAACTTAAAGTGGGAAAGTAATTTGATAATTTATTTTATGTATGTGTGTTTGCCTACACGTATGTAGGTGTACTTCAGACATGTCCTGAATTCATGCTAGATTTTTTTCTGGCTTTACCTTGTCCAAGTTACATACATTCAGTCACAGGTTCTGTGAGTTAATTTGTACAAAGGTTCTGCAATGTACAGCAAATGTTTTTTTGGCTATAGACACCCATTATATCTAGCTCTTACAATATTTCTGCCCTTTCTTCTGTAATGATCCCCGAGACTTAAGGAGAGGGTTATGATGTAGAGCTGAATACTTCAGTGTTGTATTTTCTGTATATTGATGACTTGTGGGTCTCAGCATTAATTATTACTGGAACAGGTAGTTCTGGAATTTTGATATGAAATCTATTTAAATTTACTTACTGTAAACTTTCTATCAATTTTCTTGAAAGTCTCTCCCTCTCTCTCTCTCTCTCTCTCTCTTTTACACACACACACACACACACACACACACACACACACACACACACAGAAAGAGAGAGAGAGAAACACACAGAAGAGAAACAGAGACAGAGACAGACAGAGAGCATGCCAGAAAGTGAGCCTACAAAAATCCAGTTAATGTAGGAAAACAAAACGCTCACTTCTGGTACCAAAGCCTCCTGTGTTTCTTAGAAATTAAAGACCCTTGTTGGTCTGGTTATACAGAAAAGGGTATGAGCTGTATGGGAAGCAGTTGTCCTAATAACAGCTGTGTGACAGCTGAAATCAGTAGATAACCTTGCAGAGGTGAATGCATTGGGAAGCTTACCAGGCATGCCCAAGTCAGTCATTGTTGAAAATAGTTTAGGACCACAGGGATGGGCTAGATGAAGATGTCTTCCCAAGACTTCTGAGGAATCCCCCCTATAGATACAGTTGGGTTCCTATAATTTCTTCACAAGGAAGATCCAAGAAAGGAAACTTATTTCTATGCATCTTATTTTAGCAAGGAACTATTTTTCTACTCCCTTCATTATAGTCAGTCCATCTCTCAGGATCAGCCACAGTTCTCAGTTCCCAAGATCTTTGAGTCGTCCAACAAATGAAGGCTTGGATAGCGGAATAGCGTGGGTTGATGGTCAGCCAATGCACCAGATATGATGGAAAATACGTCACACTATCTAGATGCACTCATTGGGAGTCTCCTAAGAAGCTGAACCAAGTGGTGCACAAGAATCTAATATATGATGAGGAACTGCCCATGTTACTCTGGAGGCTGAGGCTATTCCTACAGTCAACTGTCTGCAAACTGGAGACCCTGAGAAGCTTGTGGTCTAACATTCAGAGTCTGAGAGCCAAAAGGCCCGTTGATGCGGTTCTCATCCAGAGTCAGACAGAGTTGCACATATTCAGAGAAATAGCTCAGAAAACTCAGTCTTCTCCCAACTGCTTATTCTGTTCAGGTCCTCGGCAACTTGTTCTAAAGATGTCCATTAACTTTTACTAAATACTTCTGGAAACATCTTTAGAGATCACGCTGAAATAATTTTAACGAGCTAATCTGGCTAACTGTAACCCACTTACATCCACACATAAAATTAGCCATCACTCAAGATTTGGCTTAACTCAGAATAAAGGACAATGCATGTTCCCCTTATTTTTGTTATACACAGGAATACTGAGAGCATTGTTATTTTATATATAATTCATACTTGTACTACCTTGGACTTGTCAGCTGGGGAGATTCTGTTTATGACAAAGAAGGTGAAGGTTTTAGAGGTAAGTGAAGAAACTTTCCCAGAGAACTTAGTCTTTCAGTCAGTGAAGTAGGCACGAGGGACTGATTTTCTTGTGTGGTTAATTTAAATCCAGGACTCTCGGAAGTGAGATTACATCCTGGATAGCGCTGGGTACCCAGTGGAAGTCTCCTCTGCTCCATGGTCATCCACTACACAGTGTTTGAGGTTAGCTGCACCTCAAAGAGACTCACTTAAAACCTTAAAACTGCAACACAAAGAACAAAGAAAGTATACAGTATAAGTATGTTTATGAAGTTTAAGAGAACAGACACCCTCCTAGAGGCCAAGGCTAAAGGTTCCAGCAGGAGAACGGAAAGGGAAGACAGTTAATATTCTGTGAACGCAGAGCTCTTAGGGGCTGATGGCACACTGGGTATAGGTCCTAGTGATGTTTGTGTGACATTGTAAAGATAACTATTGGCTTTAGATGGTTAAACTGGCAAATTTTATTGGGCTATGCATGTAACACAGTGGTAGAGTATGTGCCTAGCATGTGAAATGCCCTTGGTTCACGTATTTATTTAAAAATAAAATAAAATGAATACAATATAAAACCTCAGCAAACTATACACACATATAGTTTTTATGTATTCTGTATATGTACACACACACACACACACACACACACACACACACACACACACACACACAGATGCATAGAAACAGAAAGCTACAGAGATAGAGTCCTTCCTGTAGCAATGTTATTATTCTCATCTGTCTGTCTCAAGTCTTCAGCTCTTCTCTCTTACTGATGGAAGGAAGGATTTCGTTTTTTGTTCTCTCTCTCTCTGTTTTCCAGGAGAATAAATCTCTACTGCCTTTTCTGCAACACAGAGAGAATCACTGCTTAAGCCCAATTACTCTCTCAAACCTTAGAATGCAAAGCACGAATTCTGGCTTTTGCCCTGTTATTTATTGCTACCAGGCCAAGGGGAAGCAGCCAAGGGAATCACACAGGTGCCAGGCCAGATTTCACTCTAAGTGGCACGTGTGGTTATGAGTACTCTCAGCTTGCTGTTCCCCTGGCATTTAATGTGGAAATGGCCAGTTCTCTACCTCTGGCTTCCAAAAATAACCTCAAGGTTCCCGAATCAACAAGAGTAGGCGTGTCAAGATCCAGGAGATGCCCTTATGGGTAAGGCCACCTAAGTAGTCATTTGGGTGTCTGGAATTAAACCCACATTAAATAGTGTCCAAATTTGGATTTCTTTTAGAAATCTCACACCAAGATTGTTATTTATTTATTTATTTATTTATTTATTTATTTATTCATTTATTTATTTATTCATTTATTTATTTATTTATATCTGGGCTGTAGATCCTCAGAGATAAATCAAGTTTGGTGTGTGTAGACGGAAGCATGTAGAGTTCAGGCTATTGTAAAGTTGAGTCGAGAGCTTGCTCCCCAGTGGGTATGAAAAGGGACATTTTGATAGTTCTGCATGGAAGCCATGCAGTGTTCACAAGGCCACTGAGTTCTCTGGCTTGTATGGGAATTGAGTAAGTTCCAGAGGACTCGTGTCCGTCCTTGGCAGAGGACAAGCGTGCAGCTGATGGAGACCTTGTGCTCCTCACTACTGGCCTTGTATTGGCTGTGTAGACTGCATAGGAAGCTCTGCTTATTTTGGAGAAGGAGGATACGCAGGATGATTAAGCCTGGGAATTAGGAGGTGTAGGAAGATGAAACACGTTTTCCAGAATCCCGACAGAGGAGGCATTTGTGGAACAACTGAAGTCCACCCACCAATTACTATGGAACTTAATTTAAAGAGGTGTTTTGACAGGGCTGTGGTTTTATATAGACACTGTAACTACATGAAGACAAAGGGGCCACACTGTCAGTAATACAAACCCGTGTGTGACTGAGGATACACAGATACATAGGTTTCATTTAATGGCTTCTCTGGGCATGTATTCTTTCTTAATTTGCTCAGACTTTAAGGGATATTACTGTTCACTTAAAGTAATACAAAATATCTTATTGAAGATCATTTTTATTATTATGAATTCTCCTGTTCTTTGTTCTGTTTCTCAAGCTTTCAAGTAACTTTTTCCCTCCCTCCCTCCCTTCCTCTTCCTTTCCTTCTTCCTGTCTCTCCCTTTCCTCATTATTTTATTCTATCCTTTCTTATCTTCACATTTATTGAATACCTTTTATACCCCCTACCCACCCAGGTCTAGATACTGGATAGTCAAATCAATGAATAAAATATAATCTCATGGAGCTGAAGTTCCATTTTTAGATGTTGAATAATGTAACGTGTTCTAATGTTCATAGGTTAGTTGTTACTAGTTGTTATGCAGAAAAGCCAACGTAGAAGGGGCTGGGGACTTGGCTCACAGGGCTTCTTTCTATTTCTAAGGAGGATGGCGAGAGAGAACTGAGTCCACTCACTTATTCTTCTGCTGATGAACATTTGGTCTCAACCCCATGCATACTCATTTGCATCTTATGTTGAGCTGCATAAGAACCACTGAGGGCTAGAACTACTTTGTTTCTGAAAAAAAAACCTGAATTTCCCAGTGATAATGACTTGCTTATCTTTGCATCTTCAGTACTTAGCTTGGTGCTTGTAACAGGGCTGGGCTGCTATTACTGGAGCAAGTAGAACTTCACCACAGAAATGAAAACAGCAGGGGCCAATGGTCCAGACCTACTCTACCCTTCGCTGTGCTTTGAGATTTATGCAGTGGCCATGTATGCCAATCCCAACCCAGGCTTCCATCTAGTCTCTCTGCTAAATTCCTCTCAGGGATTACCTTCTGACACTTGCTGAGTTCATTCTAGCTGTGAGGGTAACTGGAGCCACTGAAGACCTCTGTGACAATAAGGGAAGGCTACAAGTGAGTTCTCCCCCGCTTCCTGCAAGTGTTTCTCACCCCTCGGCCTCGGTCCTGGAGACCACGTGTTCTTTAGAGACTGTCCTCCGGGCCTTTTCCTGCTGTCTAGGCTGAAGCTTGCCTGAAGAGAACACTCCCCCCAGCTTCCCCCATGGAGTCCGAAGTCCAGACTTGAACTTGCTTCTTCAAATGGTTCTGTCAGGCTGATGTTTTGCAAAGGAGAGGGTTGCACTTTAAAGCTAACGCATTCTTGTTCGCAGAATAGGAACCTATAGCTCCTCGGGGATTATTTGAATTTGAGAAAGTATATCAATCCTTAGACTTGGGAGTTTATTCTTTTAAATATTTTAATTAAAAATGAAATAAATATTTACATTTGTGCTTTTGGTGTCTGAACATTTCACCATGTCTTAAGATGTCACAGTCAGCATTTGTAAAAAGTTAATTCCTGTTTCCATTCTTTCTGCTGGCCCTCAGGGGTTCCCTCAACCAATACCAGATCAGGTTCCTGTCTCCCCTCCACTAACTGCCTTGTCCACTTTCCCTCCCAGGTCCCTCCCTCCCTCCCCACTTGTGATTGTTTTCTTCTCCCTCCCAAGTGGGACTGAGGCATCCTCACTTGGGCATTTTAGCTTGTTGAACTTTTTGAGTTCTGTGGTATCTTGGTGTTATATCTTGGGTATTCTGTTCTTTCTTTCTTTCTTTCTTTCTTTCTTTCTTTCTTTCTTTCTTTACTAGCCACTTATTAGTGAGTACATTCTATGCATGTCCTTTTGGGTCTGAGTTACCTCACTCAGGATGATATTTTCTAATTCCATCCATTAGCCTGCAAAACTCAGGACGTTCTCATTCTTAATAGCTAAGTAGTATTCCATTGTGTAAATGAATCACATTTTCTGTATCCACTCTTCTGTTGTTTCCAGCTTCTGGCAATCACAAATAAGGTGGCTATGAACATAGTGGAACATGTGTCCCTGTGGCATCTTCTGGGTATATTCCTAAAAGTGGTATAGCTGGGTCTTCAGGTATATCTATGGAAGTAGGAGGTTGGTGGGACCCTCTATAGTGTACCAGAGATCTGGGAGGTAAGAGACTCTCAGAACTTAAAGGGAGGGACCTTATATGAAATGCCTGACAGTAGGGAGAGGTAACTTATAGAACCCACCTCCAGCAGGAAGACAGGGCATCAAATGAGGGAGGTGGTGCCATCCCACAGTCACAATTCTGACCCATAATTGTTCCTGTCTGAAAGAGTTACAGGGATGGAAATGGAGAGGAGCCTGAGGAAAAGAAGGTCCAGTGACAGGCCTAACGTGGGATCCAGCTCAAGGGGAGGTCCCAAGGCCTGACACTATTATTGAGGCTATGGAACACTCACAAAAAGGGATCTATCATGATTGCCCTCTGAAAGACCCAACAAGCAGCTGAAAGAGTCAGATGCATATATTTGCACCCAACCAGTGGACAGAAGCAGTTGACCCTTGTTGTTGAATTAGGGAAAGACTGAAAGAAGCTGAGGAGGAGGGTAACCCTGTAGGAGGACCAGCAGTCTCAATTAATCTGGACCCCCCCCCCAGCTCTCTCAAACACTGGACCACCAAACAGGCAGCATATACCAGCTGATATGAGGCCCACAACATACATACAGCAAAGGACTGCTGGGTGTGTGTTAATTCAGAGATGATACACCTAACCCTCAAGAGACTGGAGGTCCCAGGATAAAATATGAAGTGTAAAAATGAATTAATTAAAAAATAAATTTAAGCCGGGCGTGGTGGCACATGCCTTTAATCCCAGCACTTGGAAGGCAGAGGCAGGGGGATTTCTGAGTTTGAGGCCAGCCTGGTCTACAAAGTGAGTTCCAGGACAGCCAGGGCTATACAGAGAAACCCTGTCTTGAAAAACCCAAAAATAAATAAATAAATAAATAAATAAATAAATAAATAACAAAAAAATTTTAAAAAGAAAAAAAAGTTCATTCCTTATGATGTCCTGCAAAAAGCATTCACTCAGTCTGGCCTTCTTCCTGTCCAGCACATGCATCAAATGCAAAGAAATTTCTTATGACCCCAGTCTTTTGGGGCATATATTGGGCTATTTAGTTACCTCAGAAAAAACTCAGGAATAATACACTATTCTCCTTTCAAGGTTTTTGGAAAAAAGATTTATGCCTCCTTCCTCCTCTCCTTCATTATAAAAACTCACAATATCCATTACAGTATCACTAGTGCAGAACAAAGCAATATGGTTGGTGTATTTGTTTTCTAAATTTAGTATTAAACAATCATTCTATTAAAATAAACTTTTTCTTCTCCCATATATCATATCCAGACTGCAGTTACCCCTCACTTCACTCCTCTCAGCCCGACCCCCAACTCCTCCCAGATGCACTCTTCCTTCATTTCTCTTTGAAAAAAAAAAAAAGAGCAGGCATCCCAGAGATGTCAACTAAACATGGCATAACAAGTTACAATTAGACTAGGCATAAACCCTCCTATCAAGACTGAACAAGACAACCCAGTAAGAGGAGAGGGTCCCAAGAAAAGGCAAAAGGGGCAGAGATACCACAATTCTTACTGTTAGGAATCCCACAAGAACACCAAGTCAACTATAATGATATGCAGAAGACCCAGCTCAGATCCACACAGGGTCTGTGATTGTCACTTCGGTTTCTGTGAGCCCCTGTGAGCTCTGCTTAGTTTATTCTGTGGACCTACAATTCTTCCTCCCCTCAGATCCCGGGGAGGGGAAATAGAAAAGATTTTGTGGGCGGACTAGAGGCAAGTGGGAATGGGGACTGGAATAGGAGCCTTGATACCATCAATTCTATGGGAAGGGTGTGTGTGTGTGTGTGTGTGTGTGTGTGTGTGTGTGTATGGGCATGTGTATATGTATGTGTGTGTATGCATGAGTATATGTGTGTATGTGTACATGTGTGAATGAGTGTATACTTGTGTGTATGTATATGTATGTGTGTGTATTATGAGTATATGTGTGTATATGTATGTATGTATGTGTGTGTATGTGTACATGTGTGTATGTGTATGTATGTGTATGTGTGTGTACATGTGTGTATGTGTGTATGTGTGCATGTGTATGTGTGTACATGTGTGTATGTGTGTACATGTGTGTATGTGTGTGTATTTATGAGTGTATGTGTACGTGTATTGTGTGTGTGTATGTGTGTGTGTGTGTGATAGTTGGTGAACCTCACTGGGTTTTCTAAGAGTGAGGAGAGAAGGAAACAGCAATGTGAATAAGATTTATTTAATAAACAAAANTCAAACCCATGCATACATCTATAATCAGCTAAAGTAAGAAATAAAAGGAAGAATTAAAACCCTGAACTGCATGTTAGTAAAGAAAACTAACCCTCTTGGTCATCATTTAAACTAGTTGCTCTGTGAGTGGTGCTCGCTCTCTCTCTCTCTTTCTGTAGCTTGACCCTGGTCCAGTCTGCCAGATGCCAAGTGGCTTTCAGAAGCATTTCCGACACTCAACCCACACAAATCTGTTAAGGTGGAGTTATATGGATGGATATGACATTTGGTGAACAATATGACTGAAATGCATTTAAAACATTAGGAAGCATGTTATTTCAGATTCTGTGATTCTGGGCTATTGTTCTATGGCACTGCTATGAAAGGGCACAGTAATGCCATATATACTTTATAAAATATATAAAAGTTAAGATCTCTCAGTGTATGAGTGTATGGATGTGTACAGGTACACTCAGCTATTCCTAGACATACCAAGGCCAGATATTGAAATGCAGAGTCATTGGGCTATCTCTGTTATTGCTATTTATTGTAGTTGTCTCTCTTACCAAGCCTGGAACTTGCCATTTCCATTAGAGTGGCTGTTCATGACCTCTTAGGATTAGCCTGTCCCCTCCCCACGTGCTAGGGTTATGAGCACAGACAAGTCTGCCCAGATTTTTACATGGTGTTGGGAAATTGAACTCAGGTCCTCACACTTGTAGACAACTAAAACAGTTCCCCCATCATCGCCCACAGTCCCCTCTCTTCTATTTAAAAATAAAGATAAAGCTTTGGAATGGTAAACAATTAAGTGCTTATAGATGTTTCTAATATTACGATATTAATACTATTAAGATAAACACAGTAGAATATATTTTCCTATGTTAGAGCAAAAAGACATGCGATATTTCTCATTAAACTGAATAATAGTTGGCTACGGATTCCTGTTTTTTCTGATATAATATTTCCATGTCATAAAAATATGATTAACCTGTTTATTTTTTAAGTTTTGTCACGTGTCCATAAAAAAAGTCCAGTGAAATCTAGACTGTTTCTAACACAGTCTTGTGTGAGGCTGAGAAAGGAAGTACTCAAAAGGAAGGAAATCCCTTCTCCATTCAGTCACACTAGCTCATGGTTTGGTTATAAGGATTTATAAATGGAGAGAAAGGAAAATATGGTCTTTGTTAGAGCCCCTCCGTGTCATGTTGTATTAGTCAGGGTTATCCAGAGAAACAGAACCAACAAGACTTTTTTTTTTTTTTTTTTTTTTTTTTTTTTTTTTTTTTTTTTTTTTTTTTTTTTTTTTTTTTTTTTTTTTTTTTTTTTTTTTTTTTTTTTTTTTTTTTTTTTTTTTTTTTTTTTTTTTTTTTTTTTTTTTTTTTTTTT
>LR755228.1:55680-95100 GCA_902729485.2 Mus minutoides | reverse complement strand
CCTCTGTGCCCCACTTTATAATGGGGATATTTGATTTTCTGGTGTCCACCTTCTTGAGTTCTTTATATATATTGGATATCAGTCCCCTATCAGATTTAGGATTGTTAAAGATCCTTTCCCAATCTGTTGGTGGCCCTTTTGTCTTGTTGACAGTATCTTTTGCCTTACAGAAGCTTTGCAACTTTATGAGGTCCCATTTGTCAATTCTTGATCTTACAGCAGAACAATTTTCTTGATACATATCTTTACAGGTGTTTCTTAATTTACCCACGGCCTTCAGTTACATGTAGGATAGAGGCCAAATCCTTGGTTGGGCATGATGCATTTTCCGTTCACAGAATCCCAATGGGCTTTTGTTATTATCTTACTGGTTTTTCTTTTTCTTTTTTCCATCTTTATTGGAGTGAGTTGCCGCTATATGTAAGACTGTTTGGTAGGAAGACTGTGATGTAAACACAATTCTAGGTAACTCTCAGGAGATAGCTACTAGATGTATATGATCTAAGGAAGAGGGAAGACACATGGATAATTCTTGCCCAGATGCATCATGATGAGAATCAAATGATTATTCTAGCTCTTTACTTAAAAGATTAATATAGTAGAAGAGTTTTCAGTGGGTATAAGTGGCAGGTTACAAGAAGATATAGATAGGGATGATCTACCCATCTATTTATAAAATCACTCAAAGAGGTTGCAAGGAGATTTGAACCTCTCATACTTTAAAGAGCTTGGCAGTGAAGATGTGATGTAAGTAACTAAGAACGATGGAGAATCAAAATAGATACCTAAAAACCAAAAAGGACATAAAAGATCTTTTTTCCTCACTGTTCTCTGTCTGTATCCTATCAGATGCACTTACTCTACCTTGATCATGACACTCTCCACAGCTCCTTTGCTTTTCCTTGTAGCAGGTAATGCTGGCTACACCAGTTTGTGCTACTTGTGACTTGCAAGTGTGCACCTGCCAGCTTGGATCTGTAGATACACACACACACACACACACACACACACACACACACACACACAGCTCTTTTTTAACCTGCTTTACCTGTCTCAATGGATGGGCTCTTCTAAGCCTCCCATGACTACTGTGCCCTTATCTTTATTCCTTGTGCAATACCTCTAAATCCCTCAGCTAGGATACCCAGTTGCCTTTACTCATGGCTCAACACCATTTCATTCTGTGAAGCCCATGGGCAGTTTTCCCTTTCTTCCTACATTTTGGAAGATCTACTCTGTAGCTCTGAGTCTGTTCTGTCTCTGGAAGTCTCTCCTTTTGCTTTCTACCCAGTCACTGGCTGCTGGCATCTTTATTGTCACCTGAGAGGATTTGCCAGTGCCTGACAAAGACAGAAGTGGATGGTCAAAGACAGAAATGGACTGAGCGCAGGGTCCCCAATGAAGGATCTAGAGAAAGTAACCAAGGATCTGAAGGGGTTTGCACTCTGTGAGCTCACCTGCACAGCCTGCTTTTGGGGTCGCAGCCCTCCCAGGTGGCCACCTCTCCTCTGGTGGGGAAGGTGCCAGGATTTCTGCAGCCAAAAACAGGGGTCTGTCCTAGAAGCTGAGTGGCTACTGCCTGTTCCAGAAGCTCTGTTGCTTCTGCACTCTGCTTGCTCACCCTCCCAAGTCCGCAAGCTGGTCTGCATAGACTGGTCTCAGAGTGACCCGGGAGACAAGATGGCTCCCTTTCGTGCTCTGGGGGTCACAGCCCTCCCGAGAAGCCACCTCTCCTCTGGAGGGGAAGGTGCTCAGATTTCTGCAGCCAGAAATGGGGGTCTGTCCCAGAAGCTGAGTGGCTTGTGCTTGTCCTAGAAGCTTTGTTGCTTCTGCACTCTGTTTGC
Source organism: Mus minutoides (assembly GCA_902729485.2). Lineage (NCBI taxonomy): Eukaryota > Metazoa > Chordata > Mammalia > Rodentia > Muridae > Mus > Mus minutoides. Next base: position 93,256 of record LR755228.1, on the reverse strand, counting down.
TCACCCTCTGCAGTCCCCAGGCCAGTGGTTCTCAATCTGTGGGTTATAACCCATTTGAGGGGGTCAACTAACCCTTTTACAGGAGTTGCCTAATACCATCAGAAAACACAAATATTTACATTATGGTTTGTAATGGTAGCAAAATTACAGTTAGGAAATAGCAACAAAAATGTTATAGTTGGGATCACCACATGAGGTTGCAGCATTAGGGAACTTGAGAACTACTAATCTAGTAATGTTTTCCTTGAGAATAATCTCTCTCATGCCCTGATTCATGCTCTACCCAAATCATCATACAGTGCATTATACAAAGAAGGGATGACTGTTGGTTCTACTGCTATTTACTTATATTATCAACCACCTCTCTTTCTGCCAGCACAATTTAAAAATATCTCTTAAGGTTCTAATTTGATGACTCAAAAGTCTAGATAAAAATATGACTTGTTATGACTGATAAATTATAGAGACAATTTTATTGGAGAGATGCCTCTCCTCATCTTGTCAGTCAATGGAGCTGAAGCACTTTCTGCATGCTAAATATATGAAGATGCTATAAACATTGCAGCAGAGGATGATGTGATAGTTAACAATTAAGGAATTAATCACCCTGCTCAGCCCAGGGTATAGTTGTTGATGATGAAAATTGTTTTCTTCTTTTATAGTAGCAAATCTTGAAAACATATCTTGAATATTCTGAAGAATTCTGAGTGTCTGGGGTTAAGGAGATATGAAAAAAAGAAGTCACGGGATAAAGCATATGGTACAATAATGCCTTCTTATCCAAGAACAATTGTTGGTTTGAACTGGGTGTAAGGTAGATACTGGGATCAGTCAAGAGAGTCATGCTGGACATTGTCTTTCACAAAATTTCAATCAACTGAATCTTATTATCACTGAGCAAGTTATTACATGATATGTTCTCAACCTGTTCTCTATGCCTCATTGGGAGAAGGAAGAATGTCAGAGTTCCAGTCCTAATAACTATTTGGTCTTCTGTATATTCTTCTACATCCCATACAGAAGAAGGCTGTACTCAAGCATTTATTCCCAGCTTATTCAGTTAGTCAACAAATTGAATGTTGATTTCTTAACTTAAGAGTCTAAATATAATCAGTTTTCATACCTTTTCGTTTTCACTAGCATGGAGTTTCCCCTGGGGAATAACTTCACTCACATTTTAATGTAAGAACAGCTCTGATCTTGGTAGAATTCTTGAAACTAGATGGCTAATACTAAGTCTTTTGAATTTTAAAATAAGAAGAGGTAATTTGTAAACTTGTTCATTTTGTTACTTCAATACCATCAGAACATTCTGATAGGTAATATGTCTTCAGCTAACTCATATATCTTTGTCCCCAGCGCGTTTTATATGTGTGTGTGTGTGTGTGTGTGTGTAAATAACATATATCAATGTATGTATATCAACAGAGCTACATATATGTATAGATAAGTATACATATGTACACATGCATTGCAGTAAAGTAATTGGGTTAATTTGAATAGTGTTTCTAAATAATCTAAGGTACTGTTGTTATTTCTAGGAGAAATTGCACTTCATTCTTTCTTTTCACATAATTCACATTTGTTCATAAATTCCTTAATTAAAATTGTATTTAAGATAGAGTTGACATTTTAAAGAGATATCTTACACTCATGATTGATTTACAAGTTTCTTCTTAGATTCTGTCTTAAGGGATGATAGGGTCTAGTATGTATTCTTACTCAGAGCACCTATTTAACTGTATTACACAGTTGGCCTTTTAATTTACATTTCAATCTTACAATTCTAAACTTCCAATCATAGTCTTGTGGTTGGATCTTCTAGTTCGGTACATCTTGCTAGAGATGGGAGATGGGAGATAATGTTGTGACTAATGGAAGATTAACTCTGGCCCAGATGTCCTCTCTACATCTTCTTCTTTTCTTAGCAATGGAGAATTATCAGATGGATTGAAGACATTGTGGTCTACAAATATGAAGAAGGAAGTCCTTAGTACTTTCATTATCCTACTTACCCAGTAGTCAACATAGAACCCTAAAGATGGGAAACATGGTAACTATTCCCTTGGTGATCAAAACATACATGAGGTGAACTGTTATTTAACAAGTGTCTCCTAGAAGGTGGTAGACCTGAGTTTAAACCCAATCTGATGAACTCCTTGTTCCAAATTATTTCCAGCAGACAGAGCTAGCCACATTGACCTTGATACTATTAGTGTCAGAGCAGAGGAATAACTTTAGGGGTGAAAGATCCAGATCCATTTTCAAAGTGGGATTGAGGCAGGAAATGAGGTAATTATCTGAACTGACACAGTTTTATATTAAATGCTACAGTTGGCTCCATGTGGAACATCTGGTTAACATCTCCTACAAAATAAAACTTTCTCCCTGACAATTTTTGGCTCTGAAGCTTCCTAGAAAATTCTGGGTGATCTACATCCTTTGAATATTAATGAAACAAATTAGCTCCCAAAATGCCCTACTGTGTCTCAACTCCAGGAACCAACATGATTCATTAGACTCCTGTTGATTAGAAGCGTTGAAGAAGATTTTCTTTTCTTCATTTTAATTAAATACATTTGACAGGCTTTCTTGATTCCCAATTGGCCAGGACCCAAGTGTGGCACAAGTTTAAAATGGCACCCTCTTCTGTACAGAACTTTCTGGCCTATTAGGTTATATGGCTTCTTATAGCACCTTATAATGCAATCCCTGAAATAGTTTTAAAATTTTCTTTGGTTTTGAGAATATAGTACCTGTAGGCAATGGAATATGATTATCTCTTTCCCAATTTTCCCCTCTATTTTCCCTATTCCTCTCAATATGCCCCCTAATTTCATGTCTTCTTCCTCCTCTTCCTCTCCTTCCTCTCCTTCCTCTCCTTCTTCCCCTCCCCTCCCCTTCCTTCCTTCCTTCCTTCCTTCCTTCCTTCCTTCCTTCCTTCCTTCCTTCCTTCCTTTCTTCCTTCCTTCCTTTATTTCTTTTTTGATACCCTACTATGTGCCCATGCGTAGGGACACCACTGGAGTATGAGAGACCTACCGGTGGCCATATCCTCAATAAAGAAGATTCTTCTTCTTCTATCAGCTAATAGCTTTCAATAGCTCTTCAATAAAGGCTGAGGCCTGAAGATCATCCCAATCATCTGTGCCAGAGTTTTGGCTGGCTCTATTTTATGCTGCCTTGCACAACTGAGTGAAATAGCCATGTTATGATGCTCAGAAGACACCATTTCACAGCATTCATTTCAGAAATCTAGACCTTAGATTATTTTTTCTTCCATTAGTATTCTTGAGCCTTGGTTTGAGGGAGGGTTTAGTTGGTGTCCCATTGAGGCCAAGCTTTCAGCCTCTTAGCACTTTGAACAGTTACCGTATCTCTATTGACTGCTACATGCTACATAAAGCAGCTTCACTGACCAAGGATAAGAGTAGTCCCTATCCATGCATGTAAACCTAAATATTTAGAAGGCAGTTTAGAGTTTCAGATCTCATAGTATAACTCTAGTTATAAAACAAACCATGGCTGTGAAGGCCCTAAGGTAGAAGAAACTGCTGATGTTATTTTACTAAATTCCCAAGTTTTAAAATAAATGGGATCTAAAGTTTCTATTCTTAGCAGTGGGACAGGAGAACAGAAAGAAATAGATGTCTCCCACAGAATTACAAGAGCATAGATGGAGATTGCAAAGTACGTTGGCTTGCCCGGAGGAGTCAATGCATGATGTAAGCAGGACTCAGAGTTTTCATCAGTTACTACCCAGCTGAGCCATATCAAAAAGCTTCATTGTCCTTCATGGATCCTTAGTTTTTCCTGATAGTTGGATATATAACCACTGAGACCTTGTGCAGGATCTCAGTTGAGAACATGGGCCTCAAAGTATGAGGACCAAATGAAGGCTTTATTTGTCTTTTATGAGAAAGACCACATAAAAGCATCCTACCTTTAAGTTTGGCTTTATTAGAGTCATACATGCCTTCAGAGATTGCAGCAGATAGGCATGGGGGATGAAGAGACAGCAAAAGGAGGGGAAGGAATGAAACTCATCTTTCCTTTGAGCTTCTGACATGTTAACATCTCATGATAAGAGTAGTAAAAGAGCTCGGAGCTTAAACAATTTAGAGTATCCTGCCTCCAAGGAGCATCTATCCCCCAAATATAGATGCTCTAAGCACTTCAAAGAGTGCTGGAGGAGCTTCCTTATAGATGCTGAGAAAGCATTTGACAAAATCCAACACCCATTCATGATAAAAGACTTGGAAATATCAGGAATCCAAGGCCCATAACTAAACATAATAAAAGCAATCTACAGCATACCTGTAGCCAACATCAAACTGAATGGAGAGAAGCTGGAAGCAATCCCACTAAAATCAGGGACTAGACAAGGCTGCCCACTTTCTCCCTACCTATTCAATATAGTATTTCAAGTCCTAGCCAGAGGAATTTGACAAAAAAAAGGAGGTCAAGGGGATACAAATTGGAAAGGAAGAAGTCAAAATATCACTATTTGCAGATGATATGATAGTATATATATAAGTGACCCTAAAAACTACACCAGAGAACTCCTAACCTGATAAACAGCTTCAGTGAAGTAGCTGGATATAAAATTAACTCTAAAAAATCAATGGCCTTTCTCTATACAAAGGATAAATGGGCTGAGAAAGAAATTAGGGAAACAACTCCCTTCACAATAGTCACAAACAATATAAAATATCTTGGTATGACTCTAACTAAGGAAGTGAAAGATCTGTATGATAATAACTTCAAGTCTGAAGAAAGAAATTTAAGAAGATCTCAGAAGATGGAAAGATCTCCTATGCTGATGGATTGGCAGGATCAATATAGTAAAAATGGCTATCTTGCCTAAAGCAATCTACAGATTCAATGCAATCCCCATCAAAATTCCAACTCAGTTCTTCACAGATTTAGAAAGGGTAATTTGCAAGTTCATCTGGAATAACAAAAAAAAGTAGGATAGCAAAAACTCTTCTCAACAATAAAAGAACCTCTGGTGGAATCACCATGCCTGACCTCAAGCTGTACTACAGAACAATTGTAATAAAAACTGCATGGTACTGGTACAGTGACAGACAGGTAGATCAATGGAATAGGATTGAAGACCCAGAAATGAATCCACACACCTATGGTCACTTGATCTTTGACAAGGGAGCTAAAACCATCCAGTGGAAAAAAGACAGCATTTTCAAAAAATGGTGCTGGCACAACTGGCGGAAATCATGTATAAGAATGGGAATTGATCTATTCTTATCTCTTTGTACTAAGGTCAAGTCTAAGTGGTTTAAGGAACTCCACATAAAACCAGAGACACTGAAACTTATAGAGCAGGAAGTGGGGATGTTCAAACTGGTAATAAGGACACATGCTCCACTATGTTCATAGCAGCCTTATTTATAATAGCCAGAAGCTGGAATGAACCCAGGTGTCCCTCAACAAAGAAATGGATACAGAAATTATGGTACATTTACACAATGGAGTACTACACAGCTATTAAAAACAGTGAATTTATGAAATTCCTAGGCAAATGGATTGATCTGGAGGGTATAGTCCTGAGTGAGGTAACCCAATCACAAAAGACCTCACATAACATGTACTCACTGACAAGTGGATATTAGCCCAGAAACTTAGATTACCCAAGATACAATTTGCTAAATACATGAAACTCAAGAAGAATGAAGATCAAAGTGTGGACACTTTGCCCCTTCCCAGAATTAGGAACAAAGCACACATTGAAGGAGTCACAGAGATCAAGTGTGGAGCTGAAACAAAAGGATGGACCAACCAACTGCAGCTGGGGATCCATCCCATAATCAGCCACCAAACACAGACACTATTGCATATGCCAGCAAGATAGTGCTGAAAGGGCGCTGATATAGCTGTCTTGTGTGAGGCTATACTAGTGCCTGGCAAACACAGAAGTAGATGCTCACAGTCAGCTATTAGATGGAACACAGGATTCCCAAGGGAGGAGCTAGAGAAAGTACCCAAGGAGCTGAAGGGGTCTCCAACCCTATAGGTAGAAGATCATTATGAACTAACTAGTACCCCCAGAGCCCATGTCTCTAGCTGCATATGTAGCAGATGTCCTAATTGGTCATCACTGGGAAGAGAGGCCCCTTGGCATGCAAACTTTCTATGCCCCAGTACAGGGGAATGCCAGGGCCAAGATGTGGGAGTGGGTGGGTAGGGAAGCAGGGCAGAGGATTAGGGAGGGCTTAGGGGACTTTTGGGATAACATTTGAAATGTAAATGAAGAAAATATCTAATAAAAAATTTAAAAAATAAAGTATAGATGAAAATAAACTCACAGAGCTTTGAAATAGCCATAATAGTAAAAAAAAAAAAATCTTGCCCCCCCTCAAAAAAAGACAAAGCTGAAGTTTGGATCCTTAAGAAGCTTTGAAGTCTACAAGAAAACCCAAGTATCAGATTCAATAGAACTTTGAATTATAAGCATCCCACCCCTTCCTTTGCTTCTGTCTGAACTTCTTTCTTTTAACCTCTTCTTCCATATGTCTCTTATATACTTCCCCAGTACATTCATGGGATATATAAGCAGTACTCCTTGCTCTGCCCTCTCACTAAAGGTTAACCCTGGCAAAGGCCTGATTTGAAACAATGATGTCCTGTAACACAGACAAGGGTGGCAGTGGGAGTGGAAGTCCTGAGCACACAGTTTCTCAGTATCTGTGATATGCATATTTCCATGGTGACTCCTTTTAAGCTTTTAATTTGACGTCACTGAAAAGAGGAAGTCTACATGGGCAGACTTGGTTTTGGAAAGAAGTAAGAAGAAATCTCAGAATCCCTCGATAAGGAAATCAAAAGTTGTCTGTATCCAGACGTTAGCTGAAGAAAGTATCTATTTCCTAGAAAGACTTTAGATTCACCACTGAATTTAGATGCATCTCTGAACTATTATCAGTATAAAACATTCTCCCTAACTCACAGCATCTCTCTAGGCTGGTCCACACACTGGGAAAGACTCCAGTCAGGACAGATTTGTGTGTTTCTACTATGTCATGGATAATTTAGTGTTCCTTGGAACAAAATACATTAATATTAAATTGTATATATCTACCTTTACCTCTACTTTGGAGAGCAGGAGTCTATGTGGTTTTATTTTGGAATATATTTTTCCAGTGTTTCCTGGGGTCATCTTCACTCTGAGTCTGTATTCTATAAATTGTACTTTATTATTGTTATCATGTGTATGCATGATGGGGAGGGTGTGTGTCACAGGGCACATGTGCAAGAATCTCTTTTCTTCTTCCATCATTGCCTGGGTCCCAGGGATTGAATCCAATTCACCAGCCTTGGGAGTAAGTGCCTATACTTGACAAGTTAATGTTGCTGGTCCCATTCTATGGATTGTAGAACAAGCTGTGTCCCAGAGAGAATTCCTGAGCATTCCTAAAATACAGATATATCTTCTCATCTCCACCCCCAAGTTCCTGCTTTAGCTGAGTTGTTTTGTTCTACTTTTTTTTTCATTATTCTAAATATCAATATTTTTTTGGAAAACTTTCTACTTCTTAATATCCTTCCTGCAAGGTCATAGATATAATGTGTATTCCTCTAAATGTAGCACAAAAGAAGTAAAATTGTCATATTTTAGATTCTAAGACACACATTTCATCATCCCTGAAAGTGGGCTCCATTTTACAACAAATTTTATAGTTTAATTGCAGCTGATATCATCTTTGTGTTGTTAACACATGGCACTGTTTATTCTACAAATCAACATGGAAACACTAGGGTCTTCTGGTAATTCAGGTTCTTTGTTCATATTTGTTAAGTGAATGAATAAATGAGCTATGTGGCTTCTGTCTGATCATATCCACTGGGCTGTGAAACTTGGTACAATTTCCTAATTAAAACATCACAAACATATAGGCACACACGTGCTTGTTTGTGTCTACTAACACAAACACAGACACAAACATACCCTTCCAGATGTAAGCTGCATCTGCAAAGTAGAATTTAATGTTGCCTTCAGTGATGTCCATCAGCAAAGAACTTTAATTGTCACACCCATGTCTCACATGGGCTCATCATCTATCTCCATCATTGTAAGACCTGCTTGTCTGTTTAGAATTCACCCAAATCTATGTCTGATGGTATCTTTTCCACAGGAAAATTGTGGGAAGATTTAAAGACAAAGGTCACATTGTCTGTGAGCCTTCCATCTAACTCATCTATTATTATCCATTTTATGGTTTCTTGAATGTCAAGGTTCCCAGATGTTTTATTATCAAGATCTGTCTCTTTAGACATATTCTACATTGTCAGGCTTCAATTTAGTATCCAGCAGGCAGATCCCAGTACAGTATTTCTAGAACTTAGCAGCACATGTGACCTTATGTAATCCAGAACATTTTATTTTTACAGTTGACAACTCTTTTTAATCTCCCTTCTTAAGCATACAGTTTTTTGCAATGTCATAGTTCTATTCCTCTGTCTACTCTTTTATCATAGGTGTTTACAAATAGTAGATATTTAATAAATGTGATGACTGGTTAACTGGATACATATCCTTTCATTGACGTGCCCCACACATACATTGTAGGCATTCAAATATAACTAGCCTCAATTATATTAGTATACACAAATGCGGTTTATCAGGACTAGAAAAAAAATAAAAATACTGTGGGAGCTATCACGATAGCTTAATGTGTGAAGGTGCATGCTGCCTAGCTTCCTGGCCTGCATCCTTTTCCCAGCATTCACATGGTGAAAGGAGAGAACCACCTCCTATGGGCTGTCCTGTGACCTCCATACTAACATTGTAGCAGGGACTTGTTCCCCAACTTATCTCCCATAAAATAAAGAAATGAAATTTTAAAAAGACATATTGAAATGTTTTATTAAGAATCTTCACTAGCCGGGCGTGGTGGCGCACACCTTTAGCCCCAGCACTTGGGAGGCAGAGGCAGGCGAATGTCTGAGTTTGAGGCCAGCCTGGTCTACAGAGTGAGTTCCAGGACAGCCAAGCCTATACAGAGAAACCCTGTCTCAAAACAAAACAAAACAGAACAAACAGACAAACAAACAACAAAGAATCTTCACTAAATTTAACTTCTACTGATTACAAGACCTATTGACTCATAACATCAATAATGCATATTTAAGGTCAGTAAATAAATACCTATCAGTTTGCATTCTCTGGCCTTAGACCTGCCTGAAAGAAAAGGTAGAAATAAAATATAAATTGAGCAATATCTTTAAGCACCTAGCGTCTTTAAGTCTTCTTTTCTGTAGTATAAGAAGATTTTAAAAGATACTAAAACTTGAATGTCAGCCTGAGAGTTAATTCTGCATGGAATGCTCCAAACTCATCAAACTGGATTGACTCATATTTTTGGTAAACTTGAAATCTTTTTATATTGTGATTTTTTTTTTCTGGTTAAGTTGAAGGTCAACTGTCTCCAGGCGGGCTTGTGGAGATTTTCAGAACTTGGTATCAACATATGTGCTTAGCATAAACTGCAGGTTAAGACACCATATGTTCCTAACTGCCTATGTGCAAGAAAGCAAGTTGAATTGAAGGCTATGCTTGTGTCGTCTCTGAGTTTATAAATGCACTTATGAGCTATTATGTTTGAGCAAGTTTCCATCTTCTAATATAAACAGCTTTTCAACATAGAATTAATGCTGTCACAGGGGCACAGCAAGAAGTTTCTCCCAACATCAAAGGCGAATATATTGATCTTAGATTTCCCAGTCTCTAGATCTGTGAATATTACATTGATGTTCTTTGTAAATGACCCAGTGTGTGGTATCCTTGTACAGCAACACACACACAGACACAGACACAGACACACACAGACACAGACACACACACATACAGACACACACACACACACAGACACAGACACACACACACACACACACACACACACACACACACACAAAACAAAAAACAAAAAAAACAACAAAGAAAAACCCAAAACCCAAAACAAAAAAACAAAACAACAACAACAAAAAAATCAAGTCATAAGATAGCATTGGAGAAAGATGTGAGTTAAACAAGTATCTACAACTTCCAAGGGCACTGGAGAACTGGCTAACAGGTAAGAACTTAGTATTTTGGAAGTAGGTGTAGCAAAAATTCCCAAATTTCTGTGAATGACTCATTAAGGGTAGTTTTGAAAAGAACTCAGAAGAACACAGTTAAGAATGAAAGCCACACTGTTCTCAGAGAACATTCTCAGAGAATCTAAATGCTCATGTTCAATGTACATAGTAAATATAGACAGTAAAGGCCTTCCTTCCTTCCTTCCTTCCTTCCTNCCTCCCTCCCTCCCTCCCTCCCTCCCTCCCTTTCCTCCCTCTCTTCCTTCTCCCTTCATCCCTCCATCTCTCTGTCCCTCCATCCCTCCTTCCTTTCATATGTGTATGATGTAGTTGTACACATGCTTTGTCATATATATGAAGATCAAGGACTACTTTCATGGTTGATTCCATTCTCCCCGTGGTCCTAGGAAGCACTTAAAATCCTCACATTTTCATGGCCAGGGCTTTTACCCACTGAGCCAGCTCATCATCCCAGTAAAGATGTCCTTGATTTTTGTCCTTGTCCAAGAATCAAGGAGGAACCGTGTTTTAGAAATGGAGGAAAGATGATACTTATCTGAAAGAGGCTGGGAACTGTGTGGGAGAATTCTCTGTGTCCTTGCATCCTTATGAAAAGCAGAACTCCATAATAATGAACTGGGATATTTGGGAAAGTGTTCAGTATGCTATGTGGCTTCTTTCAACTATGTACAGTAAGAACTGAAAATATAGAAATTATTTAAAAATGAGATTTTGTGGTTAAAATAGAGGCAGAATTTAAGCATGCACACACACACACACACACACACACACACACACACACATACACACACACACACACAGCCCACACATAAGCAAGTGAGCATGTATGCTTTTGTTTTTCTCTGCTTTTGTCTTTGGATATGATGTCATTAATTGTTTTCAGTTCTTGCTGCTTTGCCTTCCCCTCAGTGAAGGACTAATATTACTAAATAAAGCCCTTTTTACATAACTTGTCTTATGCCAGGAGGCCTCATCACAACAAAAATGAAATGAGAACAGAAGGTAAGACCCAGCAGCTGAGAGTTCCTGGGAAGGAAATCAGATCAGTTTAAGAGGCAACATTCCAAGAAGATGTCTGTGTATGATGTTGTTCTCCTAACCCCCACCCCCACCCCCAAATTTTTTTCTTAGGGTACTGAAGTATGTGAAAGGGTTGAGGAGAACAAGGACATTCTGAGTGCACTGAGGAGGGGTATCATGTGCTAGGTGCTGGTGAGATCTGTATCATCTAGTGTGTCTTCTGCTGACTAGAACATCACAATTGATTTGTCCTACTGGAATGCGTGCACGTGTGCATGTGCATCTGCGTGTGTGTTTGTGTGGTGTGTTCACATACATATGTGCACAAGTATATGGAGGTCAGAGGTGTTATTCCTCAGTCTATCAGTGGCCCAGAATTCACAAAGTAAGCTATGTTTGCTGGCTACTGAGCCCACGAGGTCTACCTTTTCCTGTCTTACCACATATGACTATAAGTATGCTCCATGCTCCTCAGTGTTTAACATACTTTTAAATGTGGATTCTAAGCTTGCAAAACATTCACTTTACTGAGCCATCTCCCTAGGCCTTGCTGCTAGCGCGTGCGCGCGCACACACACACACACACACACACACACACACACACACACACAAACACAGAGAGAGAGAGAGAGAGAGAGAGAGAGAGAGAGAGAGAGAGAGAGAGAGAGAGAGAGAGAGAGAGATGCTTATTTTCTGAAAGCTAACTCTCAAAGCCGTCTGCATACCTTATGGACAGGAGTAGAGTAAGACAGAATAGTTGCCAGATGTTCTGTATTTTGGAGATCTAAAGTCTCTTTAGCAGTTAACATCTTGATTCAGATGAGAATAGTTTGCATGGGGGTGGGTGTCAAAGGGCAACTTTGAAAGAAACAGGGGCTTTTGCAAAACTGTTCTCAGCAAGACCACAGGGTGGGGCAGCCCATGGAATTTAAGATCTGACAGTGTCTGGAGGTACGATCTAGAGTCACAGAAGACGATTCTCCCCTTCTTAGTATTGAATGCTATTTTTTTCGTGTTGAGTTTTGAGATTTCTTCTAAAACTTCTATCCTCTGCTTGTCCCATGCCCATATTTTAAAGTTTGATTTCACAGGTTCACAGCTGGAGAGCAACTCATTTCAAGATGAATTATCCTTAGTTGCATCCTTGTAGTGTTTACACAAGATCTTGGACTTTAGACTATAAAGGTGATACTGAAATGCATTAAAGCATCATGGGGATGCCGCAATGGAATGATTCTAGCTTGTATTTCCTCTGTGAGAATCACATTCATTTAAATGGTGAGAGAAAGAAAGCTGTGGCTTAAATGTAGATCCTTAAAGTCCATGTGCTGCATTTAAAAGTTCAGTAACCCACACCATGGCTCCCAGATAAATGAGAGGAGCCTCTCTTTAGACAGGGCTCATGCAGCATTAGCTTATCCTTTGAGTTTTTTGTGAAGCTAAGTCCCTCACTATTAAATACCTATGTCCCAACCTCATGTGTGACAACCTTCTGAAAAATAAAGCTATGACATTTATTAATTAATCAGTCTATCGCATAGTAGTACAAGACAGATAAAGGCACACCCCAGCACTCTTTTCTGTCCAGGTTTTGGGTCCACCTGCATATGCGTCTGAGATCATCAAGATGCTCTAGTATTTTTTTGGTTTTTTTGTTTGTTTGTTTGTTTGTTTTTTGGGTTTTTCGAGACAGGGTTTCTCTGTATATCCCTGGCTGTCCTGGAACTCACTTTGTAGACCAGGCTGGCCTCGAACTCAGAAATCCGCCTGCCTCTGCCTCCCGAGTGCTGGGATTAAAGGTGTGCGCCACCACGCCCAGCTGGAGATGCTCTAGTTTTAACACACTGCCACTTTCAATTATTCCTTCTCAAAATATAGTCCATCGACCACTCAACAAACCCAAGGGGTTGGGGTAGTCATTAAAATGCATGTACTGCGGTTCTATCATATACTCAAAGAACCAGAACCGCTGAGGCTCAGTCCATAGCATGCACTGTAAATTCCCTATTCTCCATCTCATCTGGGGCACACACATACAACCCATTAGTTATGGGTTGTCTGCAAACACCAGTGTTCACTTACTCTTTTCTCCTTAATCATCTAACTGGAACTTTCTAGATTTGGCCTATAGGACCTCTGTTTGAAAGACTTTCATTATACTAGTATATCTCTCTTTTCCTGGGCCTTATATGATAAAACCCATCAAAGGTATCTCAAGCATTATTGGAATTACAAAATATCAACTTCAATGATTTAAACACAAATCTAGCCAGTCTACCATGTGCTTGGTGAAGGGCATAAAATAGTCACCTCAGTGATGAGTAAGTGGTATTCATTTCTTTCTAAGTGCTGGCTATTAATGAATAACAATAATTGCAGGGTACCATACAGAGCCAGTATGATCTATAATTGTATAACAAAAGACATAATTAACACCAAGCTTGCAAACCATTATTGTAATGAGCATTTGATAAGAAAGGATCATTATTTTTTTAAAAAGGTACAGGAGATGACTTAATGTACCAGTTCTTTTCTGAGGACATACTAAATGGCTTAATTATCATTGTTCAGAATTAAGTTTTGAAACTGGAGTACAGATTGCTGAGGGCTGACCTTTCTGCAGAGATGGGGATGGGACACACCAGACAAAGAAGTGTCCAAAGGGGAGACTCAGTGAGGACTTTGTGAGGTGCTTTGAGTTCATCTTGCTGAATCCACTTCACACCTCCACTGTAGTTGTTGGAATCAAGTTGCAGCAAGTGATCAGGCATTGTTAATGGGAAAGCAATAGGGGCTTGTGTGATGGATACTCAGGGCTCTTCAGCAGCTGTTCTTGGTGATAAGCATGGGAAGAAGAAGCTTATGAGAACTGTATCCTTTCCTTAAGCCTTACCACTCCATTAAGAGAGGTTGTTTCTTTCTCACCCTCTCCAGCCTACTTCTTATATGTGCCTACCTTTGCCTTCACTGTCTTTCCGAAGTTTTCTGCTTTTAGTGCCTTGACCTGGGCCCTCCTTCCTCTCTAATTTCTAACCCACTTGAATTGACTAAAGTTGAATCTTAAACAGGACCACATTTTGCCATCCATTCCAAAACATAATCCAAAGAAGAAATACATCTATGGATCAAGACATTTTAAATTATTTTATAAATAAATGGAAGCAAAAACAGTCTCACCCCAGTGGGACAGGAAGTCTGAGGTGAGATAATAGACTTTATATTTGCCTATGGGTGAGAATTCTTCAGCATTTCTTCCCATTGGCTATAGTTTTGAAAATTGCAAAATGGCTTCTACAGTAGAACTAACCAGGGAGCCTAGCCTTAGGCTCTGAACAACGTGTGGTTTTCTAGAGGACCATACATTTTCTTCTACACTGCTTAATGGAGCTCAAACTGAGCTTCAATGCATGCCATCTCCCCCTGCTTGGTTCAGAGTGGTTTCCACTCCAACTCTGGCATGCGTGATCCACAGTCATTTTTGCTCAGGTGGTCCAATGTCCAATATTAGTGTGACAAGGACTCCTGAAAGCAGGAAGCTAGAGTTTCATAAACTGTACATTAAGTTTTATCTTTGCAAAGTTGGCCCAAGTCATCATGCATCTGCTTACCACCATGATGGCTACTCTCCTTTGAATCTTGGGTGTCCTTCAAAGGCCCACATGCAAAAGGTTGTGACAAATACCTGCCTTGAGGTTCAGAGAGCTCAGGTAGTAGCCAGAGGAAAGCTATGAAGATGATAGATGGAGTCATGATATTAAGAAGCAAGGGCAGAGCTGGGCGTGGTGGCACACGCCTTTAATCCCAGCACTCGGGAGGCAGAGGCAGGCGGATTTCTGAGTTCGAGGCCAGCCTGGTCTACAAAGTGAGTTCCAGGACAGCCAGGGCTACACAGAGAAACCCTGTCCCGAAAAACCAAAAAAAAAAAAAAAAAAAAAAAAGCAAGGGCAGGCAGGAAGTGTCTCCCAAAATTGTGATTGGAGCTCAAACTAAGCTTCAGTGCCTATGCCATTTGGGGGTAGATTTTATATATAAAGCATAGCAGCTGCCAGTCTGTGACATCATCAAAAGCCAATGAAACCTTTAAGGATGGGGTTTAATGGAAAGAAGTTGGCTCAGTGTGTTTTGTTCTTGAAGGGATTATTAACATTCTGGTCATTTTTCTCTTCCTACCCTCCAATTCACCTTCCATGTGCCAGGAGCTATCAGTTCATCTATCATGCCTTTTCAATACAGTATTCTGACCCAAAAGAAACATCAACTGGGCCATGAACTAAAATCTCTGAAACCCTGAGCCAAATTAAACCATTCTCTCTAGAAATATTTTCTGCTATCTTGTTAGTGTCAAAAGCAGAGGCATAGAGTGGCTAAAACTAAAGCCAGGGCTGAAGGATTGTAGATGGATGTGCTCTCCTTGGGTTCGATCTCTTTTATAAAGGATACTTTAGAAAAGCTCAGAGGGATTGAACTTAGTTGCCTAAGTTTACACAGTCGGTCCAATAAGAGATTCAGATTTCACACCCATACAGTCTAAAGTCCTAGTCACTAGCTCACATGATTACAAACAAACTGCTTTGTGTTTGTGAGACCAGCTCCAAACTACAGCCACTACGTAGGGTACAATAAAAGTGCTAAACCAGGATCATTGTCACAGGAGAATGGTGGGCTTTGTCTGAAATGAAGAATAAAATTTCCCAATTTAAAAGAAAAATACTGTTACAATGTCAACAACTTAGCTCCTGCAATATGTTGCTGTGTGTTTAATGTTATTAACATGATATGATCTCAGAAAGCCACATGGGTCTCCACCTGCAGGCCACCTTTACTGAAAGGGCTGCAACCTTTTGTCTTCTTTTCCTTCAAAGCCAAAATGTGGTGTCTAAGTGGGAAGGGAGTCATTTAGAAACAAAGAAAAATAATCTCCTTAAACAAAATTGCCTCCGCAACTTAGGAGGTCTTGGTAGAAGAGAAAGTGGAAGGCAACTTGATTCCTGCTGTCTGCAGCTGTACAAATTATAGATCTCCAGTTTGTAGGCACCAGAGCTGGAATGGAGGATGTGGGTGTGCAGAAAGCTATTTAATCACAGCTCTCTGGGGATGTACAGGCTAGGCCAGGGGAAACATCTGAGCCTGATGAGTTATTTCTGCAGTGGACCTTTGAGGCAGATTACACAGATATTCATTCCTTTCTTGTGACTTCTCTTCTTCTCCAGAGATATTTCTGAGTCTAAAAATCCTTTGAGTGCCCCAGAGGAAAAGCCTCCTGTAGTTACCCCCAACCAGGTTCTTGTGACAAGATATCAAGCAACATTTGTGAGTGTCTCATATTCCTGCTTGGCTGTGAGTAAATATTAATGAAGTTAGACTCTTCTTGAAAGAAGAAAAGTGCCACCCTAGTGGGTTACAATACAATTGCAAGAGCTGGGAAGGAGGGATGTAGCTTCTCTTGTGACCCTTGGTTCAGCAACCTCACAGGTGCTGAACAGACTTGATCATTGGAACCTTGCTTGAAGTAGAGGCAGAGTGATCAGGATGAGTCAGAAATACTATGCAATTGGGTAAGTGTCATGCTACTTAAGATTCAGCAAATGCTAACAATGTTCCATTTTTAATAAATAAGAAGCTGAAGAACATGACTTCCCTCCTACTTCAGCCAAAGCTTGAACTCAGGGGCATAGGTAATCTCATCCAGGTTCATAGCTAAACCTTTAGAATACAGCTGTGTCTCACTGCTTCCTTTGAGAAACATTACACAGTAATAAACTCATTTGGTCATTTGCCATGAGCTAGAAAAATTATTGTCCATTCTCTTATTAGTTGGACCAGAGTATCTGTGATAGTTACTTTTCTGTTGCTGTTCTAAAACAACATGACCAAAGCAAGTTATAGCAGGAAGGGTTTGTTCTAACTTATGTTTCCAGAGGGAGAGTCTATAATGACAGGGAAAAGCATGGAATCAGGCAGACAGAGTAGAATGCTTTGAGAGCACACCTTCAAGACAGAAATGAAACAGCGATAGCAAGTGGTATGATATAGTGTAAAATCTCAAAGTCTAGGCCTGGTGACATGTTTGCTCCAACAATCTGCATCTCTCAAAAGTTCTACAACCTCCCCAAATAGCAGGACCCACTTGGGGACAAAGTGTTAAAAACATGAGCTTATAGGTGCCATTTCTCATTCAGAACACCACAATATCCATAATATCCATGAATCGACTGACTGGATAGAAAATATTTTTAATAATGCATCTATTTTGACAATGTAAAGACATTTTCTTATCCTAATTACCTAATCAGTACAATATAATAATTTTTATATAGTGTGTCCAATCATGTAGAACTGATTTAAACACATGAAGGATGTCTATACAATCAATATACTTTATATAAGGAATTTGAAGATCTGCAAATTATTTTTTTGTGGAGCACCATCCTGAAAGTAATAACTCACAAATACTAAGGGACAACTCTGTAAGACCCAGAACAGCTGGGCTCCTCTTAATCAGTTTCTTATCTAATCTCAACAATCTTCAAAAACCTGGTATGGTACCCCTTATAGATAAAGTGTTAGTAAAATCTAAGAAGAAAAGCTTAGTTTGTGCTAAGAGATCTTTAACTCTATCTACTCTTCCTTTTTGAAATGTAGAGAAGATGTGAGACTAAAAGCTGTTGGTAGCTAGAAGTATTTAGCAGAAATGTTTGGACAGTGCTAGGGGTAGTATCCAAGTCTGTATATATGCTTAGCGAATTCCTTACCACCTAGGCATTTAACAGAAAATTTAAAATTTAACTTTCTGTTCACTGTATTTGTTTTTAAAAGCTTGTATGCTGGAAATAGAGTATTTGGTTCTAACTGTAAATATCTTAAGATATTTAGAGATAGTAAGATATAGATTGCATGCATAATAGTACATTTATGATAATATTAATAAAGGTGAGGCACTGCTGACAGGCACTTGGGTCTGGCTATATAGGCATCTGAATAATGCTTCTGTGTGGTATGATGAGAATCCAGAATGGGGAAGGATGTCTGGGGCAGGCACACACTCCAGATGGTTCCTGTCAATACCTAATAATGGTCTGCCTGTATATACATATGGGGTCTCACAGTAACCCTCTGTCTTTTAGTCACTTAAATAATTTTGATCCCCAAAATCTTGTGTTTCATCTTAGCTGCTATATATAAGCCATAGGGGAAAATATTGAGTTGATTGTTTGAGTTTTTCTTGGGTAGCCATTGTTTTATCATCACAAACATTCTCTGTGGCTTAATTTCTTACCAGGAGCAAGAAATTACATGAGTGTATCTTCTGTGTTCCAGTCTCCACCGCTTACTGAGCTACCCAAATGCAGAATTGCTGCTGAATCCTGCCAGAATCTGCCCTCTTATGATCCCCTAAGGACAGACATTTGCTCAAAATTCTTTACATCTTTGGGAAAGATGCTTAGCCCCATAAGAATGATATACTGTAGGGACCCAGAGGGGACATGTCTCTCCTAGCGGTGCCCGTACTAGTTAGACACGCTTCTAAGCTCAAAATGGATACAAGGGTGCTTTTCTTCACATAACTCCTAAAAATGGCTCTTAAGCCTTGTTTTCTACTTTAACTCGGATTCTCTTTAGAATGTCTAAAAATCTAATATGGCTAAAAGATTGTTTCAAGATTGAATGTGTTCTGATATAAGAAGAGAGTACTAAGTCAAATGGGGCCTGGCATAGAACCCCCCCCGCCCCCCACGGCTGTACTGTTGCTGGCTAGAGGGAAGCTGGGTACTCTGACACCCCCACTGGTTGATGCTGGAGGTAGCTCACCCATACTCTTAATATTTCCTGCTACTCATAAGCATCTGCAAGTCTTCCCTTAGTGTTCCTTTGATTGTGTGGCCTGAGTAATCTATAGATAGACCTGAGTGGAAGTATTGTGGTGAACATGACCTCCTTCTCTGTATGGTTCAACTGATAAATAATACATTGGCATTATTACCTTCTATAGATTTTGGTTGACTGGTAAAAAACTCACCTTTTTTGACAAAATATTTAAAAAATGAGTTTATTTTGCACACTGGAAAAACAAACAAAACCCAATACAACAACAAAAACAGTGAGTGGGACAGTAACAGAAAAAAGTGCTTGAATATGTTCTAAGGCAATACTGCCCCTGAAACAATCGGTATGACTGGCAGCCTAGTGTCAGAAGTTTAGGAGAGTCAAGTCTGGCTATTATTTGGGGTAAGAGACCTGCTGATGAGCATACTTCTTTGGATGGAATCATGCTTAGGCTATGATTTGACATGGTGCATGTAATTTCCCAGCATTTAATTCCTGTCATAAAACTGAAGGTGGCTATGGGGTATCATGTTGAGATTGGTTTTGTTTGGCCATGGTTGACCTATTGAGTAGAACAGAGCCTTAGCTCTTCTGTTTAGGAGACATTTTGTGGACCACACTCATGGTAGAGGACATAAATCCCTTTGGGTCTCTCAGTCACAAACTTCATCCACCAATTCCATATGTCAATCTGAAAACTGTGAAGAGAAGTACTTTCTCTGGATCTCCATGGGTCTTTATATGGACCCAAGGGAATATTCTTTGAGAAAAGCTTTCTGGATGCTTTTGCATATGCTTTTGAATATGAGACACAGGGATTATCCTTTAGCTAGTCTTTCTCCTGTGTCTCGCTTACTTGTGTCTTTAAATAATCTATCTCACATTTACTACTAAAAGCAAGTTTGTGCATAAGTTCATCCCATTATAGGTTTTTTGAGGATTAAAGTTTATTCAAGATTAAAAATATATACAATTATGTGTTTGTGTATCTGTGTGTGTATAAATATTTCAAATATATACAACTACTTACAGATGTGAGAAGAGGGAGCCAGATTCACAGCTAGTGTTAGAGGCAATTGTCAGCCTCCTTCCTTGGATGCTAGGGACTGAATCTAAACCTTCTGGAAGAGCAGAATATACTCTTAAGGGCAGAGCCATCATTCTATTCCTCAAACCCACTACACTGTTACCTTATCGGTGACCTGCAAGAAGTAAAATGACCAGCTCATTTTGAACCATCCATCTTTATGCAGAAAGGTTCACTTTTTTTTTTCCATGCTTTAAACCAGCCAAACCATATGGCCTGCCTGCCAAGTGTCTACTGTTTAGAGAAGATCATGTTAAGTACCTATTTGATGCTAATTGTCAATTCCTCTTGTCATTCTAAGAATATGGAGTTAGCAAATGTCCAGTTCCTTGCATTCATGGTGAGGAGATGTTAGGAAAATCTGGCTTTCCTCCATGGGGTTCTCTTTCCCATAGTAAAGATGGGAGATGTAATGAGACCTTATCAAAACTGGTATGAAAGAAAACAAAGGCAAAGGTAATTCAGAAGTACTTCTAGTACCACCCTAAAAGGAGATCATTGCACTCATTGTCAAGAGCACCAATGGGGGTGGGGGTTGGGGGGAAGAGCACCAATGGGAATGTATAGAGCTAAGTTAAGAAAGAACTGTAGGCTCTTTTTTTTTTTTTTCTTTCAACTTTTATTAGATATGTTCTTCATTTACATTTCAAGTGTTATCCAGAAAGTTCCCTATATCCTCCCCCCTCCCGGCCCTGCTACCCTACCCACCCGCTCCCACCCCCTGGCCCCGGCGTTCCCCTGTATTGGGGCATATAAAGAACTGTAGGCTCTTAAAAAGCCTAGTGTGAGCCAGGTTTCTGTTACTGTGACAAATACCATAATAAGCTGATAAAGTGAAAAGGTTAATTTTGACTCTCAGATTTAGAGGTTCCAATCTGTGATTGGTTGATCTTTACAACCTGTGTCTGCACTTAAGGACAAAGGAATATAGCTGGGTCAAATGTTCATGTCATGGGCAGCAAGCAAACAAAGGAGAATAGAGACCAAGGACCTGTAATCCTCCTGAGTGTGAGTCTCCAATTATCTAAATATTTCCCTCCAGGCTTTGCTACAAGGTTCTGGTGCCTTCCTATAGTGCAGCTATTAGAACCACGGCTTTAATTGCATGGCCTTTGGGGCCATTATAAACATAGACAGTAGTAGCTGGTTATAGGTCAGTTTTGTCATAATATGTAAAACAGTCCCTTTACTGATACTTGGAAAGTAGACAGGCAAAGAAGACAGGAAAGAAACCAGGTCTCATTACCTTACCTCCTAGGGAGAAAAGTTTCCTCTCCTTCCATATTCTTCAACGATGTCTGTTTTTACTCTCTATATTTTGTGAATCCAGAAAAAAAGAGTAATAGCATGTATCACAATTATTGGTACATGCTGGTAATTTCATTGCCCTAAACTGTCACCCATGTTTAACCTACTCATCCCTCTTTTTTAAGATATGGCATTCAATGAGGTTATTATTTTTTTAACCAATATTTTTATTAGCCTCATTTTTTTCCAAAAATGGATCCAGCCTAGAAGAAATTAACATCTTTGAGACCACATGTTTTGTGACATTACAGATCTACTCAACCTCCCCAACGCGGACCTTGCAATATGTCTCCCCACATCAGTGAGCTAGCTACCCACACAAATATCCCAAGTTTCTTGTGCTAAATCCAATGAAAAAGGAATACTATGCCTTCCATCTATTTCATGCATCAGTAGGCTTCTGTTTTGTCTAGCAAATGAGCCAAGAGGAAGAAGGATGGAAAGAAGAAGACCCTGGTAAGTAATCCAGAGTCTCTGAACACATCTACTCACCTAGCACTTGCGCAGTCCCTACTCTGGGCTAGGCACTCTGCTGGGCACACATATACATTGGTATTAGTTGCTAAAACTCAGCCATGGTCACATATGGCAATACAAAGAGCAGCAGCTGGGAGGCTAAATGGTAGGTAAATCCTGGAACTAGCATATGCTTCAAACCCTGCCCCAGCCTTTGCTTAGCAAATCAAAACCCAGGCCAAGGGCTTGGAGCTGCCTAAAGATGGATCCTCGGAGGTCGCTAAAAGCTGCTAAGTGAATGTTCCCACTTCCCATCTGTCCCTCTAATCACAGC
This sequence comes from Mus minutoides, assembly GCA_902729485.2. Lineage (NCBI taxonomy): Eukaryota > Metazoa > Chordata > Mammalia > Rodentia > Muridae > Mus > Mus minutoides. The sequence goes on along the minus strand of LR755228.1, from coordinate 71,111 downwards.
CTCTGTGTTCCCTTTAGTCACAACAAGTCCCCACATGGAGGGAATGGGAACAGACAGGACATGCTCTTGCCAGCTCTTTGTTAAATGTGATTCTCTGAAGGTTCCTCTCTAGCCTCCAAAGGAACCAGGCTTTTTTTGGCTTAAGCTCAGGATCCCTACAGCATCTCAACAATGTCATGTGGTATGCACAAATTGGACCCACCAAACTCATTACCAAAGGAGAGCCAGAGAGCTTAGGCAATTAGTGATGATTTGGCCAGTGTCCACTATCACCAGATGGCCTCTGCAAGTCCCCCACATTCTCAGGGATATAACACATGTAAGCAGAGCTGATGTCCTGTAAAAGGAGAGATAGAATGAACATTCTAGATAGGTAGCAAGAAGAAAAGATGATACCAGTGATCATGCTCATTAGCATGGGTTCTATTTATCCTCCAGCAGAAATACCAGGCTTGGGGCTAGATAAGATACATACTGTCAGCTCAGACATAATATCAGAACTATGGAAAATGAACTCACATTTTTTCTATTTTATAAAAAGACAACCAACACTTCCATAGGCTGTCCAGGCCACTCAACAAGGCTACTTGAAACTAGGATTCAGCCTCAGATCTATCTGGTGCTGGAGCATGGTCTGATCGCAAATAGACCATCTTCTGATTATGTTTTAAAAATGTTTATTTTATTTTTAACTATGTGTGTATGTATGTATATATGTGTGTATGTGAATATGTATATGATTGCAGTGCCCACAGAAGCAAGAAGAGAGCATTGGAGCTAAATTTACCATTTGGAACTGGCTCAATGTGGATGCTGGAAATTGAACTCAGAACCTCAGCAAAAGAAGTAAGTGTTCCTAAGTGCTGAAGTGTTTCTCCAGGCCTTGCTTGATAACTTGATAACAAAACTAAATTGCTATTTCCTGGCCTAGGTGCCACCTTCTTGAGTACATCACACCCTGTATTTGTCATTTTATTTATAACCATAGCTCACCTATGCTTAGCACCAGTGCCTTTCTTCTCAAAAGTCTCAATGAAGACAGGACTTGGCTTTTTCTAACTTTTATTGTTCCCTTACCGCATTGTGCCTGATATATAAAAAGTTATCAGAATTCATTTGTTTAGTTCAATCACTGTGAAAGGAAGATAATATTGGTGGGTATATAGAGAGTCCATTTGTTTCACAGTTACATATATTTGGCAATGCCACGTCTCAGGTAAGAGAAGTATATTTCCCTATGATGTTTGTCTCCTTGGGCTGTCTAGAAAGATTCTATAGAATAATAGAATTGATAGAATAAATGTGTATTGTGAAATAATACACTATATTAGCTTATGTAAGATGAGCTGGGTAGTCTAACAGTGGCCGTCTACCTACTGAAGAGGCAGAGTATAGTAGTTACTCAGCTTGTAAGGCTTGATGCTTCCACAATACCAATCTCTTGCTGAGGATCTTGAGAAGTTTCAAGGAGCCACTAGCTTTAGTGTTGAGTCATTGAAGAATGGCAGCAACTGCAATGACAGATATAGGGTAGATGCATTTATCAGCAAGGAGTGAATTCAAAAAGGTAACAAATAGGTATCCTGCTTTTCTTTCAGACCTCTTTATAGCTGGGCTGTTGGTGGGAGATGTTTCCCTCTCAGGGGTTGATCTCATATCACATTAAGTTGACACGTAAGACTAATCATTAAAGTGTGAATCTTCTCAACACAGTGAGATCAGCCTTTCAGTGGTAGATGCATGATGGTAGAACTGGGAGAACAGCTGCAGTACAGGTCCCTGCCCACCCTGCACACTCATGGTGTTAGAGTGTGTGATGGTTTGCATATTCTTGGACCAGGGAGTGGCACCATTTGGAGGTGTGGCCTTGTTGGAATAGGTGTGCCACTGTGGATGTGGGCTTAAGATCCTCACCCTAGTTGTCTGGACGTCAGTCTTCCACTAGCAGCCTTTGGCTGAAGATGTAGAGCTCCCAGCTCTGCTTCTGCTATGCATGCCTGATACTGCCATGCTCCTACCTTGATGATAAGGACTGAACCTCTGAACCTGTAAGCCAGCCCCAATTTAATGTTGTTTTTATAAGACTTGCCTTGGTCACGGTGTCTGTTCACAACAGTAAAACCCTAACTAAGACAGAATGTGTGGAGAGTCATCCTCTCTGGTTTTCATTCATCCAAACTTCCAGACTCAAGGCTTTCACACTCTCAGCTCAGACACTGTGAGCCTACATAATCATGTCTGTACTTTCCCCCTCCACTAGGTTGGAGTGATGAAGGCAGGGATAGAGTAGTAGATAGGATCATGAATCCCAAATTTAAGCAAAGAAGTCAGACAAAGATGAGAGCATTAGTCTCCTGCTTGGCTTGATGCTTCCAAAATCGGCCAGTTACTATATTCAAAAAAGATAATATATATATAGATTTGTTTGTTTCCCAAGGAAAGGTCAAGAGATTCTCACAAATTTCACAAAAGACAATGGATTTTTGAGATCCCTTTCTTAAACATTTGAAACGCAAATGTTCATACCCAGTGACACACTTCCTCTAACAAGTTTATACCTGTAGTGGGAAATATTAAAAAAAAAAAAAAAATGCAATCCCCATTATTTCTGGCATGGCACCGGCAGGCCTTGTTCTTATCTCATGGAGACTCTCTGACCTGGAGTTCCAAAATCTCTCCACCCAGCTCGCTACGTTCCCATGGTAGACACTGACATGCCAGCCCCACACTTCCAAATTCCCATGGCTGGCTGGGGTGCCCCACCATCATACCTTTTCTCTGGAACTTAGTCAAGTTGCTGCGTGAAGGCAAACACCAATCTTAGTTTAGAATCCAAACAATAGTAAGCAATTCTCAGTTAAATCCTCTGGTAGCTTTAGGATCTGCTACCTCAACCAGGGGTCTCCACTACCTACATTTTGACTACCTCATCCTTCTGTCCAAGTGGAAGTATCTTTCTCCTGCTTCCCCTCTTCCTCTCTCTGAATCAGAATTCCTGCCTACCCCTTGCCCAGTGATTGGTTCCTAGAAATCTTTATTCATTAGGGGAAGGTTCCCAGAAAGTCACCTGACTAAGAGATTCACTCTTCTTCCCAGGAAGCCCCTTTTGGTGAAGCTGAATTAGCATCAAAATACAAACAGCACCAGGGCATCCACAATACATACCCACTCCAACTAGGCCACAGCTTCTTTTTGTTTTTCCCGCCAATTTTTTTTAGGTATTTTCTTCATTTACATTTCAAATGCTATCCCAAAAGTCCCCTATACCCCCGCCCCCCGACTCCCCTAAACACTCACTCTCACTTCTTGGCCCTGGCATTCCCCTCTATTGGGGCATATAAAGTTTGCAAGAACAAGGGGCCTCTCTTCCCAATGATGGCCTACTAGGACATCTTCTGCTACATATGCAGCTAGAGACAGGAACTCTGGGGGTACTGGTTAGTTCATATTGTTGTTCCACCTATAGGGTTGGAGACCCCTTCAGCTCCTTGGGTACTTTCTCTAGCTTCTCCATTGGGAGCCCTGTGTTCCATCCAATAGCTGACTGTGAGCATCCACTTCTGTGTTTTCCAGGCACTGTCATAGCCTCCCACAAGACAGCTATATCAGGGTCCTTTTAGCAAAATCTTGCTGGCATATGCAATACTGTGTGAGTTTAGTGGCTGATTATGGGATGGATCCCCATGTGCAGCAGTCTCTGGATGCTCCATCCTTTTGTCTCAGCTCCAAACTTTGTTTCTGTAACTCCTTCAATTGTTTTGTTCCTAATTCTAAGAAGGGGCAAAGTCTACATTTTGGTCTTTGTTCTTTTTGAGTTTCATGTGTTTTGCAAATTGTATCTTGGTTATTCTAAGTTTTGGGGCTAATATCCATTTATCAATGAGTACATATCATGTGAGTTCTTTTGTGATTGGGTTACCTCACTAAGGATGATAACCTGCAGATCCATCCATTTGCCTAGGAATTTCATAAATTCCTTGTTTTTAATAGCAGATTAGTACTCACGCCATTGTATAATTGGAAAAAATGTTCAATATCCTTAATCATCACACATTTTATGTATCCATTCCTTGGTTGAGGGACATCTGAGTTCTTTCCAGCTTCTGGCTACAAATAAGGCTGCTATGAACATAGTGGAGCATGTGTCCTTATTGCCAGTTGGAACATAGAGGTATTGCTGGATATTCTGGTAGTACTATGTCCAATTTTCTGAGGAATCTCCAGACTGATTTCCAGAGTGGTTGTACCAGCTTGCAATCTCACCAACAATGGAGGAGTGTTCCTCTTTCTCCACATCCTCTCCAGCATCTGCTGTCACCTGAATTTTTGATCTTAGCCATTCTGACTGGTGTGAGGTGTATTCTCAGAGTTGTTTTGATTTGCATTTTCCTGATGATTAAGGATGTTGAACAGTTTTTCAGGTGCTTCTCTGCCATTCAGTATACCTCAGTGGAGAATTTTTTGTTTAGCTCAATGCCCTATTTTTTAATGGGGTTATTTGGTAAAGATCCTTTTTCAATCTATTGGTGGCCTTTTTTTTTTTTTTTCATATTGGCAGTGTCTTTTTGCTTTGCAATTTTATGAGTTCCCATTTGTCAATTCTCGATCTTACAGTACAAGCCATTGCTGTTCTATTCAAGAATTTTTTTCCCTTGTGACCATATCTTCAAGGCTTTTCCACATTTTCTTCTCTATAAGTTTAAGAGTCCCTGGTTTTATGTGGAGTTCCTCCATCTGCTTAGACTTGACCTTAGTATAAGGAGATAAGAATGGATCAATTTGCATTCTTCTACATGATAACTGCCAGTTGTGCCAGCACCATTTGTTGAAAATGCTGTCTTTTTTCCACTAGATAGTTTTAGCTTCCATGTCAAAGATCAAGTGACCATAGGTGTGTGGGTTCATTTCTGGGTCTTCAATTCTATTCCATTTATCTACCTGTCTGTCACTGTACCAGTACCATGCAGTTTTTTTCCCCACAATTGCTCTGTAGTACAGCTTTAAGTCAGACATGGTAATTCCACCAGAGGTTCTTTTATCATTGAGAAGAGTTTTTGCTATCCTAGGTTTTTTGTTATCCAGATGAATTTGCAAATTGCCCTTTCTAATTCATTTAAGAATTGGGCTGGAATTTTGATCGGGATTGCATTTAATCTGTAGGTTGCTTTGAGTAGGATAGCCATTTTGACTATATTAATCCTGCCAATCCATGAGCATGAGAGATCTTTCCATCATCTGAGATCTTCTTTCATTTCTTTCTTCAGAGACTTGAAGTTCTTATCATACAGATCTTTCACTTCCTTAGTTAGATTCACACCAAGATATTTTATATTGTTTGTGACTATTGTGAAGGGTGTTGTTTCCCTATTTTCTTTCTCTGCCCATTTATCCTTTGTGTAGAGAAAGGCCATTGATTTGTTTGAGTTAACTTTATATCCAGCTACTTCACTGAAGCTCTTAATCAGGTTTAGGAGTTCTCTGGTGGAATTTTTAGGGTCACTTATTTATATCATCTGCAAATAGTGATATTTTGACTTCTTCCTTTCCAATTTGTATCCTCTTGACCTCCTTTTGCTGATTAATTGCCCTGGCTAGGACTTCAAGTACTATATTGAATAGGTAGGGAGAAAGTGGGCAGCCTTGTCTAGTCTCTAATTTTAGTGGGATGGCTTCCAGCTTTTCTCCATTTAGTTGAATGTTGGCTACTGGTTTGCTGTAGATTGCTTTTATTATGTTTAGGTATGGGCCTTGAATTCCTGATCTTTCCAAGACTTTTATCATGAATGGGTGTTGGATTTTTCCAGTGTTTTCTCAGCATCTAATGAGATGATCATGTGGTTTTTGTCTTTGAGTTTGTTTATATAGTGTATTATGTTGATGGATTTCCATATATTAAACCATCCCTGAATCCCTGGAATGAAGCCTACTTGGACATAATGGATGATTATTTTGATGTGTTTTTGGATTCGGTTAGTGAGTATTGAGTATTTTTGCATTGATATTCATAAGAGAAATTGGTCTGAAGTTCTCTATCTTTGTTGGGTCTTTATGTTGTTCAGGTATCAGAGGAATTGTTGCTTTGTAGAAAGAATTGGGTAGAGTACCATCTCTTTCTATGTTGACGAATAGTTTGAGGACAACTGAGATTAGGTCTTCTTTGAAGGTCTGATAGAACTCTGTACTACACCCATCTGGTCCTGGGCTTTTTTCGGTCAGGAGACTATTAATGACTGCTTCTATTTCTTTATGGGATATACGACTGTTTAGGTCATTAATCTGATCCTGATTAACTTTGGTACCTGGTACCTGTCTAGAAATTTGTCCATTTCATCCAGGTTTTCCAGTTTTGTTGAGTATATCCTTTTGTAGAAGGATCTGATGGTGTTTTGGATTTCCTCAGAATCTGTTGTTATTTCTTCCTTTTCATTTCTGATTTTGTTAATTAGGATGCTGTACCTGTGCCCACTAGTGAGTCTGGCTAAGGGTTTGTCTATCTTGTTGATTTTTTCAAAGAGCCAGCTCCTGGTTTGGTTGATTCTTTGAATACTACTTTTTGTTTCCACTTGGTTGATTTTGCCCCTGAGTTTGATTATTTCCTGCCATCTACTCCTCTTGGGTGAATTTGCTTCCTTTTGTTCTAGAGCTTTTAGGGGTGCTGTCAAGTTGCTAGTGTATGATGCTCTCTCTAATTTCTTTTTGGAGGTACTCAGAGCTGAGTTTTCATCTTAGGAATGCTTTCTTTGTTTCCCTTAAGTTTGGGTATGTTGTGGCTTCATTTTCATTAAACTTTTAAAAGTCTTTAATTTCTTTCTTTATTTCTTCTTAGACCAAGGTATCATTTAGTAGAGTGTTGTTCAGTTTCCACATGAATGTTGGTTTTGTATTATTTATGTTGTTATTGAAGATCAGCCTTAGTCCATGGTGATCTGATAGGATGCATGGGACAATTTCAATATTTTTGTATCTGTTGAGGCCTGTTTTGTGACCAATTATATGGTCAATTTTGGAGAAGGTACCATGAGGTGCTGAGAAGAATGTATATCCTTTTGTTTTAGGATAATATATTCTGTAGATATCTGTTAAATCCTTTTGTTTCACAACTTCTGTTAGTTTCACTGTGTCTCTGTTTAGTTTCTGTTTCCAGGATCTGTCTATTAATGAGAATGGGGTTTTGACCTCTCCCACTAACTATTATTGTGTGAGGTGCAATGTGTATTTTGAGCTTACTAAAGTTTTTTTAATGAACGCATGGCTGCCCCTGCATTTGGAGCGTTGATATTTAGTATTGAGAGTTCATCTTGGTAGATTTTACCTTTGATGAGTATGAAATGCCCATTCTTGTCCTTTTTGATAACTTTGGTTTGGAAATCAATTGTATTCGATATTAGAATGGCTACTCCAGCTTGTTTATTGGGACTGTTTGCTTGGAAAATTGTTTTCCTGCCTTTCACTATGAAGTATATCTGTCTTTTTCCCTGAGATGGGTTTCCTGTAAGCAACAAAATGTTGGGTTCTGTTTGTGTAGCCAGTCTGCTAGTGTATGTCTTTTTATTGGGGAATTGAGTCCATTGATATTAAGAGATCTTAAGGATAAGTAGTTGTTGCGTCCTGTTATTTTTGGTGTTAAAGTTGGGATTCTGTTTTTGTGGCTATCTTCTTTTAGGTTTGTTGAAGGATTACTTTCTTGCTTTTTCTAGGGTGTAGTTTCTGTCCTTGTATTGGTGTTTTTCTGTTATTATTCTTTAAAGGGCTGAATTCATGGAAAGATACTGTGTGAATTTGGTTTTGTCATGGAATAATTTGGTTTCTCCATCTATGATAATTGAGAGTTTTGCTGGGTATAGTAGTCTGGACTGGCATTTGTGTTCTCACAGGGTCTGTATAACATCTGTTCAGGATCTTCTGGCTTTCATAGTCTCTGGTGAGAAGTCTGGATTAATTCTAATAGGCCTGCCTTTATATGTTACTTGATCTTTTTCCCTTACTGCTTTTAATATTCTGTCTTCATTTAGTGTATTTATTGTTCTGATTATAAAGTGTTGGGAGGAATTTCTTTTCTTGTCCAGTCTATTTGGAGTTCTGTATGATTCTTGTATGTTCATGAGCATCTCTCTCTCTTTAGGTTAGGGAAGCTTTCTTCTATAATTTTGTTGAAGATATTTGCTGGCCCTTTAAGGAGCTAGAGAAAGTACCCAAGGAGCTGAAGGGATCTTCAACCCTATAGGTGGAAGAATAACATTTACTAACTAGTTCCCTCTGTGCTCATGTCTCTAGCTGCATATATGGAAGAAGATGGCCTAGTTGGCCATCATTGGGAGGAGAGGCCCCTTGGTCATGCAGACTTTATATGCCCCAATACAGGGGAACGCCAGGGCCATTATGTGGGAGGGGGTGGGTAGGGGAGCAGGGTGGGGATGGGGGAGAGTATGGGAAAATTTCTGGATAACACTTGAAATGTAAATGAAGAAAATATCTAATAAAGAGAAAAAAAAAGAAAAAAAAATCTTCATTCTCATATACTCCTATTATCTGTAGGTTTGGTCTTATTTTGTCCTTGAGTTCTTGGATGTTTTGAGTTAGGATCTTTTTCCATTTTGCATTTTCTTTGATTGTTGTGTCCATGTTCCCCATGGAATCTTCTGTACCTGATATCCGCTCCTCTATCTCTTGCATTCTGTTGCTGATGCTCTTATCTATGGTTCCTGATTTCTTTCCTATGGTTTCTATCTCCAGAGTTGCCTCCCTTTGGGTTTTCTTTATTGTTTATACTTCCATTTTTAGATCCTGGATGGTTTTGTTAAATTCTATCACCTGTTTGGTAGTGTTTTTCTGTAACTCTCTAAGGGATTTTTGTGTTTCCTCTTTAAAGCTTCGAGCTCTTTACCTATATTTTTCTGTATTTCCTTCTTAAAGTCCTCTATCATTATCATGAGAAGTGACTTTAGATCCATGTCTTGCTTTTCTGGTGTGATGGTGTATCCAGGACTTGCTATGGTGGGAGAGTTTGTTTCTGATGATGACAAGTATCCTTGGTTTCTGTTTCTTCTGTTCTTATCCTTGCTTCCTGCCATCTGATTATCTCAAGTGCTTGCTGTCCTCAATATATCTGATTGGAGACTGTCCTTCGTATAATCCCAGTTGATTCAGGACTCCTCAGAGTCCAGCTTTCTCTGTGTTCCTTTGACTGTGGGCTCCTGTGAACCTGAGATTCTGGTTGTGTCAGAGTTCTTGGCAGTCAAGTTCCTCTGAGACCCTGAAATACTGGAGTGACCCAGCTCCTGTTATCCTGGGATCCTGTTGTCCTAAGATCCTGGACATGTTACACTGCCTGAAAGTAGTGTCTCCTTTGAGGAACAAGGAGCTGTCTGGTCTGTTCAAAACCAAGGTAAAAACAGAACTGATCAAAAGGAACCTGAGCCTCTGTTCTGGAAGGGCTCTGGTGTCCTTGTTCCTGCTGTTACTGGCCCACAACAATTGGATTAGAACTGATGTTTTGTTCCACTCACCAGTGGTCCTATGATCACATGGAGAGTCCTCTAGGGACCTCAGGGGTGTCTGTCGACTCTGTGCCCAAGGTGACCTGGTCCTGGCACTGACCTGAAGGAAGGGACTTGTGCCCCTGGTCAGGCCAGTTTTCTGCTTCCCTAATGCTGTCTCAGGTCCCTTGAGATTGGATTTGGAGCAGTTGTGTTCCACTCACCAGTGGTCCTAAGATCACGTGGAGAGTCTGCGCCCAAGGTGACCCGGTGCTGGAGCCAACCGGTAGGGACTTAGGCCACAGCTTCTAATGTTACTCCCTAAGCATTCAAATATATGAGCCTATGAGGGTCATTCTTATTGAAACCACTACAGTACACATATACAAAATAAGCAAATGAACAAATAAATATATGAATAAATGTTTTAAAAAGAGAACAGGTAAAGATTATGTGCCTTATTACAACATGTGGATTTTTTTTTTTTTTTTTTTTTTTTTTTTGGAGAAACAAATAGGTGGTAACATTGCGTATCTCTTTGCTCCTGTGACCAACTCCTCTTGCTTTTTCACCATTTTCTTTACAGTGTATAAGCTATTCCCCCCAAGGTAATTGTGGATGGTACAGAATACTCCAGAAGTAGCAGAAGACTGCTGTTGTGACTAAATGCTGAGGACCAGGCTTCCATTTCTCTAATATTTTCAGTGGCCCTTAAAGTTGTAATGACCTGGCACTGATAAGCCACTTGTCTGAGTGTTCATCTGGTAGAGAACTGCAAAGTATCATTTTCTATAAACAGAAAGTTCTTGCTGTGCTCACTTCAATTTATACAGTTCAGCATAGAAAGCTTAGTTGGAGAGGTTTGGGGGATTTGGGTTCGACAATGAGCTCTGACTCTTTGCCCTCTTATGCAATTCCATGGAAATGGAGCCAGTTAGAATTCTGGCAGTTACCCACATAGTCAGCTAATTAGATCCTTTTCCTTGAAGTTCCTCCATACCCTTAGTGGAGATGCATAATGTGTTCCCATCAAATGCAAATACAGACACCATTAGTGGAATCTCTAGTCTTTGCCTGTTGAATTAGAGGGGTGGGAAGAGGGAGGGGGAAAGGAAATCTCTCGCCTCCCAGAGCTCTCACATGGTTCCTGTTGATGGGCAGGAAGAAGGAAGGAGGTAGCAAGGACATGTACCTGTCAACAGAGCTTTGAGTGAGGGGGAAAATCAGGACTCCAGGACAAGTAGTTAGGATCAAAGATGCTGAAATCAGGCTATGCATAGCTACCAATCATGTGACTTTGAAGAAATTACTTTATCTCTTTGAAATTCAGTTTTCTGAGATACAGAAGTGGGTCAGAAGCATTCCTATCTAGCAGGTTCTTTTGACTGTGAACTTCTACACAATGTAGAAATATTCTGGAGGAAAGTCTCAATGTGGAATCATGTAGATTAGAGTAGTCATGGTCATGCCTATGAGAGTTAATTTAATAAATTAAAAGAAAATGCATTCTTTGAGAATTTTATACATGTATATTTTGGTACGATGACGATGATGATAAAGAAGAAATTTCGGGTTGCCTTTGGGGGTTCTTAGTGTCATTAAAAATAATTTAAGAATGAACTCAAATGGAAATAGAGTGAAATTTTTACTTGTTATCATCTGTATACTTATCTACAATCTATCTATGCATATATGTGGTTTATAGAATGGATAATACTTAAGAGAACTACAGCAGAATTTAAGAAATATCAGGAATGGGTTGATAGAAATATAGCTAGAATCTGTATTGATGAGATAATGACTCCAAACTAGCCTAAAGAAAGAAGATGCAGATGAGGCTGCAGGAAAGGCAAGACTAGCTATAGAACTCTCCTATAGAACTGAATCCAGTTGCACAGTGAACGGGCAGAACAGTGTCTAAGGAGGAATGGTAGATCCAAGACCAGAAGGAGTGGACAGGGAGATAAGTTGAGAAGGCCATGCATAGCTCAAGTTCCAGGGACACTCAGGAGTTCTTGCCTGAAAGTTTTGTCACATCTTCTATCTTCAAAATGGATTCAAATGCTGCTGTACAAATGGAGCCTCTCTAAGAAGAAGGTATAGTATGATAAAAAACAAAACAAAACAAAACAAAACAAAATAAAAAACACTGCTTTACATCGTGTGGAGTACCTTAAAGTGGGATATAGGTTGATTGCAACAACTAGGCAGATCCCTATTTCAAGAGAGACACAAGTTTCACTAAATAATGAAAGGCAAATTTGGGGAGCAGTCAAAGAAAAAAAACAGAAGGAGAAAGACAAATAGTCTCAGGAAGGCAGAGGTGGGGTGTCTGTTCAAGACAGAGTAGATCAAATAAATAGTACTGGAAAGCCAAGAAGGCTGACTTGAAAATAGATCAGGAATTGAAGCAATTAGTGATCATTGATGCACTAATTAGAGCAGTCTGAATGGAGATATCCATTTTAGCAGCAAAGGAGCAGGCAAGGGCACAGGAGTGGTGAGAATAAATGAGCCTTCGAGCAATCGGGAGGCAAGAAACAGAGTAAAAAAAAAAGAAGGTGGAGGGCATAGGGGACTAGAAGCTTTTTCTTTGCTTTTGATGTATTTATTTTATTTGAAGGAGAGTTTTGTCTACATGCACTGCATGTGTGTCTGGTACCCATGGAGTTCAGAAGAGGATATTGGATCCCTTGGGACTGGGGATACAGATGGACCCACAGACGCTGGGAACTGACCCTGGGTACTGTGCAATAGCAGTCAGTACTAGTAACCACTGAGCAATCTATCCAGTTCTGAAACCAGAAGTTAAAAAGCTTAAAGACTGAGATATTCCAATAGTTTTGAAGGTTTGGTCACAAGAGAGAAGTTAAAGTTAGAAAGATGTCTGTATACATCGTGAAAGAATAACCAAAAGCAAGGGTAAGAGGGAGAACTAAGGAGATGGCAGAAGTACCTGCCACCACCATGCAATCACAAGGACTTCCGATTCCAGGTGCCCTTGTGTGATGGTTTGTATATTCTTGGACCAGGGAGTGGCATCATCTGGAGGTGTGGCCTTGTTGGAATAGGTGTGTCACTGTGGATGTGGGCTTAATACTCTCACCCTAGTTGCTTGGAAGTCAGTCTTCCACTAGTAGCCTTTGGATAAAGATATAGAACTCTCAGGTCTGAATGCACCATGCCTGCCTGGATGCTGCCATGCTCCCACTTTGATGATAATGGACTGAACCTCTGAACTTGTAAGCCAGCCCCAATTAAATGTTGTTGTTATAGGACTTGCCTTGGTCATGGTGTCTGTTCACACCAGTAAAACCCTAACTAAGACACCATGTAAAGGGAAAAAATGAGTGGTCCAAGCACTGAGTGAGTAGTAGCAGGATGGCATTGGCAAGTCCCAAGAGCTCTCTGGCCAGTGAGTGTAGCTAACTAGTGAGTGAAAATTCAGTGAGAGGCATTGTCTCAAAACATGAGTGAAAATTATTGAAAAAGGAAACCTGATGCTATCAAGGTCTGGCCTTTACTTTTGCTTACCTGTATCCTCACATGTACATGTACCTGTATACACATGTGAATGCCCACAAAATGGGCACACACACACACACACACACACACACACACACAAACACACCATTAGAATAATTGAACTGCAGTGGACAGTGAGATCCTGTTCCTCTGGATCAAAAGAGACTAAACTAAAGGTACATAGGTAGACAGAGAAAATAGGAAATGCAATCTGTCTTGGGTATCCCTAAAAACTAGGGAGAGTTTGCTTTTTGAATAGAAGGCAGGGAAGGAGAGTCCTGGAATCCTAAGCTCATGAGTGAACTTTGAAGCAAAACAAGGTCATGGCAAAGGTGGAAGCATCCAGTGCAACCCATTGGGTGGTAGGAGGGTGTAGGGGGAGGAGTCAAGGTTTTCTCCAGCATTGTGGGATAGTCAGAGGAGGTTTGAGGAAAATTGTGAGGATGGATTCAGAGTTGGTGTTGGAGAGAAGAAATTTATGTTTCCTAGATGGAAAGAGGTGTGGAAGCTTGAAACAGTCATTCCAAAATGATCCAACACTGCCATGCCCCTAGTGAAAGAAGCAGATGTGTGTGGGAATGACTAGGCTCGGTACATCTAACTCTACTCTTCTTCCATACAATTTCCTAGTCTCCCACTTGTTTTGGCATAAAACCTAATGTTTCTTCTGCATAATAAAAACAGTTATCTGTCCATGGACTTGTGTGTGGTGAGCATACACAATGTAGAGATTGGAAGTCAAACCTGTGTGTCATTTTTCAGGTACTAGTCACCTTGTTTAAAAAGAAAAATACCTATTACTGACTTAGGGCTCACTTATTTGGCTATGTTGGGGATGACATTAGAGCCCCAAGAATCTTCCTGTGTCCACCCCACCACCTCCTGCATGCATAAGGACATGCTACCATGCTTAGCCTCTTTACATGTGTTATGTGCTCAAACTCATGTCCTCATGCATCTACTATGCTGTCAGGCCACAGTCCAAAGTTCTACACATAATCTTGTCCCAGTGTTTGCTTGCAATCCCCATTTGTTTGGCACACTCAAACTTACTGATCCTTCTGCAATCTCTCAAATTTCAAACCCAAGATCTTTGAACATGTTCTTCTTGCCTCCTGAATAGCTGTTTCTCCAACTTCTGTCAACATTTCTGTGTATATTCACTCTCTTTCAGCTCAAATGTCTTACCTAGTATTTATTTGTCTGGTAGGACAATGGTAGAAAGCTTGTCCCCACTCTCACTCACAAACACTCTTAGGGATTCAGTAAAGATTTGTGACACAAATCAGGTAATAACAACAATAATAATAACAACAATATTTATTATTTATCACATTATTCTAGACATTGGGTGACTTTAGAGCAACATACACATTCCTAAACTCCACATTAGTTCTCTGCATAGTACAAATTAGTGCAAAGTTATCTTGCTGTTAGGTAATTTACCCAGTGAAACTCCTTTCCACTTCTTTTCCCCAGTCTGACCTCTCCCCGTCTTTGCTGTCCTCTTTTCTCCTCCTTATTTTATATTGGGAATTTAACCTGCAGCTTTACACATGCTAAGAGTGTACTCTACCATAGGGCTGTGTCCCCCAACTGAGCTCTACCACTGAGCTATATCCTCACTGTTATTTTATAAGTGATTAAGCTAGGGTTTTTGTGTTCTGGATATCGTGACTTGAGTTTGAGTTTCTAACCATGATTCTTTCTGCCATGTGTTAAGCATATCATATTGATGGACTGGTGAGATGTCACAGCAGGCAAAGAAATTCCTACATTCCACACATATCCTCTGAATTCTATGTGTCCTAAGGGCACACACACACACACACACACACACACACACACACACACAGGTGCACACTTGTACCTGGGCATGCATAAATAAATAAATAAATAAATAAATAAATAAATAAATAAATGTAATTAGGTTTTATGCCAAAATGACTGGGAGACTCATATTCTAACCAAACACGATAATATAAGTTTAAAAATACATTATTTTGGTTGTGGAGAAAAAAGTCCAGGGCTTTGTGCATGCCAGACAAGCACAGGACCTCCGAGGAACACTACCACTCCAATACTCCAAAGTTTTACAACCCTGAAATTAGTTCTTGAGTTTTTCTGAATCTGCACTCCATTTCCATAGCATTTTGAGCCCATTTCGGTACTGAGTTTAATTATTCAGAAAGCTTCCTGAGGCGTCTTTTCCCTTCTGATTCACATCCCATCTCTCTGTGGGCCCCTATTAAAGAGATGCTGAGATGCAGGCAATCAATGTGAAATATGTATTTTAATAGTGGTTTTGGCTGCATGGGAAATTCATAGAATTAGGAGAAAATGGAATCCTACCCTATGCACCATCTAGTCAAAATGGTATTTCATCAGCTTGGATATTTTATTCTTCTACAAGAACTCTGCGTCCCTGGA
>LR755228.1:48180-50680 GCA_902729485.2 Mus minutoides | reverse complement strand
GAATAGTAATTCATACAATGTTTAAAATGGCAAGATTAACAATTTTATTTGCGCTACTTGGTGAAAGAGATGGAAGAATTTGAAAAGTGATTAAAGTCAAAATAATTACTTTTCCTAATGAAGAGACGACTGGACTATTTTGATTAACCATTTACCTTCACTGAGTCAACCCACACTCACTGAGCCCTTACCAAATGCACAGAGAAATGAGCGTTTACTGATAGCCGGCCAGGTACCGTACAAGGTTCAAATACATGAATGAATGGAGCTATCCATTGTAGTTATTTTATAATCCCTACATGATGAACAATGAGTTTGAGGTACACTGAAGTCAAACAGCATGCTCAAGGATACTCAACTAGTGGGAGACCATCTAGAACACGTTCCAGGCATCTGACCCAATACCTGCACCAGGAACCACCAGGATACTGAAAAACAAAGATAAGCACTTCCTGTTTCTTTTCTCAACTAGAGATTCAGGAGGGAAATGATAAGCTCGTAAACAAAACAAAAACCTTGGTAAGCAAGAAGAAGACCCACATCTGCAATTAGGGAGAAGTTTGGTGAGAAGAAAGCAGCACATGCAAATATTCCTTTCCTGTTTGAATTCAGCTCTAAGTGACTGCAGCTATCAAGAGTTGAAACAACCGTGAATATTCCCGAGTAATGGGTGAGTCATAAAATGACTATATTTCCAAGCATTATAAATAGATAAAAAGCATTGAAGTGGTCTATAGGCCATTTATGATCAGAGCCTGGAACCAGGGAGGTCCCTGACTTTTGGATAATTAGATTGAAATGAGACATTTTCCAGCCAAGTGGAAGTACTGTTGCTCATCATTTCTTCCTAATACTCCAGACTCTGCTTCCATCTGAGTCTTCCTGCCTCCAAAGCAGTCTGACACTGCTGTCCTGGTTTAGTCCTTTTTTTATTTTTATTTTTTTTAGCATCTCACTACTTTGGGAACCAATTCTCATACGTAGGGATAGCATTATTCTGGAATATTCAGTATCTTACAAATGAGAAAAATCAAGGCCTAGCTCAATAGTTGGTAAGTATGTCCAGTTATTAAGTCACTGATTCTTCTCTGTATCCTTGAGGGGCACTGGTTTTGATATCGTTTGTACAAATAGTAGTGTGAGAGTTCCTGAAGTCACTTCTTGATTTCTTTCCTTTTATCTAAGTGCTCTATAATAGGAACTGCTGGTCTTTCCAAGGTTTCCTTTGTGTGGAAACAGTGCCTTACTGAAACAGTTGCTATGCAAATCACATTGGTGCTACCCAGAGGTAATAACTCAGAAGGCAAATGTAGCAACTATATGGCAAGGAAATAGCCACAGTTACACATCATGCTATACTCACAGGAGACCCTCTATGGATGACAGTTGAGGGATATTTCAGCTGAAAAAAATGCAGGGATTTATTGCTCTTAGATTGTCATCTTCCATCCATGAGGGTGGATTTTATGTTGCCCTTGCTATCTTGCTACAAAAGATAACTTACTTACAATCCAAGCATAGTTTCTCTGATTATCTTGGGAAATAGATCTGCAGATGTTGTACTGAAACTTTAGACCCTAGGCTCCATTTTTCAGTACATAAACAGTCTATCTTTTTGGAATGGCATTATGTTACCTATAACAGTTGCTAGTGACATGTTTAGATTATGCAAGGTAGTATTTTCCAAACTGTCCCTAAGGTTTTATCCTAGGAAAATAGAGTTCTCAAGTCAAAGGGATTGCAAAATGTGGGGCAATATGTTTATTTACTCCAAGGCACCTCAGGGACTTTAACACATGAATATAAAAGCGTTTGCTAAGAATATTTGACGGAAATCTACACTTACATCCTCCTCCCATCTTTTAAGTTTTATTAGATGATGCTCTAGCTAGCTCTCTACGACTCAGATAGCTCCACAACCAAAACAAACATGGTGGAAGAAAGGATTTATTTCACCTTTTACTTTGCCATCCATTGTCAAGGGAACCCAAGGCAGGAACTCAAGGCAAGAACTTAGAGGCAGGAACTGAAGCAGAGACCCAGGACGAACTGACTTGCTGTGTCCCTTTTTTTTAACGCATATTAGGCATATCTGTCTAGGGATGACACTGTGCACAGGGGATAGGCCCTATTAGATTAATTAACATTAAGACAATTTCTCACAGACATGACCAGATGATAACCTAATTTTCAACCTTCTTTAGTTGAGGTTCCCACTTCCCAGGTGAATCTATATATGTAATAATTTGACAGCAAAAGCTAACCGTGACAAATGAGGAGAATTTTCTATTTATGGTTGCCCTAAATATGTTTATTCAAATCATGCAACATTGGTAATATTTGACTGTTATCCTACCAAAACTGTCAACATTATATATCTTGGGAGCTCAGCACTAAAGCTTAGCTCTAGGAGTTATTAAAGGATTTACATGCTATCTAGATTCTTAACTGCAGTCTTTCCTAATCTTCACTCTTAACTTAAAGTGAAGCAATCCCCATA
>LR755228.1:0-48080 GCA_902729485.2 Mus minutoides | reverse complement strand
AGAGTGGCTTTTATACAACAGTCAGAAAGACAAGGAGAGGTTCCAGGAACCTAGTTCCACCAACATCTGCATCAGCTTAGAGGTGGATCCCTCCCAATAGAGTCTTGAATTGAGAAAACAGTTCTTTTGAATCCAAAATTGTAACCCTTGGGTCTCTCAAGCAGAAGGCACACCTGAGCCACGGTAGGCAAGTAGAAAATAAATGTGTGTTATGTAAATTCATGCATATCATGAATGATTTTTTAATTTCAATCATCTCTTTAGTATATTAGATTTCCTTTGGATACAGTCTCAAGAATGACATATATTTATTGTGTTATTACTTTCTTGAGAAACATTCACACTGATATTTACACAATAGCTACCTGAGTTTGCAATCCCACCAGTAGTGAATAGAGATTCTTCTTCCTCGTTTCAGTCTTTATGCGTCCACGTGAGTCCTGCGCAGTTATTTAGTGGATGATGTTCTCCTGGTATCCTCCATTCACTGGGACTTCTAGTCTTTCCTCCCATTCCTTTATGAGGTTTCCCAATCTCCAAGGAGAGGGACCCTGATCTCCAATTTTGAGTCTCTCTCTCTCTCTCTCTCTCTCTCTCTCTCTCTCTCTCTCTCTCTCTCTCTCTCTCTCCATAATGCCTGCTTGTGGATTTCTCCTTCCATCTGCTTCTGCTTCTGGAAGAAACATATCTTAAGAAGAATGGACAAAGCACCCATTAGTGAGTATAGCAGAAACGCCTCCACAAGATACAACTGTAAGGCATTTTCTCAATTAGTGATCTTTTTTTTTTCTTTTGCCACTTGGTTCTACCCTAGGTATCTAGGCTTTCTAGTCTCTGGTTCTGGGACATTCGGGCAGTGTAGGGCATGGGCTTTGTCATGTAGGGTACACCTCAAGTTAACCCAAACATTAGTTGGCCATTCCTACATTTTCTTTATCATCATTGCCCCAGCACATTTTGTAGACAGGACAGATTGTAGGTAGAAAGTGTTTTGGCAAGGTTGGTGTTCGGGGTGGGAGGGCCCATTGTCGGCGATGCCATCCCTGAGCTTGTAGTCTTGGGTTCTATAAGGGAGCAAGCTGAGAAAGCCAGGGGAAGCAAACCAGTAAGTAACATCCCTCCATAGCCTCTGATGGTTCCTGCTTCCTTACCTTCTTGAGTTCCAGTCCTGACTTTCTTTGATGATGAACAGCAATGCGGAAGTGTAAGCTGCATAAACCCTTTTCTCTCCAACTTGTGTCTTGGTTTGTTCAGGAATAGAAACCCTGAATAAGACAGCAGGGGATGTATAACTCTTCCTGAGAAGGCAAAATACAATAGATTCTGCAGATGTACTGGGAGCTGGTGGAGAAGAGAGTAGGAGGTGGGGGTACAGAGTGTAGGGGAGGAAATGAGGAAGACACTGTAGGAAGAAACAGCTGAAATTGGGGGGGGCATTTTGTGGGGTCGAAACCCAGCGCAGTGGAAACTTCCTGAAATCTGTGAGTATGAACCTAGTGAGGACTCCTAGTAATGAGCTGGCTATCTTTTGTAGCCAGGCAAGTCTTCCAGTTGAAGGACTGAATTACATTCAGTTGAGTTGGCCATGGAGGTCCTATGGAAATCTCTAAACAATCTAGGCTGATTAGACAGAAAGTCATCCTCTGAAACCTGACAGTGGGGTCCCATTTCCAAGAACAATGTCTACTAAGCTCATTAAACATAGAAAGGTAACACTGGTGCCTGAATGGGACCTCATCCTTACATTGAAGTTTCTTTGGCATGAGTTGTACTCTGCAGGCTACAGAAAGAGAAACCTGAACACCAGCCTAGCCAAAACACCTTCTACCTACAGTCTGTCCTGTCTACAAAATGTCCTGTCCTTTCTCTATGATAACTCCAGCTGTGTCAAGTTGACATGCAAAACCAGCCAGTACACCTGCTATTAGTCTTCCTCTTACCGTAATCTCTTTGGTCTGTGGTTGTGGCTTGTTATCATTTACTTCATGGCTGATATTACTTATAAGTGAATATGTATCATATTTCTCTTCCTGTGTCTCAGTTACCTTACTAAGGATGATTTTTTTTCTAGTTATATCCATTTGCCTGAAAGTTTCATGATATTATTTCCTTTTAACTGCTGAGTAATATTTCATTGCATAAATTTAATACAGATTCTGTAGAGGGATAGAAATGTAGGCTCTTTGAAGTTTCTGGCTATTATAAATAAAGCTGTTCTGAACATAGTCTGCAAGTGTCCTTGTGGTAGGATGGTCGTCCCTTGAGTGTATGCCTAAGAGTTGTGGTAGACTGATTCCAATTTCCCATGAACTGCCCTACTGATTCCCATAGTGTCTGTACAAGTGTTTGCTTTACCATCAATGGAACAGTGCTCTGCTTGCTCCATATCTTTGCCAGCATGAGCTGTCACTTGTGTTATTATTATAAAACACAAATAAAATAATATATTTTATTTGGATAGGCATAGTGACAAACACCTTTAATCCCAGCACTCTAGAGAGAGAGGCAGGTAGATCTCCAAATTTGAGGCCAGCTTGGTCTAAAGGGTTCTCGCTTTTCCTTTCTCTGTGTGCATGTCTGTATACCAAGAATTTCCAAAATTTAAAACAGTAGAAAGTGATTAGAAAGGGTTTCTGTTTGTTTCTGTCTCTGTCTCACTAACTCTGTTTCTCTGTGTATGTGTGTGTGTGTGTGTGTGTGTGTGTGTGTGTGTGTGTGTGTGTATGTTCCTGCCTATGTACCTGTGCATGTGTGCATGGATGAAGTCCAAAGGTTGATATTATGTATCTTTGCTTTGCACTTTAGCTTATAAGAGGGAGTATCACATTGAACTTGGAGCTATATGATTTGACTGGTTTATCTAACCCTGAAGCCCGAGGGATGGTTTTTTAACTGCATCTCTAGTGGCTCACAGCTTGTAAGCTTGTTCCTATGTCTTGCTTTTGTGTAGATGTTAGAGATCCAAAGTCAAATCCTCATGTTATACTTTCCCTTCTCCCTCACCAATCAAAAAAGACTATGATTTGAATATGTATTTTCTGACCAATAACAGACTAGATTATATTTTGATTTTGATTACCTTAATATTCCATGGATGGCTTGCATGCAATACTCTAAACTGTAGATACTTCAGGTGATCCACCCTGAGTGCTCCCCACAGACATGGCTTGTGACACTCGTTTGTCCTCTACATTGACTTTGGGGAATCTGAGCAAGCTGAAAGCTCAAACACCTATTTGGGTTCTCAGAAAATGTCAGGCTGCTCTTCACCACTTGTCTTAGGGTTTCTATTGCTTTGACCCATAGCAACTTGGGAAGGAAGTTTAGTTTGTGGTTCCATATCTTAGTCCATCTAAGTAGAGGTTAGGGCAGGAACTTGGAGGCAGGAACCAAAGTAGAAGCCATGAAGGAGTGCTGCTTACTGGCTTGCTCAGTCTGTTTTCTTATCTCACCATGGACCACCTATTCAGGGGTTGTACCACCCACGGTAAGCTTGGCACTCCCTGATCAATCAGCAAGCAAGAGAACACACCATAAGCTTGCCCACAGGCTAGACTGTCTGGGGGAGGGAGGCATTTTCTTAGTTGAGGTTCCATCTTCTCAAATCATTCCAGCTCGTGTCAAGTTGACATAAACTCATCGGCACATCACTGATAGAGACTATATCTCCTGTGACTTACTCTCTAGTTGATATAAGCACTCATTACAAAGTTGTTGAATTGAATCAGTTCTTCCTTTCTCTGCTCACCTTCCTGCAGTTATGTCGTTAAACAGTAAATTAATCAGAACAGCCCAAACTGATGACAAGAAAAGAGGAATAAATTACCCAGATAAACGGAGAGAGGTGAGTAGGTTTGTCTGCATTACCTAAATTACTTCCCCCGTTACATTTTATGTAGCATATGTTAGCGAGGACCTAATTGAACAAACTTTCTGTCACATTGCTATGAGAAGCACACCCGTCTTTTATCTTGAGAGGGTGCAGCGGGAAGGTCGTGGTCCTTGAGAGTTCTACCATAAGGAAAGCTGTTATTGTTGCCAGATTCATGTATTAATTGGACACTTTCTCCCAGCCTTGATTACAAACCCCCGCTATGCCCTGAATAGATTTGTCTTAGAAACTACCTTGACAAGGTTTACAAATCAATTTTGCTCTCAGAGTTTGGGCTTTTGTTTGGAAAGGGGTTTTCGTGTTTTGCTCATTTTGTTCCTTCCTGGCACTGATCCCAGGCAGCATCACGAGAACAATGCTACACCTAATTTGCTCTTGCAAATGAGAGCGATTAAAATAACTCAGCAGGAATGATGAAGGCTCTGGAATGATTTACAGGCCCAGAGTGTAGCCTAATAGCTCTGTTTACCCCTCTGTCATCTGACTTGCCAGTAGCCTTGGCATCCAGGTGATGGACACTTCCTGACTGTTTGAACCTGCCCAGGCTACTTTTCACTGGGCTGCACAGCTGCTGGTCTGTTCCTCTGTGCTGCAGGAATACAGACAGGTCATCTTTACCCAAAACACTTGTGTAGGCAAACTGTGGTTGCTCCTGAGCTGATCAGGGTAGTTCAGAAGGAGCTATATGCACATTAATGTGTGTGCGTGTGTGTGTGTGTGTGTGTGTGTGTGTGTGTGTGTGTGTGTGTTATAGTACAATGTGGTGCTTACACAGATGGAGCCTAATATTTTGATCATTCTGGATTCCTATGTATTCTTAGTCACCTACCTTTGGCTTACTGAAACCTGTTGTTAAAACTGATGTCCATGAAAAGGCATACAGCAAAGAAGACAGGCTTGAATTATCCTAGAAAAATAATTAAAAATCATCTGTCCCCTTCCCTACCCCATAATTAGAAATCTTCCAATCTCAGGTTAGGTCAGACTCTTTCCTTCTGGTCAAGGCCAATAGAGATATATCTCTATCAGGCTTTTGATGGATTGTTAGTGGCTCTTGTAGATGACAATGGGTTATTGATTGTTTCTGTCTATCTCTCATTTCTTTTTCTTTTTTCTTTCAGAGATGCCCTCAAATGTGTTTGTGAAAGGTCTGTGTATTAAGATGGAGAAGTTGTGCTTACTGTTAGCAATGTCTCTGAGATCTTGAGCCATTAATATTGGGTCTTTCTTTTTGTTTTCTAAATTGTAAAATATTAAGAAAGAATAAATCAAGATTGTTCTATGTCTGTGTATGTAGGATATGTCTATGACTGTGAGTAGTAGTATATGCATGTGCGTGTGTATGCGCACTCGCACATATATGTGGAAATCCACACTTGACTTTAGGTGTCTCCTTTAATTATTGCCTATATAATTTTAGGCAGTTTCTCTTGAATCTGAGCTCACATATGCCATCAAATCTAGCTGGGCAACTTGTTAAGGGGGTCTGTTGTCTCTGTCTCTAAAGTGCGGAGATTACATGTAGCTGCCATGAGTGTTTGACTTTTAAGTGGATTCTGGGGTTTTGAACTTCTGGGGTTCTGAGCCTATTGGGGGACATTTTTAATTCAATTGCCATTAGAGGAGAACTTAAATTTTGTGTTCCTGGTTTCAGAGGTTTTCGTTGCTGGTCACATGGTCTACTGCTTTTATGTGCCTCATTTTAATAATGGAAGTATTTTTCTACTTCATTTTTATTTTTCATAGCAGTTCATCAGTGGCTTATCTGCTTTAGTAGCAATTCAGCAACTTGATGTGGGCATCAAGATATATATATATATATATATATATATATATATATATATATCATGAGACTGACATCATTTAGTGCAGAAATTGCTGATAGCCATTGGGAAGTGAAAATGGACAAGTGGCTAACATCTTAGTATCCACTTTGAGATCTCTTTCTTCCACATGAACAAACATATTTACCGGCCTTTGTCTCCTATAGTGTCCATCTCCTAGCAATGACAGTAAGGGTTTAGGATCATGCCTGTAACACATGGATCTTTGGAAATCACTCAGGCCTCAAACTTTAGCCTATAATCATTTCATCTACCCACTCATCAGTTCCAAGATGCTCTAACCATTCCAGACCTAACTCATCTTTTGATGTGGAAGCCATTGCTTTTGCAGCGCAGTGGGACCAGGTTTCAGGTATTTGTGTTAAGCAAGAGGACAGGGATGGCTGGGGAATGACTCTTGTTCTATTCTTTATGTGCACCCTTCAGATTCTCTGGCTCTCTGGTCCTCATATTCTCAAGTGTCCTCTTTGTTTATTTATAACTGTTCTTTTTACATTCCATTCAGTGGTTTTGTGACTTGCTTTACCCCCTGCGAGTTTAATCTTTGTTGTCTCTTTTTTATTCATTCGGTGATATGACCGAGACTCTTCTCAGGTGCCAGGCATATAGCTGAGCCTAAAAACAGTCAGTACTGGCAGGGAGTCCTCATTCAGGAGAAGCATGTGGGACACAGGCCAGGAATAAAAGAATAAAACATACAATTGTTTTTAAATGACAGCTGCCTTGGGGGAAAGAATGCAGGAAGGGCAGGGAGGCAAAGAGGAATGGGATTGCTTTTATAAACATAGTGATCCAGGAAAATGTCCCTCAGAAGAGGGGGTATGTGTGTATGTGTGTGTGTGTGTGTGTGTGTGTGTGTGTGTGTGTGTGTGTGTGTGTGCATACTTGTGTAAGAGTATATTTGTGTGTGTGTGTGCATACTTGTGCAATAGTATATGTGTGTGTGTGTGTGTGTGTGTGTGTGTGTGTGTGTTTAGGTATGTGCATATGTGTGTGGCTGCTTGATGAATTTGCTTTCTACTTTAGTTTTGAAGACAGAGTCTTTCACTGGGACATGAAACTTACTGATTAATTGACTCTATGCATCTGTATTGTCATCAAGCTCAAGAAGGCCTCCTGTCCTCCTGTCTCTGCTTCCCCAGCCCTGTGATTACAGGTACACAAAGCTGCACCTGGGCATTGTCTTCTCTTTTTGGTATGGTATGGTATGGTATGGTATGGTATGGTATGGTATGGTATGATATGGTATGGTATGATATGGTATGGTATGATATGGTATGGTATAGTAAGTTATGATATGTATAATATGGTATGGTAGTTATGATATGGTATGGTATGGTAGATATGGTAGGTATGGTATGGTATGGTATGGTATGGTATAGTAAGGTATGGTATGGTAGGTATGATATGGTATGGTATGGTATGGTATGGTAGGTATGGTAGGTATGGTATGGTATGCTGTGATATGGTACGGTATTAGAAATGAAACTCAGCTCCTCATGATAGCACAGTTCAGACTCTACTGATTGAGCCATGTCCGCAGTTTCTGCAACAGAGATCTTTAAAGACATGTCGGAGAGAACCATCAGGTAGGCAAAACAGATTAGTAAGAGCAACTACCCAGGAGGAATGTAGAGAGTGGTACTAGTTCTCCAGTGAACCAGGGGAGGGACTCCATATCCAATAAGGCTATGGCACCTATGGAACATTTTAGAGCCTTGGTGTGAAGCCCTGAGCCCTAGGGTCTGCACTCCCTGCTTCACATGCTTTAAGCTGTACTTGCTCAGGGTCCTGGGCAGGTTATTGCACTTCTATTTTTTTATTATTTAAAAATCCATCCTCTTTTCTAAAGCTACTTCCAAAACTCAAACCCAGTGTCATACCTTCCCATATCCCGAGGTCTTTTCTTTATAGTCAAACTAAGTTTCTTTCTCAGCAATGACTCCAATTTTGGGATAGAAATTTCTGCTCCTCCAATCACCTCAGCGATAGAGTTCATAAAAAAGCACATGCAGTGTTCTTACTGTTTAATTTTTTTTTAGCACAGGGATTTAATATAACAAATTACCCTCTGTCTCATTTACAGCGACTAACATTCACCAACTTTCTGTTGAACAAAAGGGTAAGGTAAAATACTACTTTGGAGAGAATCGAGAAGTGAAATTAGTTCCTGGGGTGCAATTATTAACAGCAAATCCAAGGCAATCATGTAGCAAGAGGCAAGTCAAATCCCAGCACTCAGAAATCAGTTTATCAATAAACGCAGCCAATGTTCTCTACCAGTCTTGCCAGTGAAATAAGAAAACATCTTTGGGTTCTCTTAAGGTTAAGAGGGAGCTTAGAAAAATCCCTTTTGATCACATCCATTTAAGGACTCCGATCATAAAACAAAGGGCTGATAACACGAAGCTATCATTAGCTCTTAAGGAGCGTCAGAGGGTCTCATTTAATCATTTAGTGCTATTAAGTAGAAATTAGGTTTCCATGGAGGCAGTGACTTTGGATTTGCAGGATGCTCATCCCCATTTGCTCATCATTTGCCTCTACAGGAAACAGAAGAGAATCATGTTTTTCTTTTCCTCTCACTTCTCAAGCTGTGAAGCAGGGAGATAGCCTCTTTGGCCCAGTTTCTTCAGAGGGACAGGGAGAGACTGCACACCCACTGCTTGTGGGAATGTTAAATGAAACAATGCTAATTCATTACTCTGATTCACTGCTGCTGTTGATGAGGGGTCTGGAGTTTTGAGTCCAGGTGCTCTGGGTTTTCCTACCCTGTCATGGTAGGATCAAATAACCTGCATAACTGAAATCTTGGGGGAGGAGACAATGCATTCTAACTTGATCCTGTTGTTGAGATAATATAATGACCAAAACCAATGTGGCAAAAGCAAGGCTATATTTCATCCTACAATCCATCATCTAGGGGAGCCAGGACAGGAGCTCAAGCAGGAACCTGGTAGCAGAAACTGAAGTAAAGACCACGAAGGAATGTTTGCTTAACCTCACTTGCTTAGTTTAGCTACCTTCATTATACTGCCTAGGGATGGCACCACCCACAGACTCTTCTATATCAACTAGTGAAAGTGCCCTAGAAATATACTCTATCCAGGCTGGGTGGGAAGGCTCCAGTGAGGGGACCTGAGTGCAGGCAGGGAGACAAAGCCGCTGCCATGCCTTCCAGATCACTCAGTAACTCTGAGCCTCTCTGAACTGAGTCAGGTCAGGCTGGGTCAGTGACAACAATCCAGTGAGGAATGCAGCAGGATTTCAGGCTGCTCTTCCAGAGAGAAGATCTCTTCCCAAGTGTTACAGCTCTTGGAAAAAAAGGCTCAGACAAAGGAATAGTTCTCACATACCTTTAATTCCCTGCATGGCTCTATATACAGTTCCAGCAGTGATTTAGGGTTTGACAGCAGGCCCCTCTCATTGGCTTGGACTGAGAGTTTGGGGGAAACCTTATTTGCATGTGGGAGGGCTTGGTGCTATTCCTAAATGGCTGATAGCCACACCTCTCCTGTGGGGGTTGTGGGGGTGGTAACTCTGACTGGAGCCAGGGACAAGGAGACACAAGTGAATTATCACTACCAGGTCCCAGGCTTCAAGATGTAGCCTGGACTGGAAACCAGGCTGTCTGCCCATAGCCCATTGCCCCACACTATCATGATACACAGACACATCACAGGTTTATTTTGAGATGGGTAAAAAGCTGACAATCTCTTTCCAACTTTGTTCCAAGTCTGCTTTGGATCCTGGTGTTAGTAAGCTTTCTGCCACTGTAATGAAATATCTGACGTGATCAACTCATAAAGAGGAACTTTTGTGTTTGAACTCAGGGTTTAAAGGTTTCATTCCAGAATTGGTTGTCCCATAGCACTGAGGCTTATGAGGTCCCATTTGTCAATTCTTGATCTTACAGCACAAGCCATTGCTGTTCTGTTTAGGAATTATTCCCCTGTGCCCATATCTTCGAGGGTTTTCCCCACTTTCTCCTCTATAAATTTTAGTGTCTCTGGTTTTATGTGGAGGTCTTTGATCCACTTAGACTGAGCTTTGTACAAGGCAATAAGAATGGATCAATTCACATTCTTCTACATGGTAACTGCCAGTTATGCCAGCACCATTTGTTGAAAATGCTGTCTTTTTCCCACTGGATAGTTTTAGATCCTTTGTCAAAGATCAAGTGTCCATAGGTGTGTGGGTTCATTTCTGGGTAATCAATTCTATTCCATTGATCTAACTGTCTGTAGCTGTACCAGTACCATGCAGTTTTTATCACAATTGCTCTGTAGTACAGCTTAATGTCAGGCATGGTGATTCCACCAGAGGTTATTTTATTGCTGAGAATAGTTTTTGTTATCCTAGGGTTTTTATTGTTTGAGATGAATTTGCAAATTGCCTTTTCTAACTCAGTAAAGAATTGAGTTGGAATTTTGATGGGGATGGCATTGAATCTGTAGATTGCTTTTGCCAGGATAGTCATTTTGACTATATTAATCCTGCCAATCCATGAGCATGGGAGATCTTTCCATCTTCTGAGATCTTCAATTTCTTTCTTCAGAGACTTGAAGTTCTTATCAGACAGATCTTTCACTTCCTTAGTTAGAGTCACACCAAGGTATTTTATATGGTTTGTGACTATTGTGAGGAGTGTTGTTTCCCTAATTTCTTTCTCTGCCCGTTTATCCTTTGTGTAGAGAAAGGCCATTGATTTGTTTGAGTTAATTTTATATCCAGCTACTGCACTGAAGCTGTTTATCAGGTTTAGGAGTTCTCTTGTGGAATTTTTAGGGTTCCTTATATATACTGTCCTATCACCTGCAAATAGTGATATTTTGACTTCTTCCTTTCCAATTTGAATCCCCTTGATCTCCTTTTGTTGTCCAATTGCTCTGGCTAGGACTTCAAGTAGTATATTGAATAGGTAGGCAGAAAGTGGGCATCCTTTTCTAGTCTCTGATTTTAGTCAGAATGCTTCGAGTTTCTCTCCATTTAGTTTGATGTTGGCTACTGGTTTGCTGTAGATTGCTTTTATTATGTTTAGGTATGGGCCTTGAATTCCTGATCTTTCCAAGACTTTTATCATGAATGGGTGTTGGATTTTGTCAAATGTTTTCTCAGCATCTAAAGTTATGATCATGTGGTTTTTGTCTTTGACTTTGTTTATATAGTGAATTATATCGATGGATTTCCATATATTAAACCATCCCTGCATCCCTGGGATGATGCCTACTTGGTTATGATGGATGATTTTTTTAATGTGTTCTTGGATTTGGTTTGCAAGCTTTTTATTGATTATTTTTGGATCCATTATTCATGAGAGAAATTGGTCTGAAGTTCTCTTTCTTTGTTGGATCTTTGTATGGTTTAGGTATCAGAGTAATTGTGGCTTCATAGAATGAATTTTGTAGAGTACCTTCTGTTTCTATTTTGTGGAATAGTTTGAGGAGAGTTGGAATTAGGTCTTCTTTGAAGGTCTGCTAGAACTCTGCACTAAATCCATCTGGTCCTGGGCTTTTTGTTGTTGTTGTTGTTGTGAGACTATTGATGACTGCTTCTATTTCTTTAGAGAAAATGGTACTGTTATGTCATTAATCTGATCCTGATTTAACTTTGGTACCTGGTATCTGTCTATGAAGTTGTCCATTTCATCCAGGTTTTCCAGTTTTGTTGAGTATACCCTTTTGTAGTAAGATCTGATGATGTTTTGGATTTCCTCAGGTTCTGTTGTTATGTCTCCTTTTTAATTTCTGATTTTGTTAATTAGAATACTGTGCCCTCTAGTGAGTCTGGCTAAGGGTTTATCTATCTTGTTGATTTTCTCAAAGAACCAGCTCATGGTTTGGTTGATTCTTTGAATAGTTCTTTTTGTTTCCACTTGGTTGATTTCAGCCCTGTGTTTGATTATTTCCTGATGTCTACTCCTCTTTGGTGAATTTGCTTCCTTTAGTTCTAGAGCTTCTAGGTGTGCTGTCAGGCTCCTACTGTATGCTCTCTCTAGTTTCTTTTTGGTGGCACTCAGAGCTATAAGTTTTCCTCTTAGGAATGCCTTAATTGTGTCCCATAAGTTTGGGTATGTTGTGACTTCATTTTCATTAGACTCTAAAAAGTCTTTAATTTCTTTCTCTATTTCTTCCTTGACTAAGGTATCATTGAGTAGAGTTTTGTTCATTTTCCATGTGAATGCTGGCTTTCTATTATTAATGCTGTTAGTGAAGATCAGCCTTAGTCTATGGTGATCTGATAGGATGTATGCAGGGTGATCTGATAAGGATAATTTCAATATTTTTGTATCTGTTGAGGCCTCTTTTGTGAACAATTATATGGTCAATTTTGAAGCAGGTACCATATGGTGCCGAAAAGAAGGTATATCTTATTATTATTATATTTTGGATAAAATGTTCTGTAGATATCTATTAAATCATTTGTTTCATAATTTATGTTAGTGTCCATGTGTCTCTGTTTAGTTTCTTTTTCCAGGATCTGTCCAATGGTGAGAGTGGGGTGTTGAAGTCTCCCACTATTATTGTGTGGGGTACAATGTATGCTTTGAGCTTTACTAAAGTTTCTTTAATGAATGTGACTGCTCTTGGAGCATATATATTCAGAACTGAGAGTTCATCTTGGTAGACTTTACCTTTGATGAGTATGAAGTGTCCCTCCTTGTATTTTTTTTTGATAACTTTGGGTTGGAAATCAATTTTATTTGATATTAGAATGGCTACTCCAGCTTGTTTCTTAGGACCATTTGCTTGGAAAATTGTTTTCCAGCTTTTTACTCTGAGGCAGTGTCTGTCTTTTTTCCTGAGGTAGGGTTCCTGTAAGTAGCAAAATGTTAGGTCTTATTTGTGTAGCCTATTAGTCTATGTCTTTTATTGGGGAATTGAGTCCATTGATGTTAAGAGAAATCAAAGAAAAGTAATTGTTGCTTCCTGTCATTTTTGTTGTTAAAGCTGGGAATCTGTTCTTCTGGCTGTCTTCTTTTAGTTTTGTTAAAGGATTACTTTCTTGTTTTTTCTAGGGTGTAGTTTCCATCTTTGTGTTGGTATTTTCCCATTATTATACTTTGAAGGACTGGATTCCTGGAAATATATTGTGTGAATTCGGTTTTGTCATGGAATACTTTGGTTTCTCCATCTATGGTAATTGAGAGTTTTGCTGGATATTGCAGTCTGGGCTGGCATTTGTGTTGTCATAGGATCTGTATAACATCTGTCCAGGATCTTCTGGCTTTCATAGTCTCTGGTGAGAAGTCTGGAGTAATTCTAACAGGCCTGCCTTTATATGTTACTTGACCCTTTTCCCTTACTGCTTTTAATATTCTGTCTTTATTTAGTGCATTTGTTGTTCTTATTATTATGTGGCGGGAGAAATTTCTCTTCTGGTCCAGTATATTTGTTGTTCTGTAGGCTTCTTGTATGTTCATGGGCATCTCTTTCTTTAAGTTTGGGAAGTTTTCTTCTATAATCTTGTTGAAGATATTTGCTGGCCCTTTAAGTTGAAAATCTTCTTTTTCATCTACCCCCTATTATCCCTAGGTTTGGTCTTCTCATTGTGTTCTGGATTTCCTGTATGTTTTGAGTTAGAATCTTTTTGCATTTTGCATTTTCTTTGATTGTTGTGCCCATGTTCTCTATGCAATCTTCTGCACCTGAGATTCTCTCTTTGATCTCTTGTATTTTATTGCTGATACTCGGATCTATGGCTCCTGATTTTTTTCCTAGGGTTTCTATCCCCAGAGTTGTCTCACTTTTGGTTTTCTTTATTGTTTCTTTGTCCCTTTTTAGGTCTTGGATAGTTTTCTTCAATTCCATCACCTGTTTAGCAGTGTTTTCCTGTGATTCTTTAAGGACTTCTACCTCTTTAGTGCTGTTCTCCTGTATTTCTTTAAGTGAGTTTTTAAAGTCCTTCTTAATGTCCTCTACCAGCATCATGAAATATGATTTTGAATCAGAATCTTGCTTTTCAGGTGTGTTGGGGTAACCAGGACTGGCTGATGTGGAAGTGCTGGGTTCTGATGATGCTGAGCAGTCTTGTTTTGTGCTGTTATGATTCTTATATTTGTCTTTCGCCATTTGGTAATCCCTGGAGTTAGTCGTTATAGTTGTCTCTGGCTGGAGCCTGTTCCTCCTGTGATTCTGTTAGCCTCTGTCAGCTGTCCTGGGAGTCCAGCTCTCTTCTGAGTCTCAGTGGTCAGAGTACACTCTTCAGGCTAGCTCTCCTCTTTCAGGGAAGGTACACAGAGGTCTGGTGTTCAGACTTGCCTCCTGGTTGAAGACGAAGGCCCGATATGGGGCCTGTCCCAGAAGATGGGTTGCCTCTGCATTCTGTGTGCTCACCTGCACAGCCTGCTCTGGGGGTCACAGCCCTCCTGGTCGGCCACCTTTCCCCTGGAGGGGAAGGTGCCTGGATTTCTGCAGCCAGAAACAGGGGTCTCTCCCAGAAGCTGAGTGGCTTCTGTCTGTCCCAGAACCTCTGTTGCTTCTGCCAAGACCTCATTTCCTAATTCTTCTATCCCTCTGAATACCACCAAGATGAAGGTGAAATCTTTAACAAAATAGACCTTTCAAGAACATCTGTAATGCATACTGTAGGAATCCTTTTTCCAAATGCACTTTATTAGAGCCAGACACAAACCAGAATTCCATATATCCTAATGCAGTTACCTAAAATATAAGCCACAAGCTGTGTTATCTCAACTGATGTGACATCCTGAGGATTTAATTGCTGCTCCAGAAACAATGAGAAGTGTCGCTGGTGTTCCTACCTCACCCTTCAGTCCTGGGGAGTCTTTTATGTCAACTTCAGGCGAATGCAGGAGCCAAGCACCAGATATGCTCTGTGTCTGTATAGCTCCATCTAGCATGACCTCTCACTCCCACAAGTGATTAGGTAATTCTATGGAGATAAAGTAGGAGAGTAAGCAGGGAAGCAGGAGTTTCACACACTGAAAAGAATGCATAAAACATTCATCTCTGTCCTTCACATAACTGGATTTTCATTTGTTTCCTAGAATTCCCTCTCTTCCTTTCTCTTTCCCTTTTCTTTCCTTCCTTCTCCACCTTCCCTCTGTCCTTGTCCTCTATCCTTCCCTTCCCCTCCCTTCCTATCTTCCTTTCTTCCCTTTTGATGAGTATTTAATAATTACGTTCTTTGTACCCATTATTGAACTCACTATTGTCTAGTACAGCATCAGTATTACTGAAAAGCATTCTTCCTTATTGAGAGTTGTTTCCACGATCTAGGTGTATTTGAAACACAGTAGGCATTTGCAAGTGGCAATGCATCTGATTATGTACCTAAAGTCTAGCCCATCTGATGAAGTCATATATTCCCTGAGCTAGAGGATTTTAGCTTCAAAATCCTCTTTTATAGTCAGCTAAGCATTAACCTGCCATTAGTTTTTCATAATTCCTTGAGTATTTTTTGTTCAGTACCGGAGTTTGAACCCAGGCTTTACATATGCTAGACAAGAGTTCAACCTCTGAGCTATATTCCTTGACTGCCAAAATTGTAAAAGTCTGTAATTCCTAGATAGTCTTTTTTGAGATGAAACTGAGCTTTCCTGTTAGCACTGATTCTCCCTAAAGGACCAATACTGAACCAATGTGCCATAATTCGTGGCTTCTGACAACCTTTACATTTGAGCACAATTCTCCAGAGAGTCTTCTGAGACTGGAACCAGGCTCCTAACCCCCCCACCCCTGCCCACTACCTGCCCCAAATTCCTTCAGCCCCTGTACTTCTGTCTGGGTTTTGATTCTTCCAGCCTCTTGTTCACTCTCTCATGCTCTCCTGCTTTCTAGTCATTTTCTGCTGACTAGAATATAAAAAAAAAAAAAATCTGCTGGTCAAATGTCAGTGACTCATCTGCCTTTCTTGTTATTGCTCCTGGAAAGTTCCTGGAGACACTGCCACTTTGTAGGAGAGAAGAGTTGATGTTTTTTTGTTTGTTTTGTTTGGTTTTTCATTGGGTTTTTAAAAAAGTGGTTTTATTAGTTTTTTGAGAAGTCTATACAAAGCATTTTGATAATATTCACCCCCCTCCTCCAACTTCTACCAGATCTACTCCCTCCTCCACAACTAACCAACCTCCATCTCTCTCTCTCTCTCTCTCTCTCTCTCTCTCTCTGTGTGTGTGTGTGTGTGTGTGTGTGTGTGTATCCCGAGTCCATTGTATTTTGTGACTACTCCTGTGAGTGGGGCCTGCCCTGGAGTGTGGTTGGTATAGATGGTGTTGCACCATTGAAGAAAACTGACAACTTGACTCTCCACCTCCAATCAGCAATCAAGTGGCAATAGTTCTTCAGCTAGGGTAGGGACTTCCTGCCCACCTTGCCTCTTCTGTTCTGGATTTTGTCTGACTTGGTATTGTGCATGGCTTATATGTGCTTCACAATTTCTGTGAGTTTATGTGTTTACTTGCACTATTTTGTCTAGAAAACAGTGTACTTGATGTCATTCAATACCTTTGACTTCTAGAATTGTTCTATCTCTTCTGCTTAGATCCCTAAGCCTTGAAGAGATGGGTGTAATATAGACATTCCATTTAAGTTGAACACTCCAAAGTGTCTTATTCTTTGTATGTTGAAGAGTTGTGGGTCTCTATGTTAACTTGCCATTTACTGCCATCTACTGCAATGGGAAGCTTCTCTGACAAAGATCGAAAGATATACCAATCTATAGGTACAACAATAAATCAATAAGTGGTATTATGTCCAATAACAGAATAGTAGCAGTAACAGGGTTTGCCTTAGACATTATTTTTGTATACCTTTCCATATCAAGGGATCAAGATGCCTTGAAGAATAATATACAGTTCCACCCAACACACTGATTTTGCAAAAGAAAGTCGGAGGCCCTGAAGGATGAATTGTTTTCTGGGACTAGCTGATAATTTCAGTTTAAGGAACCAAGCTCATGGGTTCTTAGCTGCCAGCTAGATCTTTACACAAAGACATGCAACCCTACCTGCTGGTATTACTGGATTCTTGGCTGATGTATAGTTTCTCTTAAAAGTTTAATTTCTGTACACTCCTCAGTAATAGTAGTTTATCTTTTTCTTAGAAGCTGAGGACTTTAATGAGCATGTATTGGGTGCATCATAGAAGAACATAAACTTTCAGATCAGCTGTACTAACTTAGGCTCTAGAGGAAAAAAATAAATTAGGGCAACTGGATCTTTTTTTAATTCTATTTTACAGACCAGGGGTTGGTAAATTATAGCCTCCTTGTCCAAAACAGCCCATATCCTTTATAAACAAAGTTTTGTTGAAACACAAGCATGCCCATTCATTTATGTATCCATAGTTGCTTTTGATCTACAGTTGCAGAGCTGACTAGTTGCCATGGAGATGGTATCACTTCAAAACCAAGCATCTTCCCTATGTGGTTCTGCAGGCAGTAGTTTTGCTGAGCTCTGACACAGGAGGTGAGAATTCCAATTATGATTGTGATTACAGTCCTTGAATTTCTCTTAGTCCATCTGTACAGCCTCTGCCTTTGACTCTATCATGATTGCTCTGGGTAATGAGAATTTAATTACACTATTTAAATAAATGTACAGAGTGAAAAGGTACTAGAAAGTGCAGTCCAGGTGAACAAAGAACACACAGTACAATATAATTTATGTACATTATAAAGCCAGAAATCAATACTATGCCTTATTTGTATACATGTTCAATAAACATATTAAAATGCATAAGAATAATTGTCACAAACTTTAGGACCTTGGCTAACTATACTAGTATGTGTGAGAAGGCAAAAAGGATATAATGGAGAAAATATATTGGAGTGTTAATATTGGTAATATTTGGTCTTTGTATCCTTGAGAATCATATTATTTTCTGTATTTTTATATGTTTGGAATGTTTTGTAATTACAGACAAAAATCCAGATAAGTCTGGCAGGTAACCTCTTGTTTAAGTCAATTAGTTTCTCTGAGTTTTAGAGAAAACTTCCAATGAGGTTTTCTGTGATCTTTGGTATGCTTCCTATTCCACTATGTGAGTAACATGCTGCAGTAGGCACAACACACAAAGAGACATGGAGATCTTGTAAACACATATATACATGTGTGTGCACTGGATGCAATACACTCAAATGCACTCTGAACATATTTGTATAGGTGAGTGTTGTGGTGTGCACGTGGGATTTCCTCCCTAGTTTCGTGTGTTTGTTAGCTTCATCCTCAGCTGGTAGAATGTTTTGAAAGGCTGTGGAACATTGTCAAGACTTGCTGGAGGAAGTGGAGTAGGCATGGGGTTTGTGTAGCCCACCACTACAGTCTGCTCTTTGCCCTCTAATGTGACGCTATGTAATCAACAGCCATATACTCACACTCCTTGTGCCATTCCTTTCCCATCACAATGGACTGAATCATGACAAACTCTAAGCCCCAATCAATCACTCTTCCCTTAAGTTGCTTCTTGTTATGAATTTTGTCCCAACAACAAGAAAAATAATAAATACAGTGGTCAAATTGGACATGAAATTCTACTACTATTCCTTAAAAAACTAGAGGAATTACTGTGAACCGCTTTCTAAGGGATAGCTTTCTCCTTCCTATATATCTCCACTGGACTTTGCCTGTGCTGTATCTCTTCATTTCTCTTAATAATAAGCCCACACTATACAACTTATCTCAGTCCTTATGCTTATCCTGTAGATATTTCTTATTCAGAACATATAAATCTGACTCCAAAAAAATGATCCAATAGCATTTTATATAACTGGAGAAAACATCTACTGTGCAGAACTAAGGTACTTTTATGCCATCATTAAAAGGCATCAGAAACTCAACTTCTTAGAAGGGGCTATTTTATCATAGTAGGACCAGTATTGTGTTGGGGATTGTGCTGGAAGGAGTAGCAGTCAGCTGCATGCACTTACAAAGTATGTTTCTGTGGACCTTGTGGGATCTTCTTTTAATGAAGCACTCAAAATGCATGGTAACCAGCCAGTATCTCTAGAGAGTTCAAAAAGTTTAATGGCTTCCAATGAGTGAATCTGAGAAATCTTTATGCCCCTGTAGTACCATGACTTCTTTACAGTGGTAAGTATGGCTTTTCAGGTCTAAATAAAAGTGGAGTTATGGTAGAAGACAAGTTATAAAATTCACAATTAAACTGGATAGAGAGGCTTCACTTTTCCATGTAAAATGAAGCCTTGAGGCTATAAACTGAAGGGGGGAAATTTCCCCTCCCCAGTTAAGTGAGAATGAGAATGAGGCTTGATCTAGTCATTTGGTGGTTGCCTAGCAACTGAATCTTACTGTTGGAAAGAGGATGAGGGTACTTTGGACACTGGGTATCACTTAAAGCACTGAGTTGCCTGAAAGGATGGGAAGAAGGAAAGTTTGTTCTTTTGGAAATTTCTACATAAAGATGTTGTCTTAGTCAGGGTTTCTATTCCTGCACAAACATCATGACCAAGAAGCAAGTTGGGGAGGAAAGGGTTTATTTGGCTTACACTTCCATACAGCTGTTCATCACCAAGGAAGTCAGGACTGGAACTCAAGCAAGTCAGGAAGCAGGAGCTGATGCAGAGGCCATGGAGGGATGGTCTTTACTGGCTTGCTTCCCCTGGCTTGCTCAGCCTGCTCTCTTATAGAACCAAGACTACCAGCTCAGAGATGGTCCCACCCACAAGGGGCCTTTTCCCCTTGATCACTAATTGAGAAAATGCCTTACAGCTGGATCTCATGGAGGCATTTCCTCAACTGAAGCTCCTTTCTTTGTGATAACTCCAGCTGTGTGAAGTTGACAGAAAACTAGCCAGTACAGATGTCCAGAACTTATACTTAATGTTCCAGTAGTTTTTCCTTCTTAAGCCTGATTCAACAGGAAAATTCATCACAGTTGCCTGCTCTTTCATGAAGCTTTCCCTGACTTTCCCCAAGGAGGCCCAGATTCTAGGCCATTTATAGTCTCTCTGTGTTCCCTTTCATCTGAGGCATTTCCCTGGTGTGTGGGTCTCAGTGTCCTATCGTTGTTGCTTGCTCATTTCTGTATTTCTTTCAACCTAACTGTCTGATTAGTTCATGCATTTCTTTATATCGGCAATGCACGTACCCATGCTTTGTAATTTGTAGATGACCTAGAATTTGATGGATTGGTGAATATATAAGCAAAATAAAAAGTCAGTCAAGCTCCTAAGAACATGTTACCTGTAATAGTACTACTTTGATAACTCTTTAACATGTATACATGCAATAAGATAATTGGACTACACAGTTTGTTGAGACGTAATTTGAAATCAGTTTACGTTAAATCATGTTCTGGGAGTTTGGTGCTATTAAGTTGTTTTTCCCTATTTTCCTTGTTCTGCCCACAGGACCACCTAGGGAATTCTGGTTGGTTCCTGAAGTGAGTTCACATCATTATGCAATTGGCTGTGCTCTACTCTCCCTCAATAGGCATTTCTGCCTGCTTCTCTCTGCTCATTGGACTCTGTCTGTAGCTTACTGCTCTGTTTATTATTGCTCAAGTGCTTTCTCTCTTCTTTCATATTGGTGTGAAGTATTCTTTATCTTAGGTGGCACATGAAAGTTTTCTTGGGGAAAATCATGGCTCCCAGAGGCTGTTAAAATGTTTATTTATGACTGTAATAACCTTAGAACTACTCTGGATAATTCTTAAAAAGGACATTATGCATTGGGCTGTTTCCTGGAGTAGCGAGCTGCAGAGGGAGCACCTTTGTCATATGCAGGTCTTCACGGGAAAGATACTTGAGGAACTTTGTTTTGATTGTGTCATTAAAGGAGACTTTTAGGAAGGGACTTTTTTTTTTTAACCAACATATGCTCAAGAGGCTTTAAATAGATGAACACTATCAAAGGTTAATAGGAGGATGTTCTAGTTTGCTTTCTATTGTTGTGATGAACATCATGACCAAGAGCAACTTGGAAAGAAAAGGGTTCATTTCAGGTTAAAGCATACAGTCCAACGTTAAGGGAAATTATGGCAGTAACTCAAGCAGGATCCTGGAGGTAGGAACTAAAGCTCAAGCCATAGATGAACATGCCTTATTGGCCTGGTCCCTACAGCTTGCT
Source organism: Mus minutoides (assembly GCA_902729485.2). Lineage (NCBI taxonomy): Eukaryota > Metazoa > Chordata > Mammalia > Rodentia > Muridae > Mus > Mus minutoides. The sequence goes on along the minus strand of LR755228.1, from coordinate 27,295 downwards.
CAGCTTATTTTCATAATCAACCTAAGATCTTTGCAGGGTTAGCACTACTCAGAGTGATTTGATCCTTCTCACATCAATCATTAATCCAAAAATTGATCATGAGCCCATCTGATCAAGGTGATTTCTCAATTGAGTTTTCTTCTTCCTTGATGGTCTGGGACTATGTCAATTTAACAGAAAAGCCAGCCATCATGGGGAGATGTAAAGTTATGTTTGCCAAAATCTAGAAGAGAATGATAGCTGTGTGGAGGGGTGCCTAAGAGAAGCCTTGCAGGCACACAAGGAAAGGCACTGCAAGGTAGGTATCTTCAAATCCTTCCCTTTCTTTCCTGTGGGCTAATGAAACTAAGGCAGGTACTCTCAGCATTAGCCAGCCTCTGGGCTGTTAGAAGTACTGAATAAGCTGGTATGATTGCTCAATTGGTAAGAGTACTTCCTGTTCTTATAGAGAATTCAAGTTTAATCTCCACTACCCACATTGTAAGAGCTCTCAACTACTTGTAACTACAGTCCCAAGGGATATGATACCCTCTTCTGGCCTCTGTAAACACCTGAATATATGTGGCACACACACATATACACAGATTAAAATTAAAAAATAATTAAAAGTTTAACTAGAAAAGAACTCATTCTTCTGCTTTCTCTGACTCTCTCTGACTCTGTCTCTCTCTGTCTCTGTCTCTGTCTGTCTGTCTGTCTATATCTCTCTCTCTCTCTCTCTCTCTACACACACACACACACACACACACACACACACACACACACACTTGTTCCTTGTTGGCATTACCACTAACAAATTTGCCTACATATGAAATATACTCTTTGAAAAATTAAATAAACTCAAGCTTTCTTTGTCTAAGCAAAAACTCTACCAACTGAGCTACATCTCTAGTAATAGGCTAGAGAACATGTCTTAATATGAATCAGTTCCCAATTCACTCTTTAAGTTACTATCTATTTTCACAGGGTAAATGATTTCATTGATTCACTTTGGGTTACACACTCATTCCTACTCTAACAGGGCGTAGTGAACAGGAGAACAAAATAGCCATATGGTCATTTGCAACTTACCAATGGGCCGCAGATAATGGTGAAGCCAAGAGTTTCTAAAGAAGAGAGTAATAAACTTGATAGGAATCTTATAAGATAATCTACTACAAAGACTTTGTGTGCTCATGGTCTACTTCAACAAGATTTTCTTAGACTCTTGTGGTTTTTATACCTTTCCTTACAATTCACCTATACTATACTATGCTATTTCTTTATTTTTTTTCAGATTTATTTATTTATTTTATGTATGTGAGTACACTGTTGCTGTCTTCGGACATACCAGAGGAGAGCATTGGATCTCCATTACAAATGGCTGTGAGCCACTATGTGGTCTAGGAATTGAACTCAGGACTTCTAGAAGAGCAGTCAGTGCTTTAAACCACAGAGCCATCTCTCCAGCCATACTATGCTATTTCTTTTTTTTTTTAAATTTTTATTAGATATTTTCTTCATTTACATTTCAAATGCTATCTGAAAATCCCCTATACCCCCCCCCCGCCCTGCTCCCCTACCCACCCACTCCCACTTCATGGCCCTGGTGTTCCCCTGTACTGGGTCGTATAAAGTTTGCAAGACCAAGGGGCCTCTCTTCCCAATGATGGCCAACTAGGCCATCTTCTGCTACATATGCAGCTAGAGACACGGCTCTGGGCGTACTGGTTAGTTCAGATTGTTGTTCCTTCTGTAGGGTTGCAGACCCCTTCAGCTCCTTGGGTACTTTCTCTAACTCCTCCATTGGGGGCCCTGTGTTTCTTCCAATAGATGACTGTGAGCATCCAGTTCTGTGTTTGCCAGGCACTGGCATAGCCTCTCACAAGACAGCTATATCAGGGTCCTTTCAGCAAAATCTTGCTGGTGTATGCAATAGTGTCTGCGTTTGGTGGCTGATTATGGGATGGATCCCCGGGTGGAGTAGTCTCTGGATGGTCCATTCTTTCTTCTTAGCTCCAACTTTGTCTCTGTAACTCCTTCCATGGGTATTTTGTTCACTATTCTAAGGAGGAATGAAGTATCCACACGTTGGTCTTCTTGATTTTCTTGTGTTTTGCAAATTGTATCTTGGTTATTCTAAGTTTCTGGGCTAATATCCACTATGCTATTTCTATACTATTATTATATATATATATATATATATATATATATATATATATATATATATATATATATATATTTCTCAGTTGATTCCTATGAGGCTAAACTGAAGAAAAAGGTCCATACTTATTCATCACTGTACAACTATTACCCAATACAATGAGCAGTGGAATGATCTAGTGTCTTAGTTAAACAAGTGAATGATGAACAGTCCAAGTAGGCTCAGAAGTTTTATGCCAAATTTATTTATTCACTAGATGCTTTGAATGACTCCAGCCTTGAAGCTTTTGTTAGCCCTCATATCATCATCTTCACTTTGAGCCACCCCTATCAGAAATGAAGTCAAAATTATATGCTCAGGAAATACTGGCCTCCCACTTGAAAACTTTCATTGCTTTAGGTCCTGGATTCTGAATAGCATTGGGGTTAGACAGCTCTGTGTTAGAAGTAAACTGTTATCTCTTGAATGACCCTGGGTGAGATACTTCATCTTTCTGTACCTCTCTTAAGGTTAAGATATTTGTACTTCATAAAGTTTTGGTGGAGATTGAACTTGATGACATAAACATTGTTCTGCTCTTGGTGGTAGCTCATATTTGATGCCTGCTGTTAGAACTAGGCTAGAGGCAATAATGGGAAAGAAATGAATTTTGGTTTCATGTTCCCTTTGGCTGCCACCCACTCCGTCTCAGTACTTCTTGCCTAGATATTACATCATTCATTCTGTTTTCACAATTTGAAATAATAGGTTAATTTAGATTCCTCCCTTGTGCCATTACTTCTTCGAAACCATTCCTCCTTGTACATAAGTGGTTTATAATCTCGTAGGTTTCTCTTCTGATTTTTAGAAGACATGAACGTCCTTAGGTTTGTTTTGAAACTCAAGGTTAAATTGAAATAAAGGATGGAGCATCCTTATTGGCAAAGAGCAAATGTGTTCCCTTTGTGGCTCTCACTGCTGTGGCCATTGCTGATCGTGTCGCAGTACCATTCGTCTTCAGTATCTTTGGTTTCTTCTTGAACCATCTCTTCCTGAGAATACAATGATCAATAGGTTATTCTTGTTTCTTGTTCTCTTGCAGTATCTGACTTGATTAAGTCCACCAGAGGGATGATCTATAAGAAATAAATGAGCAGCTTCATACCAGAGCCTCAGTCTTTCCACATCTTTCCCTTGGGAACAGAGTGATGGATATTGACTTCTCTTTGATTTCTTTATGATTTCCCTGCACGTGAAGCAGCAGTTAAATCTGCTGTTATTTGGCATTCATTTCCTTGCTTTTCTCTTGGAAACTTGCCTGATTTAGTTATAAGTTTTACGATATGATTTGGGGTCCCCATAAAACTTTATCATTGAGTATGAGAAATGTAAACGTGAAGTCTATAGCAAGAATCCTGAATTTGTTAGGGTACAATTCAACTGCATATGAGAAATAACAAGCTCAAGTTGCAGTGTCAAGAATATGACATTCAGGATGCCCAGTAAATGACAGTTTAAAGCTCATATGGTAGCTATGTATCGGTCAAGAACATGGCTCTTTATTCTCCTTTGTCCTTTCTGAAACCTCTATCCTAGTGGTTAACCCACAGTCTCAAAATGACTAATATATAAAGCCCATCCCTTCCCAATAAATCTAAGCAGTAAGGACAACTGAAAGACAGTCTTGAACAGTTAAAACTTCCTAGAAGAGGCTCAAGGCCATCTTAGTCATCTAGAAGATGCAGAGGACAGCCTACCTGCCTGGAAGAGGCTCAGGCCACTTGAGCTGCCAAAAAGAGACTCTGTCCAATCTATGGTACTGCCTTCGAGTTGTGCAATGTGTTACAGCTATGATAAGCTATCACCAACACCAGAATGAACCTTTGTGATGCAGCTGTCTTTGTGCCATTTCTGATTCTGTAAAGAACCCTTCAACTATATTCTTATAAGTAACCCACGTACAATGCGTAGGTTCACCACCTTGGACTTCGATGGTATCTATGTTTTTTTTTTTTTTCTTGATTCCCAATGTAGGATGAGTAAACATGTGTTCACATCTCCTTAGTAATAGTTTCACACAACACCAGGTATTGGCATTCTTGGACTAAATAGGTCAGAGGTCCAAATGCACAGAAGATAAAACTTCCCCAACTCTGTGATTGTAGGAATGCTAGTCATAGCATGTAAAACTTGGCTCTTATCAGTGAAAATCTGGTCTCAGGTAACCTGGGACATCATGACAGTCTTTACATGTATAGGGTCCTTCAGATACTCACTTCATGTCCTAAATACCTGCCAACAATAAAGTACTAACCTCAGAGCCTGCCCCTCAGGGAAGTGATGGGAGAGTTGAAAATGTGGTCACAGTCTCAAGGTTGATAATGATCTGGACTGACCCAGTGCACTAACTCTTATAAGTGTTCTTTCCCACTAACATCCTATAAATTTTTGGCACTAATCTTTTAGGGGGCGATGCACATTCATTGTTTCTCTGGTAAGAGATTTTCATCCTTCCAGTGACTATTTGCTGACCAGTGATCCCTTCAGGATTCTACTACAAAGTTCTAATTTGTAGATTTGTGGTGTGTGTGTGTGTGTGTGTGTGTGTGTGCGTGTGTGTGTGTGTTTCTGCTATGTGTCCATGTCTGTGCACATTTACAAATAAGTGTTGAAGACAGTAGTTAACCATTATCTGTTGGGGTCCACTGCCAGCAGTGGACAGAGTTCCTGGAGGATTGGCCCGAAGCTGAAATGAAACTAAGGGAGTGGGGGAAGAAAGAAGGTCTCCAAGGCTACATGGTTGCTTTTGCTTAGAACGACTGTTTAATGGTAGACAAGCATTTGGGGATAAAGGAAGGGGAGGCCCCGCCCCCAGTCTTCTCTGCAGGCGTTCTGGAGTTTGGTGGGAACCCAGAAGTCTCGTGACATCTCGCAGGTTGCGCAGGTGGGCTGGTCGTAGGCGGGCTTCTGGTAAGGGTGACCTAGGAGAGGTGCAGAACCTGGCTGCAGAGGGGAGCTGGGCTCTCTTAGCCTAATTAACAAAACAACAGGTGCCATTGGGTGCGGGCACCGCTCCGGTCATTGCACCAACTATGTTGGTGGAGAAGGGGTACCACAATTATCTTCCCCTATTCTCCTCCACCTTATATTTTGAGGCAGGAACTCTCAGTAAACTGGAGCTCATTGATTCAGCTAGACCATCTATCCTGGAAGCCTCAAGAGTGCTTTAGTTTAATACCCCTTCAATGCCCAAACTATAGGGTCTGTGGCTGTGCTTAGCCTATTTTCATGGGTGCCAAGGTTCTAAACCCAGTTCTGACTGTGAACGGTAAGCACTTCACCACTAAGCCATCTCTCCAGTCCTACTCACATATGTTTTACATTCTTCCTCATAGTGTTACTGCTTGTGGTGTTGTCTGCTCAGTATCCTCAACAAAAAGCCACCTACACTTGGCCTATGTAGCCACTCTATACCAACTTGGATATTACCACACTTGCAGCCTTGACCTGTATGCCCTATCTGGTCTACCACTTTTCTATCTGTGTCATCTCTATTCTTTCATGGATTTTCAATATACTTTTGTAATTGAGCATATCACTGTATTGCTATAAATGGATTATACACTGCAGAAAACAGAAAACATGCTGCTTCAGGGCTGTAGTTGATCTTCTTTTACTTATAAGAGATTTTTAAGACATTTTTTTATTTATTGTTTCTCAGATGTTGAACTTAATCACGAAAAATAATTCTCTCAAACTCCCCTTTACCCTACAAATGATGCTGGACTCTGCATGTCACTGGAGAGATGGGCTTACTTGTTATTCAAAGACATTTTCCTGTTTCACACTTTTATCATTGGATTCTCTTGTTCTGCCTTTAATCACCAAGAGAAGAAAGGAAAGCTCAGAAATTAAGAGTAGTCACTTTGAGTTATTTCCACACCCTTTGGGGGAAAGGAGGACATTTATTTTTCCTCAGAAGGTTTAGCAAAATGATGTTATTTTTATTTATCACTACAGGGTTCCAAGCAGCATCTTGCCTAATTATGCTAATTGAATTATTCACATTACTCATGAGTTAATATTGTCTTACCCCATGTTTCTAGCTCATTAACTAATAACCAAAATCCAAGTAATTAAGGTATTTAGAAAACGAATCTCCTGTCAATCCTGGTTTTCTTTGAGTGGTTGGAAAGAGAACACTTAACCCTTGGCTCTTAAAACCTTCCTGGGGGTGGCCACTTCCTCATGATACCTTCTAGTTTTCCATATTATGTGTTCTTCAGGCTCTTTACCATTAGCTACAGTAAGTTATAAATGCAGTATTAGATTAGTAAAAGAGGGTGGAGAAGGCCTTCAGGTCTCCCTTGTGCATCCATGCCTGTATGCTTGTCTTCTCAGCATTTCCTACACAGAGATTAGTATATTTTATATGTCAAGGACTCCAGCAGCATCCATGAGACTGTAAAGGTAAGCTCACTTGAGCCCCACCTTGATTCTGTCTCCAGAAGACTTACCAGTCAAGGTATCTAGAAATCCAGAGAGAAGGCTACATTATCCCACAAATTCATCTAATGTCCAATCCTGCCAACTGCCTGGCTTTGGGTTGCTCTCTGAAAACTTTAAAAACATTTTCAGTATCAATAACAGTAATAGCCCATATGAATGAGACTCAGTGTGGAAATTTGGGTCTCATATACAATATGCAATGACCAAATGAAGGAAATTAGCATTTCTCCTTAAACATGTTTCATTTCTTTGAGTGGAAAGCTTCTAATGTCTTTCTTATGATTTGTATTATACTATATAACATATTATTATGAACTATTGTGAGTTTACTGTGCTCTAGAATCTACTCTCTATTTACCCTCTTCCAGTCTACAATTATGAAATCATCTTTTGGCCTGTATGCTTGAGTGGCAACATAAGGTCTTTGTTTTTGCTGCGTCTGGCTTATTTCATTTACATGATGTCTATCCAACTTATCCACGCTACTGCAAATGGCAAGATTTCATTCTTCGCTGCATTGGGAATAAATTTCCTCTGTGAATGTAAACAGCCTTTGCTTCACTCATTCATTCATGCATTCAAGGCTAAATCCCCCTAAATCCCAGAGTTTGATATCACAGCTTGGGCTACTATTGGTAATGTTGCCTCAAACATGAACATGAAGATGTCTCTTGAACAAAATTCCCTGCTTTTCTGGTGACCTGGCTCTTAGAATCTCTCAGTTCCTTTTCTCTGCAGGAGTTCCTGCCATAACTGGCCATGACTCTGGTTTCAGACTCTTCCCTTTGTTCACTGCAGAGGTTGTTGTTACTGTGCCCTGCAGTCTCAAAACTATAGAAACAGAACTGCAATTGGTCTTGTTTAACAGATGCAGCAGATTTTTCGTTTTTAAGTCAAATCTTCCAAAGCCTAAATCGTTTTTTTGCACAAGCTTGGCTTGAAAATGCAAAAACAGTATCCTGAACCTTTGAAGAAGCAGTTTGAGCCTCAAAGCTCTTTGTGCTTCCTAGTTCACTTCTATTTCTGAAGTTAACAATGGCCAAAGAAATGTGGTGGTTTGAATAAGAATGTTCCCCATAGACTCATGTATTTGAAATCTTGGTCATCAGTTGCTGGAACTGTTTGGAAACAATTAGGAGATATGGCCTTGTTGGAGGAGGTGTTTTGCTAGGGGTAGGATTTGAAATCTTAAGAGTCCATGTTGCAAGAAGTATTAATAAATGAACCTGCCAACTCTCCACAGGGCTGGAACACTCTCCCGTACTCTTGCCACCACTATCACCTCTCTCCAGCTAATCCCCGCTGCTCCCATTTGCAGTGTCCCCAGCTCTCATTTGTTTGTCTGTGTCACCTCTAGTTCCCTCTCTACCAATGGCTCTGTCCCACATTCTAGTAATCAAATGGAACCATCAACTATAGCAGTTGCGTATCACAATACCCAATAACCCAGTAAAAATTAAGGTTCTTAAAGCTTAATTAACCAATTAGATTTACATATCAATAATATCACAATTTACAGGATGCCAAAACAATAATTTCAGAGCCAACTGATAATAATAAAAGCTTTATCCCAAATTGCCTAACCTTATGATACCACAACTACTTGTGGCTGAGAAACACTATGTGAGTTCACATCTCCAGCTATCTTCCTTTTCCTTCCCTCTCTCACACTCTTCTGAGACACTCTCTGTCTCTGCAACTCTTAGCTCTGTTTCCCTTTTCCCTGGCCAATCACAGACCTCCTATGCACTAATGTAATTGGACAGGGAAAATCCTGCGACAAGTCCTCACCATTCTCAATGAGTTTCCTCTCTTTTGGCCTCATTGTGGTTGTCATATCAGGATTTAAACTTCAGCGACTGCATCAGCACCATGATTGCTTGTCTGTTGCCATGCTTCCTGCCATAATGGTCATGGATTCACATTCTAAAATTTTAAGGAAGCCAACCCCCCATATATTCCCTTGGTTATAGCCTTTTGTCATGGCAATAGAACAAGCAACTTGGGGAGAAAAGTGTTTACTTGGATTATAGCTATAGTCCCTAACGATAGAAAGACAAAGCAGAAACCTTGAGATGGATACATGAGATGGAAACCAGAGAACATGGGAGAGCATGGAGTTTTCAAGATTTGACTTAAAAACCCAAAATATGCCACATCTGTTAAACAAGTCCAATTGCAGTTCCGTTTCTATGGTTTTGAGACTCCAGTTTCTAGGTTTGTTGGGCCTGTTAAGTGTTCACAAACCTCAAAAGACCACCAAAAAGCCTATTCCAATGCAATCACACTAGGGTCTTTTTATTCAAGCTCCAGCCTGGGCTCACCATCCACCCTGAAGCAAAAGGACAGGAGGATGAAGCCCTGAGCCCAGTTTTAAGCAAGTATTTATAGGGGCAAGCAAACAAGCAAGGGGGTATCCAGTTAGGCACACATCTGATTGTGGGCCTATTATGGAATTTGCTGCTCTTTAAAATGATTGGCTAGTTCTGGGAGCCAAATCATAAAGTTGACCTCTGCTTTCCTCCTGATTGGTGGTTTTCAGGGAGTGACTTGGAAATGAGTGTTAGGTGTAGGCTTGTTAGTGAGTAACCCGGAAACTAGTGCTAGGTGTACAGACTTATTAGTTAACTTGAGTTCAAGGTGAGGTCAGGTTCTCTAAGACGGAGCCTGAATCCAAGATGGAGTTGTTTTGGTCTCTCAGGCTCACATTTGCCAAGGCCCACCCTGCAGTGATCTGGGCCCTCGTACACCAATTATCAACTAAAATAATACTCCAAAGACACGCCTCTGCTCCAATCTGATAGAGATGATTTCACCAGCACATTCTATGTGGCTTCAACCTTGGGCATATATATCTTGCTTCCTGGATCTGCTAAGTAATCAAGTTCCATTGTTCAAGATGGGCATTTTATCATGTAGTCAGAACTATCTGAACAACAAATAATTGAAATGCAAAATTTAAAATTCTAAAGTTGCAAAAAATAACTTTGGCTAATAATGGAAAAACTCAAGAGCAACTGGTGTTATGTCTTCATATATCTTGGGAGTCAAGTTATGCCATTTGAGCCAATTTTGTTTTGATCCTTGATTTTTTTTTTTCAGAGGCACCCCTAGTCTTATGTTAATAGTGGTTCAACAGTCTGAACTGAGTGTATCTCCTTCCAAGTGAGTCTTTCAAAAGCATTGGCATCAAATGTAAGAAACAATTTTATATTGCTTGGTATTATCTGATCAAGAGAGAAATTATGACAGATGGCCTGGTCCAGTTTCTGGCTACTTCCCTTGATTTGTATCTAGAGCTTGCCCTACCCATAATCCGAGTGAGAGATGGTTACTCAGAAGACAACCACTGTTTTCTCCATGATTAAAATAAATACAGTTGATTGATAGTTAGGATGTAAACTTTGTACTCAGTAAATGGAGATTATAGAAAGAAGCAGAAAATCAAGCTAAGGAGATAAACCATCTTCCTGGTATTTCCACATCTTTGGTTGCTCCTGGACAGATCTGATGAGTTCTGCCATTGCATAGTGATTGTGGTGAATTGTCAGGATGGACGACTGTACAGGGTTGGTGATCAAGCATAACTCCCCTTACACAAGCCTGCATGAATTGTTAGGTAGTCAATATTCATGTCCATGCCCTGAGAGCTTCTTTACATAGCAGTACCAGTGTCCATATTGTGAGTTCCACTGATGTTATCATAGCAACAAGTTAAAGTGAGCATCATACCTTGCAAGATTTACTTACCATACCTCTCATTTTTTATTAGATATTTTCTTAATTTATATTTCGAATGCTATCCCCAAAGTTCCCTACCCACCCCCCTGCCCTGCTCCCCTACCCACCCACTCCCACTTCTTGGCCCTGTCATTTTGAAAACAACATCAAACTAAAATGTTAATTTAGTAGCCTCAGTTGAAAAAAGTAAATCCCGCTGGCCACAGATAAAGAAATGTGTCCATGTTAAAGATTTGGGTTCTATCATTATTTCTATAACTAAGCTCAGCCAATACTTCCACTTGAAATGTTTTCAAGAGGAAAAAAATCTTATTGTTTGCCTTTTATTCACTTGAAACTTAAATGTTACATGGCAAAGGCCTTTTAGTTCACAAACCTGCAAATGGGGCTGGGTTGCCACAACTTTTTATGCCACTAGAATCCCTGGTTTATGGGCAGTAGCTCTCTGGGATTTCAGAAACTCACCCAAGGCTTCTGATTACTCTGGAAAGAGACAAGATTTCTATGTGACACTTCCACGTCCTTCTCATTCTTCTCCCAGTTACAAGATCAACTATCAAAATATCTCTTTCCTTTCTTATTCTGCTAGACCCTCTGTGCTCATCCAACTCATCCCCAAGACTATGATCTTGATTTTAGCCTTTGCAATAGCAGTCTCTTGTTTCTCCGGCTCTTAGCAGAGTGCCTGGACAGGACCAATGATGTTGGGAGAAGAACTAAATACTATCATTCTCCCCTCACCAGTGTGGAAGTTAAAACTGGCAGTCATTAAGTGTTTCATGCAGTCTCATTTAAACTCAGGGCTTATATTTTCAGCAATGTGTTCCTGTTCACAATATTGCGGGTTCTTCCTAAAAAGCCCTGATGAAATGGTTGCCATTTTATTGGGCTAATTCATATGACATGACAGATTTAAAGTGGCAAGTTTGTAGGTTTTAGCCCTCTGATACTATAGTTCACATCTAAGGAATCACTCAGTCTCAGAGTGAAATATTGGAATTTCTCAGATTGGAAATATTTAAAACAAAATCCTTTAACTGTACTGAACATGTGCAGATTTTTAGTATCATTTTATAGAATTTGGTTTGTATTAAGTATTGAAAGACAAATTGGAGCTGACTTAACAGTAGGCACTCGTGCCTAGGTTCTGTGCAAATACTAGGCTATATTTTAGAAGAACATCATCAGGTTTCAGTATTAGAAAGGGCAGAAGTATGAGGTTTTCTGGATGCCATTTCCACAGATACCAAGGGATGAAGATATTCTCATTGTTACCTTATTACAAGAGAATTGTATCTCTTAATGAAAGAAAATACTATTCAAGTCCTATTACCTTTAGGTGTCCAGAACTAATGTTGGATAAGTGAGAAGATGCTCAGACTCATTGAGAAGTCACAGAACTTTGTCCTAGTGTTACCAGGAGTTGATGTTTATACCTGGTGTTTCCAGGTTCTTGGTATCACAGTCAATACTAGACAAGGAGACACACGTAAACTGCAAAGTAGTAGGGTTATTCAAAGCAAAGAAACACTACAGTTTAGATGCACGGACTATCAAAAGTGACATTGGTCCTCATAAATGAAGGACAATGAAAAGGTCCTGATTATTGTTTGGGGTTTCTTTTTACAAGGTTCAAAAGAAGAAAGTGTTTGGTTGCTTAGAGACAAGCACAGATAGTTTTATTTTGATTGACAGGTACAGTATATATAAGCCTTTAGTCATTTCATCTGTCCCTTCCTATGATTCATCTCCTTGTCATCATATGCATACCTAATTATGCATAGGCCAAAAAATGGTAAATAGGAGATTCCCTCTAAAAGTCTGTGCAGAGGACAGTTTGCTTGGTTACATATGCACCACAAACTAGTTTAGACAAGCTAAGCCCCCCTTACTTTTATATAAATATAACTGGAATATATTTAAATGGAAATTTTCCATTTAAGAGGAATTTTTAATGGTAGTCAAGAGGCAGAGAGAGATGTATTCTATTGTTTGGAGAGAGATATGCATGTACTCAACAAAGGTGGAGACCCTAGATTGCTAAGTCCTTTGTCAGAAGAAAGGTCTGTTGCTTTGGTTGGTTCAGGTGAAAATTCCTAGCTGCCAAGGAAATTGTTAGAAGTAGGATGATGATTGAAGTCATCATTCCAGGTGGAGTCCCAGGTTGCTAAGTGTTCCCCATGCTTCTCTGCTTCACTGGCAAACGTTCAGTGCATGGGTTGTGTGGGGAGCCAGACATTCTAAATTGTGGGTTTTCTTTATTATCGTTTTAGACTCACGGCATCATTCTAGAGTTTCAGCTGGTCATGGAGTTAAGGGCATGAGAAGTTAAAAGACATGAATTAAAGTGCCATTTAAGTTGTCATCTTACTTTGTGAATTCTTGAAAACCTGCCATCTCTGCGAGCTTCACGTTACCTACAAAACATAGAAAATATACTTCTNATTGTGGGTTTTCTTTATTATCGTTTTAGACTCACGGCATCATTCTAGAGTTTCAGCTGGTCATGGAGTTAAGGGCATGAGAAGTTAAAAGACATGAATTAAAGTGCCATTTAAGTTGTCATCTTACTTTGTGAATTCTTGAAAACCTGCCATCTCTGCGAGCTTCACGTTACCTACAAAACATAGAAAATATACTTCTCATTAGATTACTCATTTTAGATTACATCATTTAAAAAAATGATGCGTTAAGGACTTTGCATGGTCAAAAATAACAGAGAGTCCTGTGATGGTTTTATTGTGGCTTTTTCCTGCCTAAAAGGGAAAAGCCAGCAGGCTCAATAAACACAGCATTAAAATATAAATACTTGAATGAACAACCTAGATGCCCTTAATGAAAACATACGAGAATCCTTTTTTCTAATGGAAGGTCCCCTCTGGCATGGATAGATGGTAGCAGCCGGTTCATTTTCTAGATTTCCAGCAGATTAACTGCTTGTCTGAACTCCTGAAATAGGAGTGATGAGCCTCGGAGGAGATGGACTCATCTGTTTTCCTCTCTGTAATGAGAAGTTAGCCCTGTGCTTGGAGCGCTCAGCTTCTCTAAATGTCTGTGGTTCCCACTTCTCCCGAAGTGCCCATCACTAGGGATCCAGGCCAGGTGGACTGGGTATTAAGCAGCTGAGAGTCAGGAAGATGGGGAGTCTGAAACTGCTATGAAAATGAGACATCAGTGATATCATACACCTCTTCAATCATTCTGGGCCTCTCATAGTACAACTTCGGCCATTTGCCTCAGTGGATCTCAGAGTGGGTTTTCATGAGCATCAGTAATAACAACTTCTGGGAATCTGATAACAATAAGAATTGTATGAAGTATACCCCAGATTTAATAAATAAGAAACTCTAAAATTTGGACCTCCAAATCAGAGTTTTACCACAGTTTGGGTGTGATATTAATTGTATTTAAAATTGACAATGTCATATTGTCTTCACTGAATCATTATATGCCTCTCACTGTGACAAGCAAGAGAGTGGCATTGTAATGATAGCTGATATGGCTTAGCCCAGGTTTCTCCTGGGTGATATTTGTGGTTTGTATGGGACTTTTTAATGAGTTAGTAAGTTATGATATGAAGGATATTGTGTAACACTATGTGCATATAATGCAAGATAAAGTGCAGAAAGAGTCTGTCATCACTTTTCCATAAGAAAACTTCAGGAAGATGTATGGAAGAACAAGAGAATGGGTAAATTAACTAGAGGATGAGTCAGTCTAGGTCTGTACCCCATACTCTACTTGTCTGAGAAGCTCACACACTTGCCATCGATGCTGTCCACACATAAGTATTCATAAGCAAAGTAGCCTGTTTAAAGCATTTTGTATAGGAAGACTCCAGTGTGCATAGCATGTTTAAGTTATTTTCTATGGATGTATGCTTATTCAGAGAGTACAATAAAATCACAATGGGCCTTAATGTTGAGTATCTCAAGCAGTCCATTAGCAGAATCACATATGATTACACAATGTTAGAGGTCACCTTTCATTAAGTCCTCCTTCCGCACTGCTCTGTACATAACCTAAACTCAGACCAGCCTTATGAGTCAATCCTTGTGCTAACAGCCAAAGTCACTGTCCAGAGCAGCAGAGATTGGGTTTGTTCTGCATGTCCTTCAGATCCAAGCCCATTCATCTCCTAAACAAGCCTTTGCACATCACTCTGAAGGGTTTCATTGGGGATCGATAAAACAATATAAGGATAAATGGCTCCTCACCTTATAGCCATCACAAAGCAGGTATTTGTTTATCAAAATGTCCAGAGAAGTGTCTTTGAGTCTCTCTGATATCTATAGAATTTTTGCCTTGTGGGTATTCAATGAGTGTCATAGTGTGATTTCCTCCTGAGTTACATTTCTCTTGTACAACCAATTTGAAGATGGGAACTGCTGTGATAAACGTGGGCATGCAGACAGCACACACACAAAAAAATGAAATAAAGTAGAAAATTATTTTCTAGCTTTGCCACTAGAGATGGGAAAGCCATAAACAAGCTTTTCCATGCTAACTACATTCTGTATGTTTATATTCATCAATGAATGCTAATAAGACACACCAGTGCTGACTGCCTTGGGCAGAAATAAATAGTATGCACTCATAGTAATTAATTTATGGCATGGTGCAGTCAGTAAAGTGAATTTGTGAAATTCACAGAGTACTTGACAGCTTCTTATTGAAGCAGAAATAAAATCCAGCTAGTAAATGTACAATGTAAAAGGAGAGTGTTTAGTGATCGCCACAAGGTTTATATTAAGTGATCTGGGGTTCTTTATTCTTCTACACAATCCAAGCGTTACACAATAATTTCATTGCAACTTGTGTCTGGTGTTTTATAAACTGAGTAAATGATGCCTGGAATAAAATACATTTGTGAATGTATTCTGCCAAAATTCTTGCTCTCTCTCTCTCTCTCTCTCTCTCTCTCTCTCTCTCTCTCTCTGCCTCTCTCTCTCTCTCACACTCTCTCTCTCTCTCTGTCTCTGTCTCTCTCTCTCTCTCTCTCTCTCTCTCTCTCTCTCTCTCTCTCTCTCTCTCTCTCTCTCTCACACACACACACACACACACACACACACACACACAGATACACACCCCAATCATCTCCCATGAAACCATCCATAATTACTTGCAAATGAAATATCATTAAATCCTTGAAGAGAGAAATAGGTTTGAATCTGAGAGATGCACAGAGCAAAAGCATTGTTTGGTTCTTTCATGTATCTATGTATGAGCTGCTGTGTCTGATAGCCCTTAATGTGGATCTGTGCAGAAGCTTCCAAACCAAGGCTATCCATTCAAATTGTATCAATGCCACAGCAATTCACAAAAATGCTATTTTACAGACCCGCAAATGGTTTCACAGGTTAGCCTAACAACTTAGATAGTTTAAAAATCTCTTGCCCCTAAGTATGAAATAATTTTAATTATATTTATAAACTGAATGATGAATTGTGTCTATCTACTATGACATGTTTGTGGAGGTCAGAGGATGAATTGTGGGAATCAATTCTTTCTTTCAACTCCATGGGTCCTGGGGATCAAACTCAGGTGGTGAGCCTTGGAAGCAAGAAACTTTGCCTGCTGAGCCATCTTGTAGGAGCTAGTTAGGCAATCTTGTTGGCAGAAATCTGTGCACGTGGTTTGTTAAAGGGTCCTGGTGTAGAGAAAGTGATTGCAAAAAGAAAAGAAAATATGAAAAGGCTATTGGAAAAAGATAGCATTTCAGAATGCATGCTTGCAGCTCAAGCTACAGCAGAGGGATGTGAGTCTCCCTACAGAGATGACTCCTCTTTAAGCCAGCACCCTTGTACCTCATGTCAGTGGATCATGTGATCTCAGAGGTTGAAAAGCAGTGGATGTCCCAGGGAACGTGGGTCCTCTTTGGTGAAGGTTCAGAAAGTTTAGACTCAGTATGAAATAGCAGGTAGAAGATACCCCAGCAGAACATTATCCAGGGGAATCACCCGGGAAATAAAGTCACAAACAAGCTGGTTATGAAAAAGGGGGCATATATTACAGAGAACCATGACCTTGTGCTTATTAAATGTCTTGGGTACAAAACCATGTGAGTTCCTGCTTTTTACCAAGGTTTGCTTTTTAGGTGGTTTTAAGAATTAATTGGTTATGATCCCACACTTCTCTGTGAAGGTCACTTCATAAACACAGAATAGGAAGTATGTTGTCCTTGCTACTTCTCTGACTAATTTCTTTTCACTTCTCCATTTTCCACCCCTACTATTTATATATTTCTCCATCTTGTACTAAATTCACCCTGTCTTTTCCCTCTCCTTGTCCCCACTCTCCCTTCTCACAATTCCCTCCTTACCTAATTTCCTGCTGCAACCCTTTTCTTACTTCACATCCTCTGTACAACCTCCTTTTCTTTCTTTCTTTCTTTCTTTCTTTCTTTCTTTCTTTCTTTCTTTCTTTCTTTCTTTCTTTCTTTCTTTTTTTTTGAGACAGGGTTTTTCTGTATAGCCCTGGCTGTCCTAGAACTCACTTTGTAGACCAGGCTGTCCTCGAACTCAGAAATTGGCCTGCCTCTGCCTCCCAAGTGCTGGGATTAAAGGCATGTGCCACCACGCCCGGCCACAACCTTCTTTTCTCCTTTGTTGTCTCCTTCTTTGATTTGGGCAGATATAGCTCCTGTTCCCAGGTGGCCAGGATAATTTCCATATTATGACTCGTTCTTTGGGTTCTTCTGTCTCTAATCTGTCCCTTGTGTCTGGTACTGTAACTTGTGTCTGGTACTGTAACAACAGTTGTTATATTCAATGTGACAAATTACTAAATAATCAAAATACCTATATATCATAATTCAGGTCTCAATTCAAAGCATGGGAGACAAAGGTAGAGGAGTCTTCAAATCTCTGGCTCTCTTTCTACATGACTTCAAGCAGGTTTACCTCAGTAGGCCCCAGTACTTCTGAAGAACAACTCCATTAGGCTTAAGGATGCCCTGTCAGAATCCCAGTTCTCAACCACAGTCTTCTTTGTACAGCTGGCATTGTGCTGATAAAGTTCACTCTCCCCACCAGACAGCACTGAGCAGGAGCTGTCTCAACTGCCTGACTCATTACCCATCCCATCTGTCTATGGTGTTCCTCTGGCAGCCAGAGAGCTTGATGTATTATTCATCTCATCATATTAGAAAGCTTGTGTAACCACCAGGCTATCAAAAGCAGGGGACCAGAAATAATGGGGAACAGGCCTTTCAAGGACATACCCCTTTTTTCTTTATGTCAAGGAGAATAATGCTAGTTGGGGTAGAGTGGGGGTGGGAGTGGACTCTGGACTCTGAATGGAAATGAAAACAACCACAGATTTAAACAAGCATTCACAAATTCATGATGATTGGCTTCATCAACTTGGTTGAAAAGGAAAGGAAAGTACAACAAGGTACAATATGTCAAACATCAAAAAGATACATTTCTATCCATAATAATTCTGTACACCAATACGATCTTGGGAGATTGTATTGCTTGGTGATGGTATAGCCATCTTGGTTTGTATAGGCACTCGCTGTGATTTGTCATCTGACAGGACATTTATCAGAATGCAGCCTTTTTTTTGGTTGATGTGTGGCTCCATTACACTTCATTTGACCAAAGCCTTTTATAATCATTAACCAATTTAGGTATTCGAAGATGTCCCATGAGCATATTGTAACAGAGTATAATTAATTTATAAATAGACCAAAATAGAGAAAACTGTTCTTCTGTTGATGGTTTAATGATGTCTGTGGGGTGATATGTTGGCCATAAATGTGAATAAATATAAGACATTAACATGAATCATAGCTTTGCATTGTTAATTTGTTAGATAGATTGGGTGAATAATGATCTTACATCAGAATGTTCATTGGCTACCCTGGGGTAGTTTCACTGTGTACCACACCTTGCTTATTAAAGCTTTCTAATGCCTAGTAAGAGTCAAGTTAATCAATGCAGAGCAAACCTTCATCACCGATAGACCTAAACTCTATGGAGTATATGCAAATGCAATGCAGAATGTGAAGCCTAGGAGTTCAAAGGACAAAGTTATCAGAAAGCCCAAGAGAGGCAAAGAGTGCTTATGTAGATGTGAATACTACCAAACACATCTCAAATATTCCCGATAATTACCTTACACGGTTTCAAAATGCTGTTGGCAAGCCCATCCCCCAGGTCTATCCTTCAGGCTTTGACTGTGATTCTGAGATTGCTCATAGAATCTGGGCAGGATGTGTACAGTAGCCCTTTGATCTTTTGCAGCACAGAGATGTTGCTAGGAGACAAAGTACTTCCATTTTCTACCTCACTCTAGAGCTACAAGAGCTCTGCCTTTCTGATTTCCATATTTACTTTTCAAAGGAAAGAGGTTTCTTAGTTTCTTTCTTCATATTAACTCTCCCAAATACCCCTGAAATGATGCGATTGGATACTGCACCCATATATTCTTATAAATCTTCCTCCACAGTCACATCTCAATGTTGTTTTGCAAGTGGTTTATTATCAGGAGTATGCAGATTACTTTTGTTGGAAAGATAAGCAAGTCATCTGGAAAAGGAGCACCTTGCTTAAAGGATCACCTCCATCAGACTATCCTGTAAGCAAATATATGAGATGTTTATGTGTTTAATGATTGATAAGGGAGGGCCTCTGTGGGCAGTGCTGTTCCTGGGCAGGTGGCCCTGTGTTGTGTAAGAAAGCAGAGTGCACATGTTATAGACATTAGGTAAGCACCATTCGTCTGTACTGGTGGAGATATATTTCCCACCTCTGATTCTATCTTGAGTTTCTGTTCTGATTTTCCTTCATTATGGGCTGTGAATAATATGTGTAAGTCAGATAAAACCTTTCCTCCCCAAAGTTGCTTCTGGTCATAGTGTTTTATCAGAATAGAAAGCAAACGAGGACAATGCAAAAACACTGGACTGGCTGTATCTGAGCCAACTCAGTGCCTCTGATCCAATCAACTTATGACCAAAGGTAGTATTAAATGTTGTACCTATGGGCAGGCTTATTCAGAGTGCAGAGAATGGAGCAGTCTTCAGGATACATAGATGTGGCTGTGGCTGAGAAGAGAAGTGCTTTATTATAGCATTCCACACATTGAAAAGGGTAGTGTCAGCAGGATGATCATTGACTGGAACCATACAGGAAAATATATTTTTAATGATTTCACAATTTAAAAGTAGTGTTCAAGAGAATTTTAACCTTCTTGAGGGTTTATAAGAAAATTTTAATTTATAGGAATTTAATATATACCTCAAGATAATATTCACCAAGTTAAAACCATTTGTATTTGGTAAGCTTAGATCAAACTCAGTATCAAAACATTGTGGTTTAAATGAAAAATGTTCCTGATAGGCTAAATATTTCAACACTTGGTCCTCAGTTGGTGGTAGAGTTTGGGGAGGTTATGGAATCTTTAGGAGGCAGAGCCTTGCTAGAGAAAGTATATTACTGAGGGGCTAAATTACAGGGCATGTAGCCATATTCCATCTATTGTTCTTTCTGATTCCTGCATGTGGATAAATATGTCAGCTAGCTCCATGCTCCTGTTGTCATGCCTTCCTGGGCACGCTAAACCCTATCCTTCTGAAACCAGAAACCAAAAAAAAAAAAAAAAAAAAAACCAAAACCAAAACCAAAAACAACTCTCTTTTTTTTCTTTTTATTTTATTAATTAATTTTTTATACTCCTTATTTTATTCCTCCTCTCATCTACCCTCCAAGTGTCCCACATCCCATACCTCTTCTCCAACCCCTGTCTCTACATGGATGCCCCCCACCTGACCTCTAAACTTCCTGGAGTTTCCAGCCCTTGAGAGTTAGGTGCATCATCTCTGAATGAACACAGACCTGGCAGTCCTTTAATGCATGTGTGTTGGGGGCCTCATATCAGCGGGTGCATTTTGCCTCTTAAGCATCCCACAATAGGGTCAAAAGCAGAGAGCCACAAGCACATAAAGCCACCTACAAAAACAAACATATCAGGAATCAACAGTCATCTCTCTTTACTATCTCTCAATATTAATGGATTCAACTCACCTATAAAAAGACATAAGCTAACAGACTAGATACACAAACAAGATCCAGAATTTTGCTGCATACAAGAAACACATTTCAATAACAAAGACAGATACTATCTCAGAGTAAAAAGATGAAGAAAAAGGTCTTCTGAGCAAATGGTCCTAGGAAACAAGCAGGAGTTGCCATCCTAATATCAATAAAATAAACTTTCAACCAAAAGTTATCAATTGGGATGCAGAAAGACACTTCATATTCATCAAGGGGAAAATCCACCAGGAGAAAAATCTCAATTCTGAACATTTATGCTCCAAATGCAAGAGCACCCAAATTCATGAAAGGCAGTTTACTAAAGCTCAAAACACACACACTGATCCCCACACAATAATAGTGGTAGATTTCAACACA
Organism: Mus minutoides; assembly: GCA_902729485.2. Lineage (NCBI taxonomy): Eukaryota > Metazoa > Chordata > Mammalia > Rodentia > Muridae > Mus > Mus minutoides. Next base: position 6,505 of record LR755228.1, on the reverse strand, counting down.
CCACTCTCACCAATGGACAGGTCATTGAAACAGAAACTAAACAGAACCCTGTCTTCCTTAATGATGCTTTTGGCCATATTTTATCACAGCGATGAAAGATACCTAATAGATAAATAGTTTCATTTTGAAGTTTTAGTCTATCCATTCATTCACCCATTCATATATGAGTATATATGTGTGTTTTCGGGGGGGGGGATTCGTGGGTAACTCAGCACATGCTTGGAGGTTGAAAGCCAACCTGCAGGAGGCAGTTCCCTTCTTCTATAAGGTGGGTCCCAGGCATTAAACTGACATCATTGGGCTTGGCAGCAAGAATCTTTACCATCTTTACTGAATCTTTACTGAACCATCTCATTATCCTCTACCTCATTTAAATTAGTATTGATGCCTACCAAATTATTACTTAAAATATTATTTAACAATAACTGATATTCTCCATTGTCTTTTTTTACATGAAATGTTCTCTCAACATCCAGGTAAAATAGCTTCTTGTCTCCAGGCTTTCCACTTTCCCTCTGAAGAGAATGTGCTGACTTCTTGAGCTCTTCAGGTTTGACTTCATTCTGTGCCAATGACTTCTTAAATAACTAAACTGACCTTCAAAAAACCCTGAGATATGAGTTTTATAAATAAAATCTATACTTTTTCCAATATATATATGGAACCAGAATCTTTCCTTCTCCAGCCCAAATCAATCAGACACCAAGTGCTACCAGTTTCATTTTCTTGATGTCTGTCAATGCAGTTTTCATGTGGCTATGTCTTTGATAGTATTTCCAAATAATTTTTCAATGGATCACTAGTATTTTCAATGGTCAAGTCTTCTTTCCCACACTAGCTTCCCAGAATCTTACTACATTTAGCTCTTGGTGTCGATATTAGTCTATTTTTCTGTTGTGGTAACAAAATATCTTAAGCTAGAGATTTCACAAAGAAAAAAAATTACACACACATAGACCCACACATATAGTTTTGAAGGTTATAAGCTTGAGACAAACAAGCCTAAACTATTATATCATTTGCAGAAAAATTTTCTGGTTATCTCACAATATGGGAGGGAAATAGAGTAGGAGATGGCTGCATATAGAAGAGGCTAAGCTCAAGAGGTAAACTTGCTTTATACTAACTCACTCTTACTAGATCTCACCTATTCTGCAAGGCCAATGATGATCCCTTTAAAGAATAGTACATCTCATGATGTAATTACTCTAAAAGATGTTTCTGTCTTCCAAGAAGTGCTTGTGGACAGGAGCCTGATATAGCTGTCTCCTGAGAGGCTCTGCCAGAACCTGACAAATACAGAGGCAGATGCTCACAGACAACCATTGGGCTGAGCATGGAGTCCCCAGTGGAGGAGTTAGAAAAAGGACTGGAGGAGTTGAAGGGGCTTGCAAGCCCATAGGAAGAACAATAATACTAGCCAACAAGACCCCCAGAGCTCCCAGGGACTAAACCACCAACCAAAGAAGACACATGGAGGGACCCATAGCTCCAACCACATATGTAGCAGAGGATAGCCTTGTTGGGCATCAATGGGAGGAGAGGTGCCTTGGTCCTGTGATGGCTTGATGCCCCAGTTCAGGGGAATGCCAGGACAGGAAGGTGGGACTGGGTGAGTGGGTTGGGGAGCACCCTCATAGAAGCAGGAGGTGGGGGGATGTTATAGGGGGTTTACAGAGGAGAAACTGGGAAAGGAGATAACATTTGAAATATAAAGAAATATCCCCCCAAATTAAAATTAATTAAGTAAGTAAGTAAGTAAAAAACAAAAGAAGTTTCTGTCTTAACACCACCACTCTGAGAATGAATTTTTCGAATCAAATATAATACAGAGATTCCTCATTCAAACATCATGATCTCATCCTTAGTTCATCCATGGATGTTATCCCTAGGATGCCAGCCATGTCATGACAGGTGCTACACCAAATGTGCACACAGACATCACTCCATGATGTCTGGACATGCAAATCAAAAGCACATGAAATTGGGAGGGAAAGTAGTGGAGGAGGAATAGGAGAATTATAGGGGAGAAAAAGGAGAAGGGGTCTTGTCAAAACACCTATATGCACGAATGAAATAATTCTAAAACAATATAAAAAGAAACCTGGGTATGGTGGCATGTGCCTTCAGTTCAGTACTCAGGAAACAGAGGCAGAAGGATCTTTATGAGTTCCAGGCAAGCGTTGTCTTCATAGTAAGTTCTAGGTTAGCCAGCACTTCACAGTGAGACCCTGTCTCAGAGAAAGAAATAAAAAAAAGAGAGAAAGAAAGAGAGAGAGAGAGAGAGAGAGAGAGAGAGAGAGAGAAAGAAAGAAAAAAAGAAAGAAAGAAAGAAAGAAAAAAGAAAGAAAGAAAGAAAGAAAGAAAGGAAGAAAGAAAGAAGAAAGGGAAGAGGGGAAGGAGGAAGGGATGGTGGGAGGAAGGAAGGAAGGAAGGAAGGAAGGAAGAAAGGAAGGCAGGCAGGCAGGCAAAAAACAAAAAGAAATGAAGGGCTAGAAGTGAACTGACTGTAGCTCTAGTTCCAGTGGCACCAAGGCCTCTGCTCTCCAAGCACACCTGCATTCATATGCACATATTCACATGTAGACACAAATATATATATATACATAATTAAAAATGATTAAAAACCAATTCTAAAATCATCAAGAAAAACTATGCTTTATATTTTAGTTTAAAATCACCAGAGCCACCCTGAGAAATTAAAATTTTGTTGTATCCTAGGTTTCTTTCATAGTTTAGTATTTGCAGTACATGTAATTTAATTATCTTAGAGAAATATCGCTTTTTTCAGAGTTCTCCAAGTTTGTTATGGGGGCAGTTTCCACTCTGATCTCAGGGCAGGTGCTTTGACTAAATGTTCTCCAATGTACCATCTCCTTATGAGTTTGTATGGAGCATTATCTCAGAATCTTTCCTCCACCATCTCCGCAGCTGCTTTTTCCTTCAGGGCTCAGGAGTGCTGTGGAATTCTATTGCAGTCCAAAGTCTCTGGTTGAATGTCACTTCTTTTGCATACCAACACTCTCATACATAAGCCACTTACTTGCCTCAGAAAATCATTTTGTGCCATGATTTCCTTTGTTCTTTATAAAACAATCGTTGTGAATTAAAAGGAAATTTCACATGGAGGAGACAATATGGGTCCAAATAGAAGGATAATTTTAAATGTCTGCTTTCCAAGAACCCATTTCTTCTTCTTTGTGACTGATCACTGGTCCATGCTCAGCTTCTTCACTCTATTTTGTCTTTATGCATTTGGTATAAAAAGGAGGCCTCTCAATACACCACCTCCAGGGACAATTATTATTTGGCTTAAGCTGAGTGGAATATTCTCCCCTTGCTTGGCCACATGGCTCTATCAGAGAAGCAACTGGAGCCAAGCAGGTGCGAGGAAACACTGCCAAGATTTCTGGGAAATGCTACTCTCCCACCCTTAAGCCACCAACGAAGGTTTGGGGCAACACAACAGACCACTGGGAACCCCAGGATGAAGCCAATACACTGAAAGGCAGAAGAAAACAAGTGACCCAGAAATAGTGTCATAGTTGGGCCTTGTATGTCCTACATTTTACCTGTAGATGAGAGCCCTGGTATTCTTGGTTTTAGCAATATGGTCTTTAACAACACAGAAAATCTTTACAGACATGACCTTCTTAGACCAACCATCTTGTTTTCACTTCCACACATAAAGGTGAAGACAATAGCTTTTATCTTCAAGAATTGCTGGGAAGATGTAAAAGGAGAGTTTGTTTGAAAAGATTAAATGACATGAATACTTAACAAATTAGTAGTACTTATATGTTTATTCATAAGTGCTTAGAAGAGTCTGGATTTGGAATCTAAATAGATCCAGAAGTTCTGCCATTTTTCTTGTTAGGTGAGTAGCCTTGAGTATTAGTTATTTACCTTTCTTTTGCTGTGATAAAACATCATGACTAATGAAACTTGTGAAAGAAAGAGAGCTTATTTGGACCTATAATTCCAAAGAGTCCATCATGGTGAGGCATGACAACATGCAGCAGGGATGGCATTAGGAAGAGAAAGCTGAAAGTCTAGGTTTCCGATGTCAAACACAATGCAGAGAGAAGGATCCAGAAGTGGATCTGGGCAATGAATTACAACAGCTATTACCCAGTGACATACTTCCTCCAGCAAGGATGCACCACCAACTAGAGGCCAAGCATTGACCTACTTAACTCTATGAGAAACATTGACAGTACCACACTTGTATTAATTATTTATATGTGTTAAAGCACTTGGCATCTTCTTTTGAAAGACTAGAGCATGGAGGCTCTTTCTATCTTCTTAGATCTTTGATTTCTTTCTTCAGAGACTTGACGTTCTTGTCATACAGATTTTTCACTTGCTTGGTTAGAGTCACACCAAGGAATTTAATATTATTTGTGACTATTGTGAAAGGTGTTGTTTCTCTAATTTCTTTCTCAGCCTGTTTATCCTTTGAGTAGAGGAAGGCTACTTCTCCCATGCTCATGGATTGGCAGGATTAATATAGTAAAAATGGCCATCTTGCTGAAAGCAATCTACAGATTCAATGCAATCCCCATCAAAATTCCAACTCAATTCATCATAGAGTCATAAAGAGCAATTTAAAAATTCATTTGGAATAACAAAAAACCCAGGACAGCAAAAACTATTCTCAACAATAAAAAAACTTCTGGGCGAATCACCATCCCTGACCTCAAGCTGAATTACAGAGCAATAATGATAAAAACTGGATGGTAGTGATACAGAGACAGGCAAGAAGATCAATGGAATAGAACTGAAGACCTAGAAATGAATGCAGACACCTATGATCACTTGACCTTTGACAAGGGAGTTAAAATCATCCAGTGGGAAAAAGACAGCATTTTAAACGTATGGTGCTGGTTCAACTGGTGGTCAGCATGTTGAAGAATACAAATTGATAGATTCTTATCTCCTTGTACAAAACTCATGTCCAAGTGGATCAAGGACCTCGACATAAACCAGACATACTGAAACTAATAGAAGAGAAAGTGGGGAAGAGCCTTGGACGAACACAAGAGCACAGGGGAAATTTTCTTGAAGAGAACACCACTGGATTATGCTCTAAGATCAACAATAGACAAATGGGACCTCATAAAATTGCAAAGCTTCTGTAAGTTAAAGGACAATGTCAATAGGACAAAATGGCAACCAACAGATTAGGAAAAGATCTTTATCAACCCTTCACCCAATAGAGAATTAATATCCAATATATACAAGGAACTCAAAATGTTAGACTCCAGAGAAGCAAATAACCCTATTAAAAATGAGATACAAAACTAAATGAAGAATTTTTATCTGAGGAATATCGAATAGCCAAGATGCACCTAAGGAAATGTTCAACATTCTTAGTCATTAGAAAAATGCAAATCAAGACAATCCTGAGATTCCACCTCACATCTGTCAGAATGGCTAAGATAAAAAACTTAGGTGACAGCAGATTCTGGAAAGAATGTGGAGAAAGAGGAACACCCCTCAATTGTTGGTGGGATGAAAGGCTGGTACAGACACTCTGGAAATCTGTTTGGCAGTTCCTCAGAAAATTGGACATAATACTACCCGAGGACCCAGCTATACCACTCCTGGGCATATACCAAAAAGATGCTCCAACATATAACAAGGACACATGCTCCACTATATTCATAGCAGCCTTATTTATAATAGCCAGAAGCTGAAAGAACCCAGATGTTCTTCAACAGAGGAATGGATACAGAAAATGTGGTACATTTACACAATGGAGTACTACTGAGCTATTAAAAATAATGACTTCATGAAATTCTTAGGCAAATGGATGGAACTAGAAAATATCACCCTGAGTGAGGTAACCCAGTCACAAAAGAACACACATGGTATGTACTCACTGATAAGTGGATATTAGCCCCAAAGCTCAGAATAACCAAGATACAATTCACAGAACACATGAAGCTTAAGAAGGAAGATCAAAGTGTGGGTGCTTTGGTCCTTCTTAGAAAGGGATACAAAGTACTCACCAGAGTAAATATGGAGACACAGTGTAGAGCAGAGACTGAAGGAAAGGCCATCCAGAGACTGCCCCACCTGGGGATTCATCCCATATACAGTCACCAAATCCTATCACTAATATGGATGCCAAGAAATGCTTGCTGAGAGGAGCCTGATATGGCTGTCTCCTGAGAGTCTCAGCCAGAAACTTACAAATACAGACTCGGATACTCTCAGCCAACCATTGGACTGAGCATGGGGTCCCTAATGCAAGAGTCAGAGAAAGGACTGAAGGAGTTGAAGAGGTTTGCAGCCCCATAGGAAGAACAACAATATCAACCAACCAGACCCCCCCCCCCAGAACTCCCATGGACTAAGCTGAGGAGTACACATGGCTACAGCTGCATGTGTAGCAGAAGATGGCCTTGTTAGGTATCAATGGAAGGAGAGGTCCTGGGTCTTATGAAGGCTAGATAGATGCCCCAGTGTAGGGGAATTGAGGGCATGGAGGTGGGAGTGC
>LR755227.1:67323-89533 GCA_902729485.2 Mus minutoides | reverse complement strand
CTAGGTGGAAGAATAACCATTAACTAACTAGTACCCCCTGGGCTCGTGTCTCTAGCTGCATATATAGAAGAGGATGGCCTAGTTGGCCATCAGTGGGAAGAGAGGCCCCTTGGTTATGCAGACTTTATATGCCCCAATACAGGGGAACGCCGGGGCCAAGGGGTGGGAGCGGATGGGTAGAGGAGCAGGGCCGGGAGGGGGGAGGGTATAGGGAACTTTCTGGATAACACTTGAAATGTAAATGAAGAAAATATCTAATAAAAGTTGAAAAAAAAAAGAAAAAAAATAGGATAAATCTATCACAATTGGTGTTTCAAAACAACAAAAAAAAAACAAGAAGTTCTCTGGTGGAATGTTTATGGTCACTTATATATACTATCATATCATCTGCAAAGAGTGATATTTTGACTTCTTCCTTTCCAATTTGAATCCCCTTGATCACCTTTTGTTGTCAAATTGCACTGGCTATGATTTCAAGTACTATATTGAATAGGTAGGGAGAAAGTGGGCAGCCTTGTCTAGTCCCTGATTTTAGTGGGATTGCTTCAAGTTTCTGTTCATTTAATTTGATGTTGGCTACTGGTTTGTTGTATATTGCTTTTATTATGTTTAGGTATGGGCCTTGGATTCTTGATTTTTCCAAGACTTTAATCATGAATGGGTGTTGTATTTTGTCAAATGCTTTCTCAGCATCTAAGGAGATGATCATGTGGTTTTGTCTTTGAGTATGTTTATATAGAGAATTACGTTGATGGATTTCCATATATTAAACCATCCCTGCATCCCTGGGATGAAGCCTACTTAGTCATGATAGATGATCATTTTGATGTGTTCTTGGATTCGGTTTGCAAGGATTTTAGTGAGTTTTTTGCATCGATATTCATGAGATAAATTCATCTGAAGTTCTCTGTCTTGGATCCTTGTGTGGTTTATGTATCAGAGTAATTGTGGCTTCATAGAATGAATTGAGTAGAGTACCTTCTCTTTCTATTTTCTGGAATAGTTCGAGAAGAGTTGGAATTAGGTCTTCTTGGAAGGTCTGATAGAACTCTGCACTAAACCCATCTGGTCCTGTGCTTTTTTTGGTTGGGAGACTATTGATGACTGCTTCTATTTCTTTAGAGGAAATGGGACTGTTTAGATCGTTAATCTGATTCCCGATTTAACTTTGCTACCTGGTATCTCTCTAGGAAGTGTCCATTTCATCCAGGTTTTTCAGTTTTGTTGAGTATAGCCTTTTGTAGTAGGATCTGATGATGTTTTGGATTTCCTCAGGTTCTGTTGTTATGTCTCCTTTTTCATTTTTGATTTTGTTAATTAGAATACTGTCCCTATGCCCTCTAGTGAGTCTGGCTAAGGGTTTATCTATCTTGTTGATTTTCTCAAAGAACCAGCTCCTGGTTTGGTTGATTCTTTGAATAGTTCTTTTTGTTTACACTTGGTTGATTTCAGCCCTGAGTTTGATTATTTCCTGTCATCTACTCCTGTTGGGTCAATTTGCTTCCTTTAGTTTCAGAGTTTCTATGTGTTCTGCCATGCTGTTAGTGTATGCTCTCTCTAGTTTCTTTTTGGAGGCACTCAGGGATATAAGTTTTCCTCTTAGGAAGGCCTTCATTGTGTCCCATAATTTTGGGTATGTTGTGGCTTCATTTTCATTAAACTCTAAAAAGTCTTTAATTTCTTTCTTTATTTCTTCCTTGACCAAAGTATCATTGAGTAGATTGATGTTCAGTTTCCATGTGAATGCTGACTTTCTATTATTAATGCTGTTATTGAAGATCAGTCTTACTGTGTGGTGATCTGATACGATGCATTGGGATAATTTCAATGTTTTTGTATCTGTTGAGGCCTATTTTGTGACCGATTATATGGTCAATTTTATAGGAGGTACCATGTGGTGCTGAGAAGTTATATCCTTTTGTTTTAGGATAAAATGTTCTGTAGATATCTATTAAATCCATTTGTTTCATAACTTCTGTTAGTATCCATGTGTCTCTGTTTAGTTTCAGTTTCTAGGATCTGTCCATTGGTGAGAGTGGGGTGTTGAAGTCTCCCACTATTATTTTGTGAGATGCAATGTGTACTTTGAGCTTTACTAAAGTTTCTTTAATGAAAGTGGCTACTCTTGCATTTGGAGCATAGATATTCAGAATTGAGAGTTCATCTTGGCAGATTTTACTTTGATGAGTATGAAGTGCCCCTCCTTGTCTTTTTTGATAACTTTGGGTTGAAAGTCAATTTTATTCAACATTAGAATGGCTACTCCAGCTTGTTTCTTAGGACCATTTCTTTGGAAAATTGTTTTCCAGCCTTTAACTCTGAGGTAGTATCTGTATTTTTCCCTGAGGTGGCTTTCCTGTAAGCAGCAAAATGTTGGGTCCTGTTTGTGTAGCCAGTCTATTATTAGTCTATGTCTTTTTACTGAGGAATTGAGTACATTGATGTTAAGAGAAATTAAAGAAAAGTAATTGTTGCTTCCTGTTATTTTTGTTGTTAAAGTTGGGATTCTGTTCTTGTTGCTGTCTTCTTTTAGGTTTGTTCACGGATTACTTTCTTGCTTTTTCTAGGGTGTAGTTTCTGTCCTTGTGTTGGTGTTTTCCCGTTATTATCCTTTGAAGGGCTGGATTCATGGAAAGGTATTGTATGAACTTGGTTTTGTTATGGAATACTTTGCTTTATGCATCTATGGTAATTGAGAGTTTTGCTGGGTATAGCAGCCTGGGCTGGCATTTGTGTTCTCTTAGGGTCTACATTACATCTGTCCAGGATCTTCTGTCTTTCATAGTCTCTGGTGAGAAGTCTGATGTAATTCTAATAGGCTTGCCTTTATATGGTACTTGACCTTTTTCCCTTACTGCTTTTAATATTCTGTCTTTATTTAGTACATTTGTTGTTCTGATTATCATGTGTCTGGAGGAGTTTCTTTTCTGTTCCAGTCTATTTGGAATTCTGTAGGCTTCTTGTATTTTCATGGGCATATCTCGCTCTAGGTTTGGAAAGTTTTCTTCTATAATTGTGTTGAAGATATTTGCTGGCCCTTTAAGTTGAGAATCTTCATTCTCATCTACCCCTATTGTCCGTTGATTTCGTCTTCTCATTGTGTCCTGCAATTTCTGGATGTTTTCAGTTAGGATCTTTTTGCATTTTGCATTTTCTTTGATTGTTGTGCCCATGTTCTCTATGGAATCTTCTCACCTGAGATTCTCTCTTCCATGTCTTGTATTCTGTTGCTGATGCTCACATCTATGTTTCCTGATTTCTTTCCTAGGGTTTCTATCTTCAGAGTTGTCTCACTTTCTATTTTCTTTATTTCTACATCCCTTTTTAGGTCTTAGATTATTTTCTTCAGTTCTATCACCTGTTTAGCATTGTTTTCCTGTAATTCTTTAAGGACTTCTACCTCTTTAGAGCTGTTCTCCTGTACTTCTTTAAGTGAGTTATTAAAGTCCTTCTTAAGGTCCCCTACCAGCATCATGAAATATGATTTTGAATCTGAATCTTGCTTTTCGGGTGTGTTGGGGTATCCAGGATTGTCTGAGTTGGGAGTGCTGGGTTCTGATGATGGTGAGATGTCTTGGTTTCTGATGGTAAGATTCGACATTTGCCTTTCGCCATTTGGTAATCCATGGAGTTAGTTGTTATAGTTGTCTCTGGCTGAAGTTTATTCCTCCTGTGATTCTGTTAGCCTCTGTCAGCTGTGCTGGGAATCCAGCTCTCTCCTGAGTCTCAGTGGTCAGAGTACTCTCTTCAGGCTATTTCTCCTCTTGCAGGGAAGATGCACAGAGGTATGGCATTCAGACTTGCCTCCTTGTTGAAGATGAAGGCCCATAACAGGGCCTTTATCAGGAGATGGGTTGCCTCCACAGTCTGCGTGCTCCCCTGCACAGCCTGCTCTGGGGGTCACAGCCCTCCCGGGCGGCCACCTCTGCTCTGGTGGGGAAGGTGCCTGGATGTCTGCTGTCAGAAATTGGGGTTTGTCCCAGAAGCACTGTGTCTCTGCCTTTCCCAGAAGTTGTGTTGCTTCTGCAGTCCGCTGCTTGCCCTACGCAGTCTGCAAGCTGATCTGCCCACCTACCTTGTTTTCTTTTTTTTTTTTTTTTTTGAGACTATTTTGCTGTGGCTGATCTAGAACTCACTACTTAGACTTGGCCTTCTTTATTGTTTCTACTTCCCTTTTTAGGTCTTGGATTGTTTTGTTCAATTTCTTTACCTGTTTGGTTATGTTTTCCTGTAATTCTTTAAGGGATTTTTGTGTTTTCTCTTTAAGGACTTCTACCTGTTTAGCAGTGTTTTCCTGTGATTCTTTAAGGGCTTTTACGTGTTTAGCAGTGTTCTCCTGTGTTTCTTTGAGTTATTAATGCCCTTCTTAAGGTCCTCTACCAGCATCATGAGATATAATTTTGAATCCAAATATTGCTTTTCAGGTGTGTTGGGGTAACTAGGACTGGCTGAGGTGGAAGAGCTGGGTTCTCATGATGGTGAGCAGTCTTGGTTTCTGTTGGTAAGATTCTTATGTTTGCCTTTCACCATCTGGAAATCTCTGGTGTTGTTATAGTTGTGTCTGGCTGGAGCCTGTTCCTCCTGTGATTCTGTTAGCCTTTGTCAGCTGTCCTGGGAGTCCAGCTCTCTTCTGAGTCTCATTGGTCAGAGTACTCTCTTCATGCAAGCTCTCCTCTTGCTGGGAGGGTGCACAGAGGTCTGGCCTTCAGACTTGTCTCCTGGCTGAAGATGAAGGCCTGAAATAGGGCCTGTCCCAGAAGATGGGTTCCCTCTGCAGTCTGTGTGCTCACCTGCACAGACTGGTCTCCAAGGAACCTAAGACACAAGATGGCTCTCTCACCTGCTCTGGCTGTCAGAGCCCTCCCAGGCAGACACCTCTTCTCTGTCAGAGAAGGTGTCCAGATGTCTGGTCTATCCCAGAAGCTGTGTTGCTTCTGCCTATCTTAGAAGCTGTGTCGCTTCTGCAGTCCACTGGCTCACCCTCCACAGACTCTGAGCTGATCTTTGCAGACTGGTCTCAGAGGGATCCATGAGACAAGATGGCTCCCTCACCTAATCTGGGGGTCAGAGCCTTTCCGAGCGGCCACCTCTCCTCAGGTGGGGAAGGTGCCCGGATGTCTGGAGCCAGAAACTGTAAGTCTCAGTAGCTTTGTTTCTTCTGCCTGTCCCAGAAGCTGTGTCGCTTCTGCAGTCCGCACTCTTACCTGCGCAGACACATCTCTGATGGACCTGGGACCCAGGATGGCTTCCTTGCAAGCTCTGGCAGGCAAAACTCTCCCAGACATACACTTCTCCTCTGGTGGGGAAGGTGCCTGGGTGTCTAGAGCCTGAAAAGGGGTCTGTCGCAGAAGCTGTGTTGCTTCTGCCTGTCCCAGAAGCTGTGTTGCTTCTCCTGTCCCAGAAGCTGTGTCTCTTCTGTAGTCTGCTCACTTACCCTTCACAGTCTATGATATGACCTGTGTAGACTCCTGTGTTCTTTTGTGATTGGGTTATTTACTCAAGATGATATCCTCCAGATGTATCCATTTGACTACAAATCTCATAAATTCATTGTTTTTAATAGCTGAGTAGTACTCCATTGTGTAAATGTACCACATGTTGTGTATCCATTCCTCTGTTGAGAAAAATCTGGGCTCTTTCAAGCTTTTAGCTGTTATTAATAAGGTTGCTATGAACATAATGGAGCATGTGTCCTGATTACATGTTGGAGCATCTTCTGGGTATATGCCTAGGAGTGGTATTGCTGGGTCCTCAGATAGTACTATGCCCAATTTTCGAAGGAACCACCAAACTGATTTTCAGAGTGGTTGTACTAGCTTATAATCCCACCAGCAATGAAGGAGTGTTTCTCTTTCTCCACATCCTCACCAGCATCTCCTATCACCTGAGTTTTTGATCTTAGCCATTCTGACTGGTGTGAGGTGGAATCTCAGGGTTGTTTTGATTTTCAGTTCCCTAATGACTAAGGGTGTTGAACATTTTTTAGGCGCTTCTCAGCCATTTGGTATTCCTCAGTTGAGAATTTTTTTTTTTAGCTCTCTACTCCATTTTTAAATGGGGTTATTTGTTTCTCTTGAGTCTAACTTCTTAAGTTCTTTGTATATATTGAATATTAGCACTCTATTAGATTTAGGATTGGTGAACATCTTTTCACAATCTGTTGATGGCCTTTATGTCTTATTGACAGTGTCCTTTGCCTTACAGAAGTTTGCAATTTGATGAGGTCCCATTTGTTGATTCTTTTCTTATAGCACAAGTCATTGCTGTTCTGTTCAGGAATTTCCCCCTGTGCTCATATCTTTGAGGCTCTTCCCCACTTTCTCCTCTATAAGTTTCAGTGTCTCTGGTTATATGTGATGGTCCTTGATCCACTTGGACTTGTGCTTTGTACAAGGAGATAAGAATGGATCAATTTGCCTTCTTCTACATGCTAACCTCCAGTTGAGCCTCCATTTGTGGAAAATGCTGTCTTTTATTCACAGGATTAAGGTTTTAGCTCCTTTTCAAAGATCAAGTGACCATAAGTGTATGGTTTCATTTCTGTGTCTTCAATTCTATTCCATTGATCTACCTGTCTGTCACTCTACCAGTACCATGCAGTTTTTATCACAATTGCTCTGAAGTGCAACTTTAGGTCAGGGATGGTGATTCCCCGCAGGAGTTCTTTTATTGTTGAGAATGGTTTCTGCTATCCTGGGTTTTTTGTTTTTCTAGATGAATTTGGAAATTGCTCTTTCTAAATTTATGAAGAATTGAATGGACATTTCGAGGGTTCTGAATTGAATAGGTAGATAGCTTTTGGCATGATGGCCATTTTTACTATATTAATCCTGCCAATCAGTGAGCATGGGAGAATTTTCCATCTTCTGAGATCTCCTTCGATTTCTTTCTTCAGAGACTTTAAGTTCTTATCTTACATATCTTTCACTTGCTTAGTTAGAGTCATAACAAGGCATTTTATATTATTTGTGACTATTTTGAAGGGTGTTGTTTCCCTAATTTCCTTCTCAGCCTGTTTATCCTTTGTGTAGAGGAAGGCCACTGATTTGTTTGAATTAATTTTATATTTATATAATTTATAATCCTGAAGTTTATCAGGATTAGGAGGTCTCTGGTATAATTTTTGGGGTCACATAAGTATACTATCATATCATATGCAGTTAGTGATATTTAAATTCTTCGTTTTCAATTTGTATCCCTTTCTTGTTTTGTTTTATAATTTCTCTGGCTAAGATTTCAAGCACTATATTTAATAGGCAGGTAGAAAGTGGGCAGCTTTGCCTAGTCCCTGATTTTAGTGGGATTGCTTCAAGTTTCTCTCCATTTAGTTTGATGTTGGCTCTTGGTTTGCTATAGATTGCTTTTATTATGTTTAGGTATGGGCCTTGAATTCCTGATCTTTCTAAGACTTTTATCATTAAAAGGTGTTGGATTTTGTCAAATGCTTTTTAAGCATCTAACAAGATGATCGTGTGGTTTTTGTCTTTGAGTTTGTTTATATAGTGGATTACTTTGATGGATTTCCATATATTAAACCATCTCTGCATCCCTTGGATGAAGCCTACTTGTCTTTGATATTTAAATCAATCCATGATTTCTGCTTTTAGACACCCCCTTTAGACCAAAACCAAAGAAATGAAGTACGTCATGGGTAAAATAATACCATAGGTTTAATTACTATGACATACCAGTGAATCAGTTACAAGAATTTCCATCAAAAAAAAAAAAAAAAGAACTAGAACTGTTAGATTGGAAAGAGAACTGTGCATAGGATGTGGTATTTGGGTGATAAATTCATGTTTTTACTATATTCTTTCCTCATCTTTCTTTTCAAATATTTATTGGCATGCTAGACTATGGGGCAAGTGGAACTGTGTCACCAGACAAATACTGGGAAGTTTGAGCAGATTCAGAAACTCCAGTATTTTCCCTATCTGAGAATGGTAGGGGTCTGTCTTAGTAAGGGTTTCTATTCCTACACAAACATCATGACCGAGAAGCAAGTTGGGGAGGAAAGGGTTTATTCAGCTTACACTTCTATGTTGCTGTTCATCACCAAAGGAAGTCAGGACTGGAACTCAAACAGATCAAAAAGCAGGAGCTGCTGCAGAGGCCATGGAGGGATGTTACTTACTGCCTTGCTTCCCCGAGCTTGCTCAGCCTGCTCTTTTATAGAACCAAATACTACCAGCCCAGGGATAGGCCTACACACAAGGGCCTTTCCCCCTTGATCAATAATTGAGAAAATGCCTTACAGCTGGATCTCATGGAGGCATTTCCTCAAGTGAAGCTCCCTTCTCTGTGATAACCCCATCCTGTGTCAAGTTGACACACAAAACCAGCCAGTACAATCGACCCCTTGTCAACTTCACACACAAACACATCACTATTAATTTAGTTTCTTATTCATCCCTTAGTTCCTTATTCATCCCCAAGATCTAAACAAGTTTAAAAGTTCCACAGTCTTTACATATTAAAAGCTCAATCCTTCTAAAATATCCAATATCTTTTAAAATCCAAAGTCTTTTTACAATTAAAAGTCTCTTAACTGTGGGTTCCATTAAAATACTTTCATCCTTCAAGAGGGAAAAGTATCAGGGCACAGTCACAATCAAAAACAAAATCAGACCACAACTCAAGTTGTGATTCAACTCAAAGGATTCAACTCACGATCTTCTGGTCTCCTCCAAGGGTTTGGGTCACTTCTCCAGCCCTGCTCTTTGTAGCACACATCTTGTCTTCTAGGATCCAGCTGCCTGTACTCCATTGCTGTTGCTGTTCTTGGTGGTCAGCTCATGTTATTGGCATCTCCAAACACTACTGTCTTCCTCTATAGCTAGGCTTCACC
This sequence comes from Mus minutoides, assembly GCA_902729485.2. Taxonomy (NCBI): domain Eukaryota; kingdom Metazoa; phylum Chordata; class Mammalia; order Rodentia; family Muridae; genus Mus; species Mus minutoides. Next base: position 80,685 of record LR755227.1, on the reverse strand, counting down.
AAGAGCGTCTCATAGGCTCTCTTCAAGGTGCCAAGCCTAAACTCCTTTGCATGACCTCTTCTGTCCCGGGCCATCAATTGCAACTGAGGCTGCACCTTCTCCAATAGCCCTCCATGGCCTCTCACACAGTGCAGAGTCTCAGCTGGTCTGCATGACCCCTTCATGCTTTCAAAACCAGTACCACCTGGGTGACTCTTACACATTACCAAGTCCTGCTGCAGCATGAAGTAATACCTTGGTTATCTCTGAAACACAGCCTCTATGCTCTCAGAAAACACTTCCCAGAAGATTTCACCTCAGTGATGCTGGTCTCTTTTTAATCACAGCTAATTTCTTACCTCCAGCTAACCAGCATTAATGCAAAGTTTTCACTTTAGTAGTTCTGGTATCTTGTTAATCACAGCTGATTCTTCAGCCCCAGCTAACCAGAACCACAGAAACTTCAAAATGAAAATATCAATGGCCCCAAAAAGAGTCTTTAATGTCTCCCCTGAAATTTCACAATCCAGGCCTCTGTCTGTTGCACTGTTCTCAACATTATCTTCCAAGCTCCTCCACAATATCCCACAGGTTCTTAACACTTAATGGATCTTCTAGTCCAAAGTTCCAAAGTCCTTCCACAGTACTCCCCAAAACATGGTCAGTTTGTCATAAGAATACCCCACTATGCTTGTATGAATTTGTCTTAGGGTTTCTTTTGATTTGTGTGTGTGTGTGTGTGTGTGTGTGTTTACAATTTTTATTAGATATTTTCTTCATTTACATTTCAAATGTTATCACGAAAGTCCACTAAACCCTCCCTCATCCCCCGCCCTGCTCCCCTACCCATCCATTCCCACATCTTGGCCCTGGCGTTTCCCTGTACTGGGGCATATAAAGTTTGCATGACCAAGGAGCCTCTCTTCCCAATGATGGCCAACTAGGCCATCTTCTGCTATATATGCAGCTAGAGAAATGAGCTCTGGGGGTACTAGTTAGTTCATATTGTTGTTCCACCTATAGGGTTGGAGACCCCTTCAGTTTTATGAGTACTTTCTCTAGCTACTCCCTTGGGAATCCTGTGTTCCATGTAATAGCTGACTGTGAACATCCACTTCCGTGTTTGCCAGGCACTGGTATAGCCTCAAACGAGACAGCTATCTCAGGGCCCTTTCAGCAATATCTTGCTGGCATATACAATAGTGTCTGCATTAGGTGTCTGATTATGGGATGGATCCCCACATGAGGCAGTCACTGGTTGGTCCATCCTTTTGTTTCAGCTCCACACTTGATCTCTGTAACTCTTTCAATGTGTGCTTTGTTCCGAATTCTAAGAAAGGGTGAAGTGTCCACACTTTGATCTTCATTCTTCTTGAGTTTCATGTGTTTAGCATATTGTATCTTGGGTAATCTAGGTTTCTGGGCTAATATCCACTTATCAGTGAGTACATGCTATGTGAGTTCTTTTGTGATTGGGTTACCTCACTCAGGATGATGCCCTCCAGATCCATCCATTTGCCTAGGAATTTCATGAATTCATTGCTTTTAATAGTTGAGTAGTACGCCATTATGTAAATGTACCATAATTTCTGTATCCATTCTTCTGTTGAGGGACACCTTGGTTCTTTCCAGCTTCTGGCTATTATAAATAAGGCTGCTATGAACATAGTGGAGCATGTGTCCTTATTACCAGTTGGACATCGTCTGGATATATGCCCAGGAGAGGTATTGTAGGATCCTCTGGTAGTACTATGCCCAATTTTCTGAGGAACCTCCAGACTGATTTCCAGAGTAGCTGTACAAGCTTGCAGTCCCACCAACAATGGAGTAATGTTCCTCTTTCTCCACATCCACGCCAGCATCTGCTGTCACCTGAATTTTTGATCTTAGCCATTCTGACTGGTGTGAGGTGGAATGTCAGTGTTGTTTTGATTTGCATTTCCCTGATGATTAAGGATGTTGAACATATTTTCAGGTGCTTCTCAGCCATTCAGCATTCCTCAGTTGAGAATTCTTTGTTTAGCTCAATGCCCCACTTTTTAATGGGGTTATTTGATTTTCTAGTGTTTACCTTCTTGAGTTCTTTGTATATATTGGATATTAGTCCTCTATCTGATTGAGGATTGGTAAAGATACTTTCCCAATCTGTTGGTGGTCTTTTTGTCTTATTGACAATATCTTTTGCCTTTCAGAAGCTTTGCAACTTTATGAGATCCCATTTGTCAATTCTTGATCTTACAACACAAGCCATTGCAGTTCTATTCAAGATTTTTTCTCCAGTGCCCATATCTTCGAGGCTTTTCCCCACTTTCTCCTCTATAAGTTTCAGTGTCTCTGGTTTTATGTGCAGTTCCTTAAACCATTTAGATTTGACCTTAGTACAAGGAGATAAGAATAGGTCAATTCCCAGTCTTCTACACAATAACCATCAGTTGTGCCAGCACCATTTGTTGAAAATGCTGTCTTTTTTCCACTGGATGGTTTTAGCTCTCTTGTCAAAGATCAGGTGACCATAGGTATGTGGATTTATTTCTGGGTCTTCAATCCTATTCCATTGATCTACCTGTCTGTTGCTGTACCAGTACCATGCAGTTTTTATTACAATTGCTCTGTAGTACAGCTTGAGGTCAGGCATGGTTATTCCACCAGAGGTTCTTTTATTGTTGAGAAGAGTTTTTGCTATCCTAGGTTCTCTGTTATTCCAGATCAACTTGCAAATTACCCTTTCTAACTCTGTAAAGAATTAAGTTGGAATTTTGATGGGGATTGCATTGAATCTGTAGATTGCTTTATACAATATAGCCATTTTTACTATATGATCCTGCCAATCCAAGAGCATGGGAGATCTTTCCATCTTCTGATCTTCTTCAATTTCTTTCTTCAGAGATTTGAAGTTCTTATCATATAGATATTTTATTTCCTTAGTTAGAGTCACTCCAAGATATTTTATATTGTTTGTAACTATTGTGAAGGGTGTTGTTTCCCTAATTTCTTTCTCAGCCCATTTATCCTTTGTGTAGAAAAAGGCCATTGATTTGTTTGAGTTAATTTTATGCCCAGCTACTTCACTGAAGCTGTTTATCAGGTTTAGGAGTTCTCTGGTGGAGTTTTTAGGGTCAGCTATATATTCTATCATATCATCTGCAAATAGTGATATTTTGACTTCTTACTTTCCAATTTGTATCCCCTTGACCTCCTTTTGTTGTCGAATTGCTCTGGTAAGGACTTTAAGTACTATATTGAATAGGTAGGGAGAAAGTGGGCAACCTTGTCTAGTCCCTGATTTTAGTGGGATTGCTTCCAGCTTCTCTCAATTTAGTTTGATGTTTGCTACTGGTTTGCTGTCGATTGCTTTTATTATGTTTAGGTATTGGCCTTGAATTCCTGCTCTTTCCAAGAATTTTATCATGAATGGGTGTTGGATTTTGTCAAATGCTTTCTCAGCATCTAAAGAGATGATCATGTGGTTTTTATCTCTGAGTTTGTTTATATAGTGGATTACGTTGATGGATTTCTATATATTAAACCATCCCTGCATCCCTGGGATGAAGCCTACTTGGTCATGATGGATGATCCTTTTGATGTGTTCTTGGATTCGGTTTGCGAGGGTTTTATTGAGTATTTTCGCATCGATATTCATAAGGGAAATTGGTCTGAAGTTCTCTATCTTTGTTTTGTCTTTATGTGGTTTAGGTATCAGAGTAATTGTGGCTTCATAGAATGAATTGGGTAGCGTACCCTCACTTTCTATTTTGTTTAATAGTTTGAGAAGAACTGGAATTAGGTCTTCTTTGAAGGTCTGATTGAACTCTGCACTAAACCCATCTGGTCCTGGGCTTTTTGTTTGGGAGACTATTAATGACTGCTTCTATTGCTTTTGGAGATATAGGAGTGTTTAGGTCACTAATCTGATCCTGATTTAACTTTGGTACTTGGTACCTGTCTAGAAATTTGTCCATTTCATCCAGATTTTCCAATTTTTTGAATATAGCCTTTTGTAGAAGGATCTGATGGTGTTTTGGATTTCCTCAGGATCTGTTGTTATGTCTCCCTCTTCATTTCTGATTTTGTTAATTAGCAAGCTCTCCCTTTACCCTCTAGTGAGTCTGGCTAAGGGTTTATCTATCTTGTTGACTTTCTCAAAGAACCCACTCCTGGTTTGATTTATTCTCTGAATAGTTCTTTTTGTTTCCTCATGTTTAATTTCACCCCTGAGGTTGATTATTTCTTGCTGTCTAATCCTCTTGGGTGAATTTGCTTTCCATTTTGCTTTTAGGTGTGCAGTCAAGCTGCTAGTGTATGCTCTCTCCAGTTTCTTTTTGCAGGAACTCAGAGCTATGAGTTTTCCTCTTAGAAATGCTTTCATTGTGTCCCAGAAGTTTCGGTATGTTGTGGCTTCATTTTCATTAAACTCTAGAAAGTCTTTAACTTCTTTTTTATTTCTTCCTTGACCAAGGTATCATTGATTAGAATGTTGTTCAGTTTCCATGTGAATGTTGGTGATCTGTTATTTATGTTGTTGTTGAAGATCAGCCTCAGTCCATCATGATCTGATAGGATGCATGGGATAATTTCTATATTTTTGTATCTGTTGAGGCCTGTTTCATGGCCAATTATATGATCAATTTTGGAGAAAGTGCCATGAGGTGCTGAGAATAAAGTATATCCTTTTGTTTTAGGATGAAATGTTCTGTGGATATCTGTTAAATCCAATTGTTTCGTTGCTTCTATTAGTTTCACTGTGTCTCTGTTTAGTTTCTGTTTCCAGGATCTGTCCAATGGTGAGAGTGGGGTGTTGAAGTCTCCCACTATCATTGTGTGAGTTGTAATGTGTGCTTTGAGCTTTATTAAAGTTTCTTTAATGAATGTGGCTGCCCTTGCATTCAGAGCATAGATATTCAGAATTGAGAGTTCATCTTGGCAGATTTTACCTTTGATGAGTATGAAATGTCCCTCCTTGTAACGTCCCCTCCCCCATCAGCATGGCTGATGCTAAGACTGGCCATGGAGAGCCACAGGTGCTGTGACATCCTTTGTTTTGTTAATTAGCACCTGAACTAGCCTAGTGTTCTGTCTGCTCCTGTGTGTCTTCCTGGAGCCTGGCTCTGCCTGGCTCACTGGTATAAGTGGGACATCCCACAATGCTTCAGGCTTCCTGCCAAACTCCAGGCACCTGGCCAGAACCGACTGGGGGCAGCACCTTCCCCCTTTTTCTCAAGAGAAATCCTTTCATTAAATCAGACACTTTGATCAGCAATGTTGTCCTAGAGTTAGTCTTTTCTCCCCCGACCCTTGCTTATCGTTTCAGCCCTGCACCATCCCCAGAGAACCCAGTCTGTGATGTAGGGATTTACTGCAGGCAGTGGACCCCAACACCTCCTTATCTTTTTTTAAAATTTTGGGTTGAAAGTCAATTTTATTTGATAATAGATTGTCTACTCCAGCTTGTTTCTTCAGACTGCTTGGAAAATTGTTTTCCAGCCTTTCACTCTGAGGTAGTGTCTGTCTTTTTCCCTGAGGTGTATTTCCTTAGGCAGCAAAATGTTACGTCCTGTTTGCATAGCCATTCTGTTACTCTATGTCTTTTTATTGGGGAAATGAGTCCATTGGTATTAAGACATATTAAGGAAAAGTAATTGTTTCTTCCTGTCATTTTTGTTGTTAGAGTTGGGATTCTGTTATTGTGGCTGTCTTCTTTTAGGTTTGTTGAAGGATTACTTTTTTGCTTTTTCTGGGGCATAGTTTCGGTCCTTGTATTGGTGCTTTTCCGTTATTATCCTTTGAAGGGCTGGATTCGTGGAAAGATATTGTGTGAATTTTATTTTGTCATGGAATACTCTGCTTTCTCCATCTATGGTAATTGAGAGTTTTGCTGGGTATAGTAACCTGGGCTGGCATTTGTGTTCTCTTAGTGTCTGTATAACATCTTTCCAAGATCTTCTGGCTTTCATAGTCTCTGGTGAGGAGTCTGGAGTAATTCTAATAGGCCTGCCATTATATGTTTCTTGACCTTTTTCCCTTACTGCTTTTAAAATTCTGTCTTTATTTAGTGCATTTGTTGTTCTGATTATTATGTGTTGGGAGGAATTTCTTTTCTGGTCCAGTCTATTTGGAGTTCTGTAGGCTTCTTATATGTTTATGGGTATGTCTTTCTTTAGGTATGGAAAGTTTTCTTCTATAATTTTGTTGAAGATATTTGCTGGCCCTTTTAGTTGAGAATCTTCATTCTCATCTACTCCTATTATCCTAGGTTTGGTCTTCTCATTGTGTCCTGGATTTCCTGGATATTTTGAGTTAGGATCTTTTTGCATTTTGGGTTTTCTTTGATTGTTGTGTCTATGATCTCTATGGAATCTTCTGCACCTGAGATTCTATCTTCCATCTCCTTTATTCTGTTGCTGATGCTTGTATCTATGGTTCCTGATTTCTTTCCTATGGTTTCTATCTCCAGGGTTATCTCATTTTTGGTTTTCTTTATTTCTAGTTCCATTTTTAGGTCCTGGATGATTTTGTTCAATTCCATCTCCTGTTTGTTATTGTTTTCCTGATACTGTCTAAAGAATTTTTGTGTTTCCTCTTTAAATGCTTCTAGTTTTTTATCTGTGTTTTCCTGTATTTACTTTTTAAAGTCCATCATCATCATGAGAAGTGACTTTTGATCCATGTCTTGCTTTTCTGGTGTGATGGTGTATCCAGGACTTGCCATGGTGGGAGAATTTGGTTCTGGTGATGTCAAGTAACCCTGGTTTCTGTTGCTTCTGTTCTTATGCTTGCCTCCTGACATCTGAATATCTCAGGTGCTTGCTGTCCTCAGTATAACTGATTGGAGCCTGTCCTTCTTAAAATCCCAGTTGATTCTGGACTCTTCTGAATCCCACTTTCACTGTGATCCTGTGATTCTGAGCTCCTGTGAACCTGATATTCTGGATGTGTCTGAGATCTTGGCAGTCAAGATCCACTGAGACCCTAGAATACTGGTGTGACCCACCTCCTGTTATCCTGAGATACTGTTGTGCTAATATCCTGGGCAAGTTACAAGGCCTGGGGGAAGTGTCTCCTTTGAGGAGCTTGGCGCAGTCTGTTCAGTGTTCCCAATATCGCCTAGAGTCCTCTAAGGACTGTGGGGAAATGCACAGACTGTGCGCCCAAGTAACTAGGCGCTGGCACAGACGTGAAGGGACCTCTGCCTCTGGTCCAGCTGATCCTCTGTTTCCCCAATGCTGTCCTAGTTCCTGCGATTAGATTGGAACAGATGTTGTGCTCCCCTCACCGGTGGTCCCAAGATGGCTTGGAGAGTCCTCTAGGAACTGTGGGTAAACGCACAGACTGTGTGCCCCAGAAACTAGGTGCTGGCGCCGACCGGAAGGGACCTCTGCCCCTGGTCCTCTGTTTCCCCAATGCTGTCCCAGTTCCTGTGAGATTAGGTTGGAACATATGTTGTGCTCCACTCACCAGTGGTTTCAAGATTGCTTGGAGAGTCCTCTTGAGACTGTGGGGAGATGCACAGACTGTGCGCCCAAATAACCAGGTGCTGGCTCCGAGCAGAAGGGACCTGCTCTGAGTGTCACAGCCCACCTGGGCAGCCAAGGTGCCCGGATTTCAGCTGCCAGAAACGGGGGTCTGTCCCAGAAGCACTGTGCTTCTGCCTGTCCCAGAAGCTGCGGTCATCTGCTCAGCCTCTGCAGTCCATGAGCTGTTTTGCACATACTAGTCCCAGAGGGACCCAGGAGACAAGATGGCTCCTTCACCTGCTCTGGGGGGTCACAGCCCACCCAGGTGGCCACCTCTCCTCTGGCGGGAAAGTGAAGGTGCCCAGATTTCAACTGCCAGAAACGAGGGTCTTTTCCAGAAGCAGTGTGCTTCTGCCTGTCCCAGAAGCTGTGGTCCGCTGCTCAGCCTTTGCAGTCCGCCAGCTGTTTTACACAGACTGGTCGCATGTCTTAGGGTTTCTATTCCTGCACACACATCATGACCAAGAAGCAAGTTGGGGAGGAAAGGGTTTATTTAGCTTACACTTCCATGTTGCTGTTCATCACCAAAGGAAGTCAGGTCTGGAACTCAAACAGGTCAAAAAGCAGGAGCTGCTGCAGAGGCCATGGAGGGATGTTACTTACTGCCTTGCTTCCCCGAGCTTGCTCAGCCTGCTCTTTTATAGAACCCAAAACTACCAGCCCAGGGATGGTCCTACCCACAAGGGGCCTTTCCCCCTTGATCAATAATTGAGAAAATGCCTTACAGCTGGATCTCATGGAGGCATTTCCTCAAGTGAAGCTCCTTTCTCTGTGATAACCCCAGCCTGTGTTACAGGGTCATACTCAGGTTATCAGGCATATCAGCATGTGCCTTTATCTGCTGAGCCACCTTGCTAGACCACTTGTCTTGTCAAATGTTCCCAAGAGGAAAAAGACAATAGCTTCAGGATCAGCACAAAACTTAAAAACCAAACAAAAAGCCCCAAACTAATTAGCAAATAAATAAGCCACAAGGCAACTTCCTTGCCTCTATTTTCTTCCTTTTACTTTCTTCCTTTTCCGTTAAGAGTTTAGTAATCAATATCTTATAAACTTGTTGTTGTGACTAAACTTCCAAAAGGAGTACCTTAACTGTAGATGAGTTTACTTTGGCCTATAGATCCTCTCTCCAGAGAATTTAGTCCTTCCTGTTGTAGAAGGCATGGTATCAGTATAAGGAAGCTAGTCGTATTGTGCCCAGAGTCAGGAAGTAGAGCTGACAAGAAGGCCAGAATATAAAACTTCAAGACCTACCCTGAGCTACCTACTTCCTCCAGAGAAGAAATACCTCTCGAATGTTCTATAACTTCCCAAACAGGTGTCACCAGCTGGAGACAAAGTGTTCAAATACACAAACCTATGGGGGTCAGTTAACATTTAAACTATAGTAATTTTAGATCTCTAACCCAGGACAAACAGCTAACTGTTGTACCCATTAATACAGCAAAATATCCACTAGTTGTGCCAGCACTATTTCTTGAAAATGCCGTCTTTTTTTCCATTGGATGGTTTTAGCTCCCTTGTCAAAGATCAAGTGACCATAGGTGCGTGGGTTCATTTACGGGTCTTCAATTCAATTCCATTGGTTTACCTGTCTGTCGCTGTACCAGTACCATGCACTTCACACCAGTCTGAATGGCTAAGATCAAAAATTCAGGTGACAGCAGATGCTGGCGAGGATGTGGAGAAAGAGGAACAGTCCTCCATAGTTGGTGGGATTGCAAGCTGGTACAACCACTCTGGAAATCAGTCTGGTGGTTCCTCAGAAAATTGGACATAGTACTATCTGAAGACCCAGCAATACCTCTCCTGGGCATATACCCAGAAGATGTCCCAACTTATAATAAAGACACATGCTCCACTCTGTTCATAGCAGCCTTATTTATAATAGCCAGAAGCTGGAAAGAACCCAGATGTCCCTCAACAGAGGAATGGATACAGAAAATGTGGTACATTTACACAATGGAGTTTTATTCAGCAATTAAAAACAATGAAATTTTTATTCAGATGGATGGATCTGGAGGGTATCATACTGAGTGAGGTAACCCAATCACAAAAGAACACACAAGATATACACTCACTGATAAGTAGATATTAGCCCAGAAACTTAGACTACCCAAGACACAATTTGCAAAACACAAGAAAATCAAGAAGAGGGAAGATCAACGTGTGGATACTTCATTCCTCCTTAGAATGGGGAACAAAATACCCATTGAGGGAGTTACAGAGACAATGTTCAGAGCTGAGATGGAAGCAAGGACCATTCAGAGACTGTCCCATCCGGGGATCCATCCCATATACAACCACCAAACCCAGACACTATTGCATATGCCAGAAAGATTTTGCTGACAGAACTCTGATATAGCTCTCTCTTGGCTATGCCAATGCCTGGCAAATACAGAAGTTGATGCTCACAGTCATCTATTAGATGGAACACATGACCCCTAATGAAGGAGCTAGAGAAAGCACCCAAGGAGCTAAAGGGGTCTGCAACATATTGGAGGAACAACAACATAAACTAACCAGTACCCTCAGTGCTCATATCTCTTCCTGCATATGTAGCAGAGAATGGCCTAGTGGGCCAAGAATGGGAGGAGAGGCCCTTGGTCTTGTGAAGATCATATGCCCCAGTACAGGGGAATGCCAGGGCCAGGAAGCAGGGGTGGGTGGGTTGGGGAGCAGGGCAGAGGGGGGCTATAGAGGGCTTTGGGGATAGCATTTGAAATGTAAATGAAGAAAATATCTAATAAAAATAAAAGAAGAAAATAGAGCAAAAGAGTTGGTGATCCACAGGTTCTACCAGAATCCCTCAGTCTCAAGCTGTTACAGGGCCCTCCTAACTGGCATACCCTGCCCCTATCCTTAATTCTCCCCTCACAGCTCATCTGCCATCTATACTACTCAGCCATTTGGCTGTGCCAGTATATTAGCTCAGGCTGCCCCTCTCCTCTTCTCTCCTCCCCACTTTCCTCATATGGCTCAATTCAGTATGGTCATGAGCAGTCTGGACTCTCCCAGAATTCTCTGCCTCTGGCTATACTCTCTGTTTTTTCTTCTCCAACATACCCAGGAGCTATCATGTTCTTCGTTTTTTCTATTTCCCCCTTTCATCCAAGTACAGCCCTGCAAATAATTTTTTTATGATTTCTATTCTACTAACATGGCAACTTTTCAACAGTGGTAATGGCAGTGCACTCTGAACAATGAGTTTTGAATAGTTCGCATTAGGAGGACAACATTAACCTGGGGTTTATATAGCCCAAAGGTTTTATAAAACAAATTCTATTTACTCTTTATTAAAGATAACTAAAATGGTTTTGTTCTTTAGTTGTCTCTATTCTTAAATTTTTAAAATTCATTCTTTGAGAATTTCATACATGTTTTACAATCTATTTTGATCATATCCATTTCATATTTCCCCTTTCTAACTCTTCCCAAATCCTTCCCATATCCTCATTCCAAAATTAGTCCTACCCAAATGGGCTTGGTGTGAAAGCCACCCACTAGAACATGGTCAACACACCAGGGTCCACATCCTTATAGAGATCCAACTCTCCCTTTTACAGTGGCCATCAACTGTAGATAGTTTCTCCTCTAGGGGCGGGGTCTCATATATCCTTCCTTCAGTCATCTGGAATGTTGGCTGTCTTGATCTTTTGGAGGCAATCATAGTTTACAGGCACAATAGTCTCATAGTGTCCAGAAGATGTTAGATAGCACTCTTTCAAAACCTCTGGCTCTTACAATCTCTCCACCCCTTGTCTGTGATGTTTATTAAGAGTTGACAGCAGAGCCGGAGTGGTGGCACATGCCTTTAATCTCAGCAGAGGCCGGCAGATTTCTGAGTTCGAGGCAAGCCTGGTCTACAAAGTGAGTTCCAGGACAGCCAGGGCTATACAGAGAAACCCTGTCTCAAAAAACCAAAAAAAAAAAAAAAAAAAAAAAAAAAAAAAAAAAAAAAGCCCGCCATCTTTCCTCTGAGCCCAGAAGATCACCGACAGAGATTATACAGACACTAAGAGAACACAAATGCCAGCCCAGGCTACTATACCCAGCAAAACTCTCATTTACCATAAACGGAGAAACCAAAGTATTCCACGACAAATTCAAAATCACACAATATCTTTCCACGAATTCAGCCCTTCAAAGGATAATAACAGAAAAACACCAATAAAAGGACAGAAACTCTGCCCTAGAAAAAGCAAGAAAGTAATTCTTCAACAAACCATAAAGGAGACAGCCACAAGAACAGAATCCCAACTCTAAAACAAAAATGACAGGAAGCAACAATTACTGTTCCTTAATATCGCTTAATATCAATGGACTCAATTCTCCAATAAAGAGACATAGACTATCAGACTGGTGACACAAACAGGACCCAACATTTTGCTGTCTACAAGAAACACACCTCAGGAAAAAGGACAGACATGACCTCAGAGTGAAAGTCTGGAAAACAATATGCCAAGCAAACGGCCCGAAGAAAGAAGCTGGGATAGCCATTCTAATATCGAATAAAATAGACTTTCAACCCAAAATTATCAAAAGAGACAAAGAGGGGCACTTCATACTCATCAAAGGTAAAATCTTCCAAGAGGAACTTTGAATTCTGAATATCTATGCTCCAAATGCAAGGTCAGCCACTTTCATTAAAGAAATTTTAGTAAAGCTTAAAACACACATTGCATCTCACACAATAATAGTGGGAGACTTCAACACCCCACTCTCATCAATGGACAGATGCTGGAAACAGAAACTAAACAGAGACTCAGTCAAACTAATGGAAGCTATGAAACAAATGGACGTAAGAGATATCTACAGAATATTTCATCCTAAAACAAAAGGATATAGCTTTTTCTCAGCACCTCATGGCACCTTCTCCAAAATTGACCACATAATTGGCCACAAAACAGCCCTCAACAGATTCAAAAATATTGAAATTGTGCCATGCGTCCTATCAGATCACCATGGACTAAGGCTGCTCTTCAATAACAACATAAGTAGCAGAACACCATCATTTATTTGGAAACTGAACAACATTCTACTCAATGATACCTTTGTCAAGGAAGAAATAAAGAAAGAAATTAAAGACTTTCTAGAGTTTAATGAAAATGAAGCCACAACATACCCAAACTTATGGGACACAATGAAAGCATTCCTGAGAGGTAAACTCATAGCTCTGAGTTCCTACAAAAAAAAAAAAAAAATGGAGTGAGCTTACACCAGTAGCTTGGCAGCACATCTGCAAGCTCTAGAACAAATGGAAGCGAAGTCACCTAAGAGGAGTAGACAGCAAGAAATAATCAAACTCAGGGGTGAAATCAACCATGTGGAAACAAAAAGAACTATCCAAAGAATCAATCAAACCAGTAGCTGGTTCTTTGAAAAAGTTAACTAGATAGACAAACCCTTGGCCAGACTCACTAGAGGGCACAGGGATAGCATCCGAATTAACAAAATCAGAATTGAAAAGGGAGACATAACAACAGATCCTGAGGAAATTCAAAACACCATCAGATCCTTCTACAAAAGGTTATATTAAAAAAAAAAACTGGAAACTCTGGAGGAAATGGATAACTTTCTAGACAGATACCAAGTTCCAAAGTTAAACCAGGATCAGATTAATGACCTAAACAGCCCAATAACTCCTAAAGAAATAGAAGCAGTCATTAATAATCACCCAACCAAAAAAAGCCCAGGACCAGATGGGTTTAGTGCAGAGTTCTATCAGACCTTCAAAGAAGACCTAGTTCCAGTTCTTCTCAAAGTATTCAACAAAATAGAATCTGAAGGTACACTACCCAATTCATTCTATGAAGCCACAATTACTCTGATACCTAAACCACATAAAGACACAACAAAGATAGAGAACTTC
>LR755227.1:0-67223 GCA_902729485.2 Mus minutoides | reverse complement strand
CATTTCCCTTATGAATATCGATGCAAATATACTCAACAAAATTCTCGCCAACTGAATCCAAGAACACATCAAAATGATCATCCATCATGACCAAGTAGGCTTCATCCCAGGAATGCAGGGATGGTTTAATATATGGAAATCCATCAACGTAATACACTATATAAACACACTCAAAGATAAAAACCACATGATCATCTCCTTAGATGCTGAGAAAGCATTTGACAAAATCCAACACCCATTCATGATTAAGGTCTTGGAAAGATCAGGAATTCAAGGCCCATACATAAACATGATAAAAGCAATCTAAAGCAAACCAGTTGCCAACATCAAACTAAATGGAGAGAAACTGGAAGCAATCCCACTAAAATCAGGGATCAGACAAGGCTGCCCACTTTGTCCCTACCTATTCAATATAGTACTTGAAGTCCTAGCCAGAGCAATTCGACAACAAAAGGAGGTCAAGGGGATACAAATTGGAAAGGAAGAACTCAAATTATCGCTATTTGCAGATGATATGATAGTATATATGAGTATATATGAGTGATCCCAAAAACTCCACCAGAGAACTCCTAAACCTGATAAACAGCTTCAGTGCATCAAACAAATCGATGGCCTTTCTCTATACAAAGGATAAACTGGCTGAGAAAGAAATCAGGGAAACATCACCCTTTACAATAGTCACTAACAATATAAAATATCTTGGTGTGACTCTTACGAAGGAAGTGAACGATTTGTATGACAAGAACTTCAAGTCTCTGAAGAAAGAAATTGAGGACGATCTCAGAAGATGGAAGGATCTCCCATGCTCATGGATTGGCAGAATCAATATAGTAAAAATGGTTATCGTGCCTAAAGCTATCTAAAGATTCAATGCAATCCCTATCAAATTTCCAACTCAATTCTTCAAGGATCTAGAAAAGACAATTAGCAACTTCATCTGGAATAACAAAAAACCTAGACTAGCAAAATCTCTTCTCACAATGGTGGAATCACCATGCCTGACCTCAAGCTGTACTACAGAGCAATTGTAATAAAAACTGCATGGTACTGGTACAGCAACAGACAGGTAGATCAATGGAATAGGATAGAAGACCCAGAAATGAATCCACACACCTATGGTCACCTGATCTTTGACAAGGGAGCTAAAACTATCCAGTGGAAAAAAGAAAGCCTTTTCAACAAACGGTGCTGGCACAATTGGCAGCTATCATGTAGAAGACTGGGAATTGATCCATTCTTATCTCCTTGTACTAAGGTCAAGTCTAAGTGGTTGAAGGACCTCCACATAAAATCAGAGACACTGAAACTTTAGAGGAGAAAGTGGGAAAAAGCCTCGAAGATATGGGCACTGGGGAAAAATTCCTGAACAAAACAGCAAAGGCTTGTGCTGTAAGATCAAGAATTGACAAATGGGACCTCATAAAGTTGCAAAGCTTTTGTAAGACAAAAGATACTGTCAACAAGACAAAAGGGCCACCAACAGATTGGGAAAGGATTTTTACCAATCCTAAATCAGATAGGGGGCTTATATCCAATATATATAAAGAACTCAAGAAGGTGGACACCAGAAAATCAAATATTCCCATTAAAAAGTGGGGCACAGAGTTAAACAATGAATTCTCAACTGAGGAATACCGAATGGCTGAGAAGCACATGAAAAAGTGTTCAACATCCTTAATCATCAGGGAAATGCAAATCAAAACAACCCTGAGATTCCACCTCACACCAGTAAGAATGGCTAAGATCAAAAATTGAGGTGACAGCAGATGCTGGCGTGGATGTGGAGAAAGTGGAACACTCCTCCATTGTTTGTGGGAATGCAAGCTTGTTCAACCACTCTGAAAATCAGTCTGGAGGTTCCTCAGAAAATTGGATATAGTACTACCGGAAGATCCTGCAATACCTCTACTGGGCATATATCCAGAAGATATTCCATCTGGTAATAAGGACACATGTTCCACTATGTTCATAGCAGTCTTATTCATAATATCCAGAAGCTGGAAAGAACCCAGATGTCCCTCAACAAAGAAATGGATACAAAAAAATTGGTATATTTACACAATGGAGTACTACTCAGCTATTAAAAACAATAAATATATGAAATTCCTAGGCAAATGGATGGATCTGGAGGCCATCATCCTGAGTGAGATAACCCAATCACAAAAGAACTCACATAACATGTACTCACTGATATGTGGATATTAGCCCAGAAACCTAGACTACCCAAGATACAATTTAATAAACACGTGAAACTCAAGAAGAAGGAAGATCAAAATGTGGACATGTCACCCCTTCCTAGAATTAAGAACAAAGCACACATTGAAGGAGTTACAGAGATCATGTGTGAAGCTGAATCCAAAGGATGGACCCAATGACTGCGGTTGCCAGGGATCCATCCCACAATCAGCCACCAAACAGAGATACTATAGCATATGCCAGCAATATAGTGCTGAAAGGGCCCTGATATAGCTGTCTCATGGGAGACTATACCAGTGCCTGACAAACATGGTGGTGGATGCTCACAGTCAGCTATTAGATGGAACACAGGATTCCCAAGGAAGGAGCTAGAGAAAGTACCCAAGGAGCTGAAGGGGTCTTCAACCCTATAGGTGGAAGAGTAACATGAACTAACTAGTACCCCCTGAGCTCATGTCTCTAGCTGCATATATAGAAAAGGATGGCCTAGTTGGCCATCATTGGGAAGAGAGGCCCCTTGGTCATGCAGACTTTATATGCCCCAGTACAGGGGTTGCCAGTTCCAAGATGTGGGAGTGGGTGGGTAGGGGAGCAGGGCCGGGAGGGGGGAGGGTATAGGGAAATTTCTGGATAACCCTTGAAATGTAAATGAAGAAAATATCTAATAAAAGTTGGAAAAAAAAAGAGTTGACAGCAGAAGATAACATCAAGATGTCCCATTTAGGGTTGAGCACTTTACCTACACTAATTTCTGCATTTTCACAAGTCATGAATCTCTCTTCTAAACATCCTTTACTGGCAAAAGAAAGAGAGCTGTCTAATCTGATACCTGACATTTGTGTAGGCTACAGGCAGGTATGGAGAAGTGGTTGCATGAGTGGAAACGGAGGAAGTTTTTTGCCTGTCCTCCCATAGGCCAGATTGTGTTTGGTAATTCAGTTTCAAGAGCAGTTTCCTCTACTCTCAATAAGAATGTTCTCAAGATTGTTCACTCATATATGGTTATTCAATGAGACCAGGAGCCAAGAGCATGTCTAAGTGGCAGAGCACTTGCTTGGAATGGCTTCATGTCCCTGGACTGGAGTCCCAGAGCTGCCTAATAGTAATATGAATAATAAAGCCATAAACTGCAAATAAACTGGGAGAGTTGTCATTTATCAAGCTTTTGCGATCATTGTCCTATGACATGTGGTTAGGAATGAATTTAGTACAAGTGATTATTTCCCAGTCCAGTTTATTATTAACCATGTATTTTATGTAAAGCCCAACCAAAGTATATACATGTTTTAAAGCAATTAGTAAGTGAAACAAACTTCAAAGACTTCTCAAGAAAAAAGTCTCTTCTGAGACAGAAATAAAGTGGTACATGATTCCCTATCAGAAGAAGTTTAAGCACCAATAGCAATCATTTCCAAGGCACTAAGGATGTCTTTGCAGATGGACAGACAATGTAGAAGGCCTTTATGCCTTCTGCCTGGCTGCTCATTCTGAGATTTTACTTTATTCTATCAAACTCTCTGGAGAATTGTTTTCAAAACAATATTTGTCCCCAAAGTAAATAATAAATAAATAGATAAATAAATATTATATATTTTATTGTAGGTGTATTTTAAAATCAATTTCCTACCAGAGAAAAGTCCCTTGTGAGGTAGTTAGTTGCCAGCAACAGCCTCTAGGGAATGGATGTTTCCTTATGAAGATTTTCTTGTTGTTGCTAAAGCTGCAAAAGAATCACTATTAAAAAATGGTGTGTGTGTGTATGTGTGTGTGTGTGTGTGTGTGTGTGTGTGTGTGTGTATGTGTAAGGGGGATGTGTTTAAAATAAGTTGGTGACAAATTTCTGTATCTTAAAATTCTACTGAAATACCAAGTTATTACTTTTAAATATGTTTTTGTTTGGTTCAGCCTCCAGAGCAGTACTAAATTTTATTGTCTGCCACACAAACATTCATACTCAGGGAATTATGGGCACACAGTTATATTTAAAAGAAATATTGCTTAAGTGTGGTAGTATATGGAATTATGTTCATGGCAACATAATTAAAGTGTAGAGACAGATAACAAGTAGGTGGAAATGTGTGCAACAATTCAGGGTAATCACTATGCTCTGGGTGTAGATTAGAGCAAACTATAATGAGGTCTCTATTTAATGAGAGCATTTTAATTCTCACGCAGATTAGAGGCAAAGGGTTCTTCAGAAAAGTGCCACCTCTTGGTCTTACTGCAGAAGTGAGTGAAAATGCTATTTTGAAAAGATTCTAATTTGATTTTAGAAGTAGCCAATGAAATGAAAAGTAAAACTCCAGACTTGCTCTTTATCACCTTGTTATGCATACACAAGATGAACTCATTATGTAAAGACTCTGTAGATCATTTCTAAAATGAGTATCCAAGCTTCTCCCAACCATCATCTCTCTTTCTCTCCTTCTTTAACTTGTGTGATTTACCATAGGGAACTGCCGACCATGCCAATTCCATTGTCAGTGGATATAGAACTTCTATGAGCACTTCTTTCAGAGTATGCCTGGCAAAGCTGTTGATGCTTAGTAAAATTAGAGCTTAGGAGTTAGGAGCTAATTATCCAGATTCTTTCTAGTTACTCAAGCTTTGGTCCCTATGAATCTGACTATATCTTCTAATTCCTTTTTTGTCATCCTGTTTATCGTGCCAGCAGCTTCCCAAAAAGATTGCCAGAGTCCTCTTGTATGAGAAGATAATGTCTTCTTTTTACACTCTTAAATCAGTGCCCAGACTATTTTTCACCCTTCCTATCTCCCTATTATGGCTTGCTCCAGATCTGAAGTACTCAGGTCAAGTAGCCCTGATTTCTTAACAATTTTCCAAACCATCCTCCTCTGAGAGCTCTTTAGACCTCAAATGTGACTTCTGCTCCCACATTCCTCTAAGTAGAATTATCCATGGAAACCATTAAACATATTTTTGATGAATACACATCTCCCAATGATACTGTAAGGCTCTTGGGAAAACATCTTCATAAGTCTTGGTGCCCTCTGCAGCCATTTATGCAGTATCCATTTATCCATTATCTAGAGCATTTCTACAGCATAGCAGTTAAGAGTATGGGGTCAATATATATGAGATTTACAGAAAGAGAGGCATGTGGGCAGATATATGTGCCTTTAACTAACTTATGGAATGTAATATTGATGGTTATGGGGTAAACTGACACCAAGCATCACCTGATATGCTGCACAAAAAAAGATGCAGCTAATCACATTTGTAGCATTCCTGCCAAAAATGGACCACCTCAGTCAATATCAGAGGAAACATCAGACAAACAAAAATAGTGGGCCTTTCCTCTTCAACAAGTCAAAATTCTGAGAGCCAAGGGAATCATTCGAAGTTAAACAAGTACCAGGACAGTTGAATGCTGCGTGTAGACATGGATTCAATCCCAGACCAGAATGTTTTCTACAATACACATATGTCGGAGAAGTGTCAGATCCTGAATAAGTCTAAAGATTGACTAACAATATTGTTGGACTGTCAACCAACAGGACAATGGCAATTACACTGCACTTACATGGAAGAACATCTTTGAATTTCAAAAACATACAGTGAAGTACATAGGAGTAAAGAAGCCTATATCAGCAGTTGACTCCCAAATAGTCCAAAGATGATGATTTTATATATAATAAGCACATATATATATATATATATATATATATATATATATATATATAGGAAAGTACTCTAAAAGTGAGATGTGGTCCACCATGATTTAGGAGGGGAACAGGGTTCTCTTATTCTGTGAATATAGTACCTGCCCTGTGAATAGTCACAAAAGCATCTTTAAATTTTACACTACATATTTTACCATGCTGTTACATGCCCCCATTTTCAGCCACCTTGGTACAGCTCATTCTAACTTGGATAAATTCTTCCTAGTACTGTGCATGGACAGTGCTTCCCTTCTGGAAAACCCAAACTGAGAGGCCTTTGTAACAGTGGGAAGAACAAAAACAAAGTAAAGTGCTGAGCAACTGTTTGTGAAGACCCTGTGTCAAAGTGACAGAGGAAAAGCAAGGCAGGAGTGTTAAGACGCAATATGCTAAGGACAATAATTCTCTGTAGCCCCAGATGGTAAATTCAGTGTTCCATCAAATATCATTGTGTTTCTGAAAACTCCATTGACCAAAATTAAGAATTAGGATTCCCTTACATACTTGGGGCCCCTGGTGTATCTGTATGTGTTCTTAGTTTCTTGGTCAGGTAGCTTATTACCATTTCCCCTGCTTAGTTCTGGTGTTTATTTTTCCCCCCTCTTGGACTTTCGAGTTTGTTTGAATCAACTTTCCATTGCTGTCTTAAAGAATCTGATATAAGTAACTTAAAATGAGGAAATGTTTGTTTTGGTTCATGGTTTCAATTCATGGAAGAAGTGTGTGGAAGTAGGAGATAGTTTCTCATTTCATTATGGCCAGAAGAGAGGGAAAATGGTTGGAGAGAAGGAAAAAGAGATGAAGAGGAAACTATTCCAGTGTATCCTTTAAGAGGATGTCCCCAAAGAGCTATCTCTAATTAGGCTCCACCTCCTAAAGGTTTCACAACTTCCTGATAGTACCCAGGATGCAAATCTTCAATACATAGGATTTGGGAGACATTTACAACTGGAAGCCATAAAAATTTTAACTATGTGTTCAATATGAATTGTAAGCTGATATTTGAACAATTTAGTTCATGGCAGACCCCTTTGGGGGGAAATTCAATTTCTTCTGTTATTGGTTAATGTCCTAGTTAGATTTCACTGTCATATAACATACATTCATGGAGTTAGCTGAGAAAGGAGCCTCAGTTGAGGGGTTGACAGGATTACCTTCGTGTATGAGCATGGTTTGGGGAATTGTCTTGATTGTTAATTAATGTCTTCAATAGATAGCACTAGTCCTGGGCAAGTGGTGCTGGGCTCTGCAAGAAGACCTTCTAAGCATTGGTCTATGAGTGAGGAAGGAATCAACCTTCCTCCAAGGCATTTCTTGTATTTTCCTGTATATGAGGGAGTTAGTTCCCTAGCTAGAGGTAATGCAGTGTGGAATAATAATACTCATGCCTTGAATTCAAGCCTCAACTTCTCTCAGTACTAGACTGTGACCTGGAAATGTAAGCCAAATAAATTCTTACCCCTCTAAGCTGCTTTTGGTTACAGCATTTTATTATAGCAAGAAAGATAAGCCTAGAACAAAACAATTGGAATGTATGTGTCTTAGTTAGGGTTTTACTGTTGTGAACAAACACCATGACCAAGGCAACTCTTATAAGGACAACATTTACTTGGTGCTGGCTCAAAGGTTCAGAGGTTCAGTCCATTATCATCAAGGTGGGAACATGGCAGCATCTAGGCAGCTATGGTGCAGGCAGAGCTGCGAGTTCTACATCTTCATCTGAGGCTTCTAGTAGAAGACTCATTTCCAGGCAGTTAGGTAGAGGGTCTTATACCCCTTACTTGTTGCAGGAAATATTAAAAATGATCAACCTGCAAATATTATAAGAATCATTCCCACTAGTCCATGTTCCTGCTCTAGTACCGGTACTGGTGGGCCACAGTAAACCTTTAACCCAAAAAGCCCAGTCAAATAATTCACAACTCAATTAATTGGTACACAAGGTACACACCTAGATTGGGCAGATCTACCACTACACTACTCTATTCCCATCTATTAGATCCCAAATGACTTGTGATTTCTCCAAGCCACATGCTCCAGCTCCATCTTCCTTCCATCTTGTCCTCTTTCATCTTCCTCTTCCGTCTTCCCCCTCTGTCTCTCCAACTCCCCTTTACTGCTCCACCTTCCCTCCTACTCCCCAATCATTGGATTTAGCCTTTATTTGAAAAGTTAAGTGGGGGAGGAGGTTCACAAAGCACCTGTATATGTGATTCACTCTTTGTCTGCAGCTCCTTCCAGGAGAGTAGAATTAGCACCAAAATACAGGACCAGGGCTATCCACAGCTTTTCCCCCTTTCTGTCCAGTTAAAAGACTCCTTTATCTCAGATATAAATTGAGCACTATTACCATTTTGTAATTTATAAAATACAAGATAGACCTAACACCCAGTCTATCATTTTTGTCAATTAAATAGGACCCCTGTCATGTAACCTAACTCAAAAGACATAATTCTACACCTGACTCATGTCCTGGCTTCAGAATGTATGCCATCTGAAAACCACCCTCTCAAATCTATATCATCTTTCTCAATGCTAAACAGCTTGGGCTGGCTACCAGTCTTCAACCTTGTCAGAAATCCAAGAATGAATAATATTACCTGAAGATATGAGAAGCACAAAATATAGCTTCCAAAACTTAGCCAATTTATAGAGACAGCTGATCACCTGGACAGTCTCTGCACTTCAAAATGTTGAAGCTCAGTCTTCAGCCATCTGGCCAAGGATCATCTGACAGACCTTTGTAATGCAGATTTTTGAAGGGCTGATCACCCTGTCTTGGCAGAGGTTATCAGTCGACTATTCCACATATTGTGTTCTTTTTCTGGACAGTATTTAGTCTGTAGATGGAACGAGGCAATTCTTGCCTACTGACTGTCTCGCCACAACTGGAGCAACTCCCCTGATGCTCAATTTCTTCTTTGAATCCAAGAAAGGGGTGCAGTCAAGAGCAGACATGTCTCTAGTCAAATGATCTTTAATAAAGAAATGTACCTAAATGTCATATTCTGTGGAGCTCTGATGCTTTTGAAGACTATCTACCCACTTAAGCATCTCTGAACTGTTAAGCCCTGACTACTCTTGGTCATTTCTAATTGAAATATCTCAAAACACCCTTTTAATTAACTCATGACCATGAGTATGCTATCTGGCCCTTAACGTGTATTGCTTAATCATTTAAAAACAGTTTAAAACAGCAGTTATAGAAGAACTGGGTCTAATCCTTGTATTCTCAAATATGTTATATTGGCACAATGCCTATATTAGAGTAACAATATTAATCCCAATTTTACATCAATAAGAAATTCATACTAATGAAATCCTCAAATTTGTATCAAATAAATTCTGTACTAATATAAGAGTTTATAACTTCAACTTTGTATCAACTATAAAGATTTCTACCAATATAAGATCTAGCTATGTAATGTTTTGCTTAAGGGTATATTTGCTAACCTATTCCTATTTGTCTATTTCTATAATTTCTATGATATTATATATCCCCCCTTTGCACCCCCTTCCTTTTTACCTAAGAAGGAAGGATAGAGAAGAGGAAAGGAAAGGTAGAAATCCCTGAGTTTGAGTTCTCTAGTCCCCTCCCTGTCCAAAGCTACATTTGTAAAGTATCCCTTAAATGACAACATACCTATAATTCCTAAAATAACCAAGACCATCCACCCCAACATAAGAAACTGGAACAATGATCTTCTTTGTCTGCTTCCAGCTGAACTGGGGCGAAAAATTCCCATCTGGGGGCCCAATGGGAAATAGAAAATTGTCTTTGTCAAAAGAGAGGTAGCTAGTATCATTTTCCTTCCAGTCACTATGTGCTGAGAAAGTTCATTGCTTAGCTGACATCTTGACCATGACATCTGAAAGGCTGGATAGACAAGCTAGCTCTTCTGGAAAAGTTCTAGAAGCAAGTCTTTAAATGAAGCACCTTCAATGTAGTTGAAGCAGAGTCAAGAGCAAAGCAGGAATGGAAGGTCCCAGAATCCCAGCATCCCAGATTGGGAATCTTTTCAAGGCTGTCTTTCTCTTCTTTCATCCTGCAGTATATAAAACGTCAAAGCAACATGTAGTTATGTAAAGACATTCACATAGCATGTGCAGGGTGCACAGATTGGTCAATGAAGATCAATGAAGAAAGATGACTGCCTTTCCTCTGGTTAGTTTGATCACATAATCAAACTGCAATATAACTTTGGATACTTGCCCTCTTAAAGGACAGTATGTAATAACAAGTTATGCGAAGTTTGTACCCAATAAGTGTAATTGGATGCATATAGACATTTTAGTCTCAGCCAGTTCCAGAGCTGTCTTCATATTCAGAGACATAAACATCACCACATATATATACTTCACCTATTTTGTTGATTGTGTTAGTCTCCCTTTTCTTCTCTTTCACCAAAGTCCTCAGGAGGTCTCCCTTTGTCATGTCTGATTTTTATCAACTTGGAAGGAACCCACAGCTTTTCTTTTTCTGTGGAAACATAGGAATAACCCCTCCCCCAGTAACAGGTTTCCTATTTTCCATTCTGATGTTAGAATAGCTTTAATATAAATTGACTGGTTTAGTTCAATAATTCTTTTCACAATCCAGTGTCTTTCAGCAGCTGTGGTGTTTTGTTCATTAGAATTTTAAAAATTTAAGGTTAATAAAGCACTATGTAATCTATCTTTGGGGGTTCTTGTTGATCCCTTTTGCCTATTAAAAATATCCTTTAGAGTTCGATTAGAACTCTCCACAATTGTTTATCCTGAAGGATTGTGTGATATGCCTGTAATATGTTTTATATTATAATATCCAAAAAACTGCTTCATCATATTAGAAATATATACAGGACCATTGTCCATCTTGATTTGTATGGGTATTCCCATATGGCCATAACATCTAGCAAACGTGCAATTACAGAATCAGCTTTTTCTGATGCTAAGATTCATTGAAATCCTGGATATGTGTCTATAGTATAGTGCACATATTTCAGTTTACCAAACTGTAAAATGTAAGACATTCATTTGCCAAATGTCATTTCTTTGGGTACCGTCAGGGTTAGTTCTTGTAGGCAATGGAGTTTGGTTAATAATGAGCAAGTAGGGCATTGCCTCACAATTTCCTTGGCTTGTTGCCAAGTGATAGAGAATTCTTTCTTTAAACCTTTGCTGTTAACATGGTAATTTTTATGGAATTCTGAAGCCTCTAGAACATTTCCTATCAATAGTTGGTAAATTTCATTATTACCTTGTGCCAGAGGGCCTGGCAGGCCTGTATGAGATCCTATGTGTGTTTTATATATAGTGAATAGCTCCTATTTTTGATCATTTGTTGTAGCTGAAAAAAATAGTGAAGTCAATTCAGAATCATCCTGGATAAGTTCAGCAGTCTCTATGTGTAAAACAACCCTTTCTGCATATTGAAAGTTAGTCACTATATTAAGAGACTCTTGAAAATCTGACAACATCATGGTTATTACATATAATTCAGATTTTTGAACTGACTTATAGGGACTCTCAGCCACCTTACTTACATCTTCTGATTTATATCCTGCCTTTCCTGATTTATTGGCATCAGTGTAAAATGTAGGGGTTCCAGATATTGGGGTTCCCTTTATTACATGAGGAAAAATTCAATTAGGTCTTTTATGAACTGCAGTTGCCTGCTTTTAGGGTATCTGTTTGTTTATGTCTCCCAAGAAGTCATTGCATGGTCTTTGTCAATGTTTATCTTGTGTCCATAATGAGGCAATTTCTGCATTAGTAAAAGGTACCACAATTTCAGCCGGATCCATTTCGACTAATTGTCAAAGTCTCATTTTTCCTTTTAGTATCAATTCAGAGACTTTTCTCAATGTAGAGTTTTAATTTCTTACTCTGTTTATGTGCTAAAAATATCCATTCTAAGGTATAACCTTCCCTCTGCATAAGAATTCCTGTAAGGGAATAAGTAGAAGATAAGATGAATAAGATGCAGGCCATCTTTGGATCAATACAATCTAGATGTGTATCCTGAGATTTCCTTTCTACCAAAGCTAACTCCTTCTCAGCATCAGCTGATAGTTTCCTTGGGCTATTTAAATCTTTATCACCTTGTAAGGTTTGAAATAAATTGCTTAGCTCTTGAGTGGCCAAGCCAATCACAGGCCGTAGACCCTAGATAATTAATAGATCCCCTCTTTGTATTTTTTTCAGGGGCAATTTGTAATCCCCAGCAATGCAAGGTTGTTTTATTTTGTTTTGTTTTTTTCTTCATCAAACATTCTTACTGCCATATTTATATCTGTATATCTGTATCAGCCAATAAGATATGATCCATTAAGTAATGGACTGGGGGAAACTGTGAACTATCTCCAATGGCTGTGTATGGACACAAGGTAGGACTATTTAACATTCCTCGTGGAAAGGACTTTCCAATGATACCTTTTTATTGGGCGACCTCTATTGAAGGTAGGTACTGAGAAACCAAAACTTCCCTTATCACATTCATGTAGAGGAATGGTGAGAAAACAATCTTTCAGATCAATCACTATGATAGACCATTCCTTAGGCAACAAGGAAGGCAATGGGATCCCAGGCTGCAAGGAACCCATTGGCTAAAAAATCTTATTAATCACTCTGAGATCTCTCAACATCCTCCATTTGCCAGATTTTTTTTTTAATGACAAATACTGGAGAATTCCAAGGGCTGCTAGACTCCTCTATATGCTGAGTCTCCAGCTGCTCCTGGACTAGCTGTTCTTCTAATGCCTGTAGTTTTTCTTTTGTCATAGGCCATTGATCATTCCAAATGGCTTGGTCAGTCAGCCACCTTAGTGGTAAGGCTGTTGGTATCTTGGCAGCATTAACTCCTTGGGGTAGAGATAAATTGTCAGCCTCTACTGTATCTTGTTAATGGACAGCTTGGACAGTCTACAACTGTCTTTGATAATGTTCCCTAACTAATTTAAAATTTTTATTAGGAGCCTGACTGGTTTCATGGCTAGACACTGAGACTGTGGGGATATTAATTTGGCTTTTCCACTGTTGTAATAGATCTCTTCCCCATAAGTTAATGGCTATATCAGCCACATATGGCCTCAATTTTCCTACCTGACCTTCTGATCCCATACATTTTAGCCATTTAGTACTTTGCTTTATTTGGAATAAGGTCCCAAATCCTTGATATTGGATGTCTACTTCTTGAAGTGGCCAACTTACAGGCCAAGATTTCAGAGAGATAATGGTGACATCTGCTCCAGTGTCAACCATTCCTTCAATCTCAATATTGTTTACTAGTATTCTTAGTTTTGGCCTTCGATCCTCGATAGAAGTTTGCCAAACTATTCCTTTCATCTCCCATTGAGGATTTTGAATTGTCTACAGAACTTGCCTCATCCTTGTCTGGTCTCAGCACATCAGTTTTTGAAGCAGTGATGTTTAATTTTCCTGAGGAAGAAAATTCTCCCTGCCTGGCATTGGGGCATTCTAGAGGCCCCCCTGGGAGTTTTTTTGGCAAGGAGTTGCTCCATTTGTCTGTTGTTGCTCTATATTTCATAGTCAAATGTTGGCCTTTGCCACATCTTTGACATATTCCAGAAGTCATAGGCCCCCTTTTGGTATTACATTGATTTTTCCTGCAGTCTTTCCTGAGATGACCCTGCTCACCACAATTAGAACATTTGAAATCTTGGGTCATCTCTAGGTGTCTAGTGGTAGCTTCTCCTATTACAGTCATATCAGGTGAGCAAGATCCAACATCAGCTGTATATCTAATTCACTCATCTATTGATGCTGATCTTGCCCTCAGTGGTCTCATTACTTCCTTGCATTCAGCTTTTGCATTTTCAAAGCTTAAAGATTCAATTATTGCATTTCTTGCTCCTGAATCTGATATTCTTCTTTCCACAGTTGAGGTTAGCCTTTGTAAAAAGTCAGGGAAGGATTATTATGGACTTTGTATGACTTGAGTAAATGGTTCAAGTCTTTTCCCTGACTCTGACACTTTGTCTCAGACCTTTAAGGCTGACAATCAACACAATGCCAGAGTTTCTTCATCAGATACAGCCTGCACCTCTACCTCAGCAAAGTGACCCTCACCAAGCATTCTAGTATTGCTCTTGCCATATCCTTCCAGTCTTGGGGGGATTATTCTGTTTTTAATAGCTCAAGAAGTCAGGATGTGTTTTACAAATGGCAAATGCATTCCAAAATTAGTGACACGTTCCTTAAATTTTCTCAGATCTAACACATCCACGGGCTGCCATTCAAATTCCTGATAATCCTGTGGATAATCACTGTCTGGAGGTTGTATATTAACCTGATAGTCGAAGGTTTGTTTTCTAATAACCTTTGGTTGGCTTTCTCTAATTTTATCTTCTGTCTCTACCTGAGCATTTTCCTTAATTAAAAATTTAAATTCCTCCCTTAAGGTCTGTGTCTACATTTCATATCTTTCTTTTTGTTGCTCTTCATTTCCTTGAGTTCCTGTGTTCTCTGTTCAAGGTTCTGCTTCCACATTTTGATTTTTTTCTTTATATTGCAATTCTGATAGTTTGCTGTCCATTTTATTTTGATTGATTAATTTTAAAAGATTATTCCCTAAGTCTAGATTCCAATCGTCATTATTTTCTCTCTGCTGCTCAGTCTGACCTGTGAGCTGCTGCATCCTTTGTTCTAGCATCTTTTCTAGATCCTGTCTCCCACCTTCATTTTCATCTTTTTGTCACTTATTCTGATCCATAATTTCCTGTGTCTTCAATTCTAGTGTTTCCTCTAAGACATGTTGCCAAGTCTTAAACTTCTCTTTCTGATGTTCATGCTATTCTAGAATTTCCTGTTTCTTCTGTTCTAAGCCCTGCTTCTATAATCTTAGCTTCTCTTTATGTTGTAATTCTAATATTGCAGCATCTACTTTATTTTGATTTACTAGCTTTAATGAATAATCCTCTTGACTATGTTGCCAAGTCTTAAGCTCATCTCTCTGTTGCTCAGACTCATCTATGAACTTCAGAAATTTTTGTTCTAGCATCTCTTCCAGCTCTGTCTCCAACCCTCATTCTTCTCTTTCTCTTGCTTAGTTTGACTTATGAAATCCTGAACCTTTAGTTCTAGTGTTACTTGTAATCTCTTTGCTAAGGCCAGGATTTTTTTTTTAATCTAGGGCCCAGTCTTTTGAGATGTCACAGTAAATCAAGAGAAAAAATATTGCAATATTGGTAAATGATAAGGCATCTATTTCCTCTAAATCCATCCCTGTCAAACCATTCAAAATATCATTGCATAAAGCCAAAAGATATTTATTGTGTTTCTCATCTTTAAGAATCAAGAGGATATATCTCTCTATATCAGTGAATTACCTGGTCCAGAGTTCTTTGTACCTTTATCTCAATGATTCTTTATTAACAGGAAGAGGCTGAGTGTAGAAAGACCTGTGGGGTTGTCTGTGTCCCTGGTTTGGGTTGTAGCTGGCAGCATGTGCTTGTGAAGGATACAGGGAAGTGAACACAGAAAGGCTCTCTCAGGTGTAGATGCCCCTATTAGTTCACTGTGTCTGCCCAAAAACTATCTCACAGACAGTTGTGCTCCAGAGTTTCCTGTCCCTCCCTGCAATTCTTAAACAGCTCTGCTCAAGCCCAGCTCCAGGCTGAGGTGCTGCCTTAACTCTCTGTCTGAGGTGGTGGTGGAGAGATTCTCTCTGTCATTCTCTGCAGGCCCCTCAGACCCAGTCAGCTTCCAATCCACACTGCTGCAGTCTATATCACTGCCAAAGCCATATTTGGGGGTTGGGGGAGTGAACTTTTTATCTCAGGTTGGTTGAGTACCAAGCAATAAGTTAGGTGCCAATTTGTTGCAGGAAATATTAAAAATAATCAACTCGCAAATATTAAAAAACTCATCCCTGCCGGTCCATGCTCCTTCTCTAGTACTGGTACTGGTGGACCACAACGCTATGTCCAGGCAGGGTCCAGCTCAGCATGTTCTCACCAAGCTACTCTCTTCCAGCTAGCGAGTTCATTTAGCTTCCACACAATGCCCCACACACCCCAAGATTAGCCATCTCAACACCTAGTTTCCCAGTAGAAACATGACTCTTAAAGCTTAATTATCCAATCAGATTTATATAACAATAAAATCACAGTTTACAAGATGCCAGTAAATAATTAGAGCCATTTGATAAAGATAAAGTTTTAACCCAATTATTCTAACCTTGTGAAAATCTTAACTACTTGTGACTGCTAAAAACCAGGTGGGATCAAGATCTCTTCTTGTTCATCTGCCTCCATGTTGGCTTCTCTCCTTCTCTCTCCTGCTACCTCTCTATCTCTCCCTGTCCCCCAAACTCCTAGCTCTGTCTCTCTTTTCCTGTCCAATCACAGTCCTACCACTGCCCCAGTGTGATCGGACAGAGAAAATCCTGCAACAAATACCCACAGTGATATACCTATTCCAAAGAGGCTATACTTCTAATAGTGCCACTCCCTGGGTCTAACATATACAACCCATCACATTCCACTCCCTGGCCCCCATAGGCTTGTTCAAACACATGAGTCTATGAGGCCATATCTAGCCATAACATAAAATTAAGTACATGTAATCCAACTTCAAAAATAGACTATGGAGTCTATAGCAGTCTCAACAATGTTAAAAGTCCAAAGTTCAAAGCCTCTTTTGAGATCCATTCAGTCACTTAACTGTAATCCCCAAATCAAGACAGGAAACCAGCTGGGCAAACTACAAACTCTACATCTCCCTGCTTAATGTCAAAGCAGTTTTCACATCTCCAACTCCTTTTTCATCTTCGTTGACTGCAACAAACTTCTTATCCTAGGATGGTTCCACTCCCTCTTAACAGCATTTCTCAGCAGATATCCTATGGCTGTGGCATCTCAAATATCTTAGGGTCTCCAAGGCAACTTCAATGTTATAGCTTCTTGTTTCAATGTCTGGGATACATACATGATCTTCTGGGCACCTTTAAAGGGCTGGCATCACTTCTCCTTCAATGCCCTCTGTAGCACTAGGTTGATCCACTCTACTGCCACTGCTGTTCTTGGTGATTATCCCATGGTACTGGCACCTCCAATACACTGGGGCCTTCCACTGTAACTAGGCTTCACCAATAGCCTTTCATAGGCCCTCTTCATGGTGCCAAGCCTCAAATCCTTTACATGACCCTTCAGTCCTGGGCCATCAACTACAACTGAGACTACACTTTCACCTTAATCTATTATCTCCTATAACATAGAATTCAGTTCCATTCAGTTCCATTTTACTTCCTGGTGCCTCTTTAATACTTGAACCTTATATTTTATATTTTTATTTTTTAAGCTTGCTATGCTTATTTTCTTCATGAGACTTAATTGGAAAACAAAATCTCTGCTGGGCTTTTTTTTTTTTTAAAGATTTCCTTTATCAATGCAATTAATATAAATCTCTTTATCTTAGACTCAGGTAGACTCTTCAGACAAGGGAAAAAAGCAGCCACAGTCTTCACCAAAATACCACAAAAACAGTCTGTAGGCCACATTCTGAAATTCTTTTTCACTGAAACTTCTTGAACTAGGTCTGCACAGTACAAATCATACTCAGCAACAAAGTCTTCCATATTCCTACTGGGATAGCCTACTAAGCCCAACTTAAAGCATTCCAATGCATTCCAAAGTCCCCAAATTCACATTCTTGCAAACAAAAGCATGGACAGGCCTATCATATCAACACCCTACTCCTGGTTCCAACTTCTGTCTTAGTTATGGTTTTACTGCTGTGAACAGACACCATGACCAAGGCAACTCTTATAAAGGACAACATTTATTTGGGGCTGGCTTAAATGTTCAGAGGTTCAGTCTATTATCATCAAGGTAGGAACATGGCAGCATCTAGGCAGGTATAATGCAGGCACACAGCTGAGAATTCTACATCTTCATCTGAAGGCTGCTAGTGTAAGATTAACTTCCAGGCAGTTAGGGTGGGGTCTTATACCCCATACTCACAGTGACACACCTATTCCATCAAAGCCACACCTTCTAATAGTGCCACTCCCTGGGCTGAGCATATACAAACCATCACATTATGAAAACCTACTAATGCACCTTTGTATTTCTTTGATATTTACTCTTATGGTAGAGTGCTCTGATTCTTGAGAGAATACATCTGAAAGTTACAGTCATTAACTTTTATCTAAAACTTTTGGGAGGAAATAAAGAACATATATTAACATAAAAATATGAAACTGATAATCCAGAAAAATTGTTTTTTCATTTCAGTATATGTCTGTGACTGACTTTGAGAGAGGGTCTCAAGGCTGAGGAGATAAGAGAAGATAAACAAACAAACAAACAAACAAACAAATAAACAAAAAACAATGGCAACATGATTCTAGGACATTCCCCCAAAACTAATACGTTTGACTGAAGCATTCACCTGAGAGACAGTGGGTTTCTGAATTTACTGTGAGACTTGTGCTGTTTACTTGATAAGGTGTAGAGAGTATTGCATAGGTATTCACTAAAAGAAAGTGTACTTAATTTTATTTGTCTCTAAAACTTCAGGAGTCCTCTGAGTATAGATTTTAAAACACTGGTGTTTAGAAAATTAAATAGATTCTAAAATCCAGAATTTTGGCTTTCAGTTCTTAGATATGAAGAGATTATTATCTTTTTTTTATTCAGAATATCATATAGTCCAGGCTAGGTTGAAATTAACCATATAGCTAAAGATGAAGGTCAGATTATGCACATATGATACCATGCCTGGCTTGAAGAGATTGTCTCAATAAAAATATTTGGATATCCAAACCCTTGAATTTTGTCTTTCTCCATAGAAAAGGTATATAATCCCAAGGTACTTTAACTTTTTCAATTTCATGTGAAACATTTTGTTGGAAATGAGAACATGTTCTTTTTAATAGTTTTTGGATTCAACATAGGTATGTGGTCCACTGCTTGTCCTCACAACAAAAGATGACAGGAAGGGAATTCCCAGAGTTAGCTGTCTTTGTCTTCACTATAGATGTGCAATGAGCAGAGCCTCTTGCTAGGGTTACGGTTTATTCAACAAGAGGAAAAAAGCTCCTAGAAATCAAAGGGCTCTGCTATGTTTTGGGAAAGCAAGCTTTTAAATGACCTTCTAAAATTTAGTGTAATATTTGTTGTCAATTCTTTGAGAATTTCATACAATATATTTTTATCATATTTACCTCCATTCCTCTTCCTAATTGCTACCAGATCTATTCACCACTTCCTCACACCCCCTAACTTTTTTATCCCCCTTCTCTCTCTCTTTCTAAATAAGACACCAAGTCTAATCTTTGTTGCATATACACTCATGGGCGTAAGCTCATTCATTAGAGAGTAGTCAACCTATCAGTGACCATATCCATAAAGAAAATGGACCATCCCTACCCCAGAAGCATCAACTGTCAGTTTTAAGTAGGGTCTTATGAGTACTTCCTATGCAGGAAGCATTGTCTACACAGTAATGTTGATTAACTTGATGTTAGAAGATATTATGCAGGCAAGCACAGCTATTTGTAAGTTCATGAGTATAGCATTCTTGTCACATACAGAAGATACTGTTTGACAAGAATCCTTTTTGACTCTGAGGGCTTTTACCAAATTTTCTCTTTCTTTTTTGATGATGACTATGCCTTCTATGCAGAAGAAGCATGTTATATATGTCTCATTTAAGGCCCAAAATTCCACAGACACTATTATCTGCATTTGAATCATGACTCTGTGTTGTGTTAACTGCCATTTACCGCACAAAGAAAATTCTCTCATGAGGTCTTAAAAAGGTGTACTAATCTATGGGTACAAGGATATAGATTTAGAGGGCAGTGTGATATTATATCAATTTAGCAAATAATATTAGTAGTTTTACCGCTAGGGCCTGTTACTTCTTCAGCCATAAGTTCTAGGCCAGATTTACAGTACCAGGCATGTGTTTCTTCCTGTGGATTGGGTCTTAAGTCCAATCAAAAAATGGTTGGTTATCCCTCTAATGTTTGTGACACTATTTCACTCATGGTAATTTTTTTATTCCAGTCATTATAGTTCATATAGGTTAGAGTTGGGTAAGCCTATTTATGACACCCTCCCTCCCTGCCCCAGCAGGTTATAAATATATATAGGACACTGGGCATGTTATTTGGCAACCTCTGGCTTTTAACAAGAGCAGTAATTCCTGTGTAGGGTAAGTCCATTTAAAAATAAATGTTTCTGTATATGTTTATATATTTACTTGTATTATTCATAATAATAATATAATAATAATATTAGCATGAATAGTGTGGGATATACATAGGCTATCTTGGGCTCATGATTAGGGAGCTCACAGGTCACAGGGTTAAACCAACTACTATTATTTTGCTGAATAAACATGTTCTCAAACTACCCTAAAAAAATATGGGGATAACTAACCCTAGGATTTAAGGAGCATTCTGTGGGAGAAAACACATGCTTTGTTCTGAAAATTTGGCTAAGAACCCATGGTTGGGAGCTCACAGGCCCTGTGGGTGAATCTACTATTCTTATTTTGCTAAATAAACACAATGAAATTTCCCTCTAAATTTGCATGTCTATTTCCATAGATTAGTACAGTTTGCTATTGAAATATCTGTCTCCAAAACCAAAACAAAAATAACCAAATAAAAAAAAAAATGATGTGACTATGTGAAATTTCAGAACTGGTGAAACTATAGAGACATTTGAGAATGGAGACAGGGAAATAAATGATGAGTGGTTGCTGGGGCTCCAAAGGCGACATAGTGAAACAGCAGAGCACACAGGACTTTAAAGTCACTGGAACTGTGATGTATAAGACTGTCAGGATTAACTCATGTCATTATAAACTTTTATGATAACACAGAGTGGACCAACACTGACTTCTAATGTAAATCATGAATTTTGGTTAACAATGATATATCAATGTAGGTTTATCAGTTGCAACAAATGTACTACTCTGCTGTTAGTATTAATAAAGGAGGCTATGAATATATGGATAAAAGAGATCTGTTGTGGATTCCTGTTGTATTTTCTGCTCCCTCAAGAGGGGTGTCCTGATGAGGAGTAGATCACATACTCAGGGGAGGTGAGGTTAAATCTTAATTACTCAGATAAGGTTAGAGCCTGTGATTAGGCAGTGGAAGAGAAAAGTGGAGGTATAAGAAGAGGCTGAAGACAGAGCAGACCTGCATGGCCTGGTGGAGCTAAAAGTAGCTAGGAATTTCATTGCTGGGCAATAGAGTAGTGTAGGGTATATTTGCCCAGTGTATGCCTGCAGCTTGTATTTACATCAGTTGAGTTTTGTGTTCTTTGCATGGCCATTTGGGGTTGGATATTTACCATTATACACCAGATTGGTATAATATATGCCTCTAGAGTTTTCATTTCACGGGGCTACGGGGAGCTGAGTGAGCTGAGCAGTAGCTGGCATTCTATCGTCCAGCTACAGAGAATGAATGGCCTAAGAAATATGAGCAGAATTTGGTTAGCTTAGGAAGCGGAGACCTAGAGAACTAGTTCTGGAATGGGTTTTTGACTGGAGCTGGAGCAACTTGGCACCAAGCTAAATTGCTAACCAAGGGTGGGGGGCAGGGGGACATTGCTGGGCATGATCGCTGATACCGATGCAGACTCAATAGCCAGATTTAGTGTGGACTCTTTAAAAAAAAAATTACACACTACAGAGATCTATGGGAACTCCATGGCTTCCTTTTACTGTTTGCTGTAAACCTAAAACTGACCAAAATAAAAGTCATTTTCAAAAGATAATCAACACCTTAGTTAAATGACCATGATACGAAATTAATTTTTTAAAGCAGTAGGTATGGAGTGAAACAAACATATAACTATCAAAATTTCATATACAAAGTCTAGCCTAGGCTCATTATTAGGGAGCTCACAGGCCCCAGGGCTAAACCTACAACTATTATTTTGCTACAGCAGCAACATGAGCTTTGTGAAAAACTGGAAGCAGCCAGGATGTCTAACAGCAATAGTATGGAGCACTTTGGCTCTTCCATGTAAAATATTTGTGGTCACTGGCACTCATGTAGCCATTGAAGGTTGTAGTTTAGAAGTATTCTATATTCTGGGTAAGAATTATGAGTTTTGTACTTGGTTGACAAAAATTGTATGATATCTGAGATCTCAAAAAGGTTATCTAGATTTGTATATAACTGTAGCTTTGTCTGTCACACTTGGAAAGCTGAGCTTGCCTATCATCAAAAAGAAAATCCCAATGTATGTCAAACTTTCTAGCCTGGAGTTTTATGAGGGAATTAAACTGCAAGGCATCTGTGAAAGCCAATTTCACACATCAATTTAGTTGGGTAAAGTAAGGTCCAAATAGCTAGTAAGACATTTTGCAGTATGTTTATTGGTGTTTCTGGAAGACATCAGCATATGAATCAGTAGACTGAACAAAGATTTGTCTTTTCCATGTGGGTGGGAAGTATCCAATTTATTGAGATCTCAAATAGAATAAAAAAGTAGAGAAAGGCAAATTCATTTTCTATTTTCTTGAACTGAACCCATTCATTTTCCCTTGCTCTTGCATATTGTTCCTGGTTGTCAGGATGTATATTCAAAGCCTTACACCAATGTCTACCTCTCAAGACTCAGTTCTCAGTCTTTGGATTTTAAGATCTATTAATTCTTTGAAAATTGCATGCAATATATTTTGATTATATTCACCTTCCACTCCTGGTGCCTCCCATATCCATTCAAACATCCTTAATCATCCAACTTTATGTCCTTTTATTTTCAAAATTAACACATTAAGTGCAATTCGTGCTGCTCAACTGTTCTTGGGTGTAGTCTTCCCCAGCCTTGAGCAGGCTGGTTCAGACCTGCTCTACCACTGTCAGCTAGCCCACCTAGGGTGGAGTCTTCTGACCTAGATTAGGTCTATTGTTCTGCCACATTTGTGGTCTCTTCTAAGATACCACTACCTGCTGAGAGGCTGAACCTGTTTTCCTGACACTATCCTGATGAACTGAGATCCTGGTATGGTGGGGATGGGATCCCTCCCCCCCTTTATAAGCTCAGACTCTTAAGTAAACATTGGCATTGATCACAAAACTTTGTTTTGGCTCATTATTTCTCTCACATTTCCCCCCATACAGCCCCAGCTTCCCTTTCAGGAACCCTGTTTGTATAGCTGTGGGCAGCTACACTTGATAAGGCTATCCAATAGATGTTGATTTACTAGGGACCACACCCTTAAAGAAAATTGACTCTCCCTCACTCAAAAGCTATCAATTGCCAATATGTGATCAGCTGGGGCTGTGAGTTCATAACTACCACTGGCCCATGCTGGGATTTTATCTGACTTTATCTTGAGAAGTACTTGTACATGCCACACCACTGTGAGTTCATATATAAAAATCCCTCCTGTATCCATATAATACTGTTTCCTTATATTTCTTCACTGTCTACTATAATCTTTCTTCCCACTGCTTGTACAATGATCTCTGACCTTAGGAAGCAGGAGATGTAATATAGATGTTTCATTTAGGGCTGAACTTTCTTCAGATTCTTATTTTCTGCAGCTTGAGCAATTGGAGATTCTGTGTTAATCATCATTTACTGCAAAAAGAAGTCTTCTCCAATGAAGTTTGAAGAATACACTAATCTGTGGGTATAATGACAAGTCATTAAGAGTCAGTTTAAGACTATGTCCATATAGAAAGAATAAAATGGGCAGCACAAATTAAACTTGATGAGTTATTTTTTATAAAGCAAAGGAGAGGAAATAGAGTTGAGGGTTTAGAGAGGTTATGGGAGGAGTTAGGAGGAGGAAGAGGAAGGGGTTATTAGCTCCAAGTACAATGTCAGACACTCATGCTGTCTTGTAGAAGAGTCCATAAATCCTACTATAAAGTGGTTGGTTACTCTTTTTTTTTTTTATGTACCAAATTTTCTTTACTCATTCATTCTTCCTTTCTTTTATTTTTTTCTTGGATTTTATATTAGATATTTTCTTTATTTACATTTCAAATGTTATCCCTGATATGAAAAATACCATCTATCTATCTATCTATCTATCTATCTATCTATCTATCTATCTATCTATCTATCTCATATATATTATATATAATAACATATATATTATTATATATGTTATTATAATAACATATATATGTGTGAAACATATATATATGTGTAATAAGATATATATATGTATGTGTATATATATATGTGTGTGTGGTGTGTAATAACATATATATGTGTATATATATATATATATGTGTGTGTGTATATATGTGTGTGTATATATATATACATATATATACACACACATATATATTTGTGTATATATATGTGTGTGTAATAACATATATGTATGTATGTATGTATATATATATATATGTGTGTGTGTGTGTGTGTGTATATATATATATATATATATATATATATATATATTTATTAACCAAACAGCAGACCAGGCCAAGGTGATTCCACGTGGGAGAGGTTTATTGAGCAGGTAGGGGGGCAGAGAAGAGGACAAAGAGAGAAAAAGGGGAGAGAAAAGAGAGAAGAAAAAGAAAGCAAGGAGGGGGTGACTTTCTAAATTATACGGAAAATGACGTCACACCATTGAGGGTGGGAACTGAGCCAAGTGGATTGTGGGATTGAAGGTTGTTGTCCTGGCAATGCAGGTCAAGGATCATATAGTTAGGCGGGGCTTGGAGTGTCCTGGTGCTAACAATTCCCTTTCCTGAAACCCCTTATTCTCCCCTCCCACTGCTCACCAACCCACCCACTTATGCTTCTTGGCCCTAGAATTCAGGTACACTGGGCTATAGAGTCTTCATAGGACCAAGGGCCTCTCCTCCCATTGATGACTGACAAGGCCATCCTCTGCTACATATGCACCTGGAGGCCTGAGTCCCTCCATGTGTTTTCTTTGATTGGTGGTTTAGTCCCTGGGAATTTTAGGGGGTACTGGTTGGTTAATATTGTTGTTCCTCCTATGGGGCTG
Source organism: Mus minutoides (assembly GCA_902729485.2). Lineage (NCBI taxonomy): Eukaryota > Metazoa > Chordata > Mammalia > Rodentia > Muridae > Mus > Mus minutoides. Next base: position 42,387 of record LR755227.1, on the reverse strand, counting down.
AAAAACCCTTAAACTCCTTGGGTCCTTTCTCTAGTTCCTCCATTGGGGACCCTGTGTCCAATGGTTGGCTGAGAGCATCCACCTCTGTATTTGTCAGGCACTGGTAAAGCCCCTCAGGAGACAACTATATCAGGCACCTGTCAGCAAGCGCTTTTTGACATTCACAAAAGTATCTGGGTTTGATGACGGTATATGGGAAGGATCTTTGGTATACCAAGCTTCTGGGCTAATATCCACTTATCAGTGAGCACGTACCATGTGTGCTCTTTTGTGACTGGTTACCTCACTCAAGATATTATTTTCTAGTTCCATCAATTTGCCTAAGAATTTCACAATTTCATTGTTTTCAATAGCTGAGTAGTACTCCATTGTGTAAATGTACCACATTTTCTGTATCCATTCCTCTATTGAAGGATATCTGTGTTCTTTCCAGCTACTGGCTTTTTTTTTTTTTTTAATTTGAGACAGGGTTTCTCTGTATAGTTCTGGCTGTCCTGGAACTCACTAAATAAGGCTGTGATAAATGTAGTGGAGCACGTGTCCTTATTACATATTGGAGCATCTGGGTATATACCCAGAAGTGGTATTAGTGGGTCCTCAGGTAGTACTATGTCCAATTTTCTGAGGAACTGCCAAACTGATTTCCAGAGTGGTTGTACCAACTTGCAATCCCACCAGCAATGGAGGAGTGTTCCTCTTTCTCCACATCCTCACCAGCATCTGCTGTCACCTGTGTTTTTGATCTTAGCCATTCTGACTGGTTTGAGGTGGAATTTCAGGGTCATTTTGATTTGCATTTCCCTGATGACTAAGGATGCTGAGCATTTCTTTAGGTATTCTTCATCCATTTTGTATTCCTCAGTTAAGAATTCTGGGTGCCCTTGTATTTGGAACATAGATGTTGAGAACTGAGAATTCTTCTTGGTAGATTTTTTTCCTTTGATGTGTTCCGAGTTTCCTTCCTTATCTTTTTTGATGACTTTTGGTTGAAAGTCTATTTTATCTGAATGGTTACTCCCTTGAGCCAGGCATGGTGGGGTGGTGCACACCTTTAATCCCAGCACTTGGGGGCAGAGGCAGGTGGATTTCTGAGTTTGAGGCCAGCCTGGTTTACAAAGTGAGTTCCAGGACAAGCAGGGCTACACAGAGAAACCCTGTCTCAAAACAAAACAAAACAAAACAAAACAAAACAAAACAAAACAAAGCAAAGCAAAGCAAAGCAAAGCAAAGCAAAGCAAAGCAAAACAAAACAAAACAAAACAAAACAAAACAAAACAAAACAAAACAAAACAAAACAAAACAATAGAATGGCTACTCCCACTTGTTTCTTGGGACCATTTGCTTGGAAATTTTTTTCCAGTCCTTTACTCTGAGGTAGTGTTTAGTCTGGTGTAATTGTAATAGGCCTGCCTTTATATGTTTCTTGACCTTTTTTCCTTACTGCTTTTTATATTCTGTTTTTATTTAGTGCATTTGTTGTTCTGATTATTATGTGTTGGGAGGAATTTCTTTTCTGGTCCAGCCTATTTGGAGTTCTGTAGGCTTCTTGTATGTTTATGAGCATCTCCTTCTTTAGGTATGGAAAGTTTTCTTCTATAATTTTGTTGAAGATATTTGCTGGCCCTTTAGTTTGAGAGTCTTCATTCTCATCTACTCCTATTATCCTTAAGTTTGGTCTTCTCATTGTGTCCTGGATTTCCTGGATATTTTGTGTTAAGATATTTTTGCATTTAGCATTTTCTTTGATTGTCGTGTCTATGCTCCCTCTAGAATCTTCTGTGCCTGAGATTCTCTCTTCTATCTCTTGTATTCTGTTGCTGATGCTCGTATCTATGGTTCCTGCTTTTTTCCCCTATGGTTTCTATCTCCAGGGTTATCTCCTTTTGGCTTTTCTTTATTGTTTCTACTTCCATTTTTAGGTCCTGGATGGTTTTGTTCAATTCCATCACCTGTTTGGTATTCTTTTCCTGTAACTCTCTACGTTTTTTCACTTTAAATGCTTCTAGTTTTTTATCCGTGATTTCCTGCATTTCCTTCTTATAGTCCTCCATCATCATCATGACAAGTGACTTTAGATCCATGTCTTACTTTTTCGGTGTGATGTTGTATCTAGGACTTGACATGGTTGGATAGTTGGATCTGGTGATGCCAAGTACCCTTGGTTTCAGTTGCTTCTGTTCTTTTTTTTTTTTTCATTTTTTTATTAGATATTTTCTTAATTTCCATTTCAAATACTATTCCAAAAGTCCCCTCCCCCATCCCCCATCCCTGCTCCCCTGCCCTCCCAATCCCACTTCTTGGCCCTGGCATTCTCCTGTATTGGGGCATATAAAGATTGCAGTACCAAGGGCCCTCTCTTCCCAATGATGGCTGACTAGGCCATCTTCTGCTACATATGGAGCTAGAGACACGAGTTCTGGGGGTTCTGGTTAGTTCATACTGTTGATCCTCTTCTAGGGTTGCAGACCCCTTCAGCTCCTGGGGTTTTATCTTTAGCTTCTGTTCATATGCTTGCTTCCTGCCATCTCTGCCCAAGGAGACCTGGCGCTGGTGCAGACCAGAAGGGACCTGCTGTCCTGGCCTAGGCCCTTGTCTATCTCCCAGCTGCCTACTCAAGTCCCACGCTATTGGATTGGGACAGATGTTGTGTTCCTCTCACCAGTGGTCCCAAGATCGAAAGGAGAGTCCCGCAGGGAACCTGGGAGAGGGCACAGCCCCTGTGTCCGAGACCGGCGCTGGTGTGGTGTGGACCAGAAGGGGTCCGCTGCCCCTGTCTGGCCCCCGTCTATCTCCCAGCTGTGACTCAAGTCCCATGGGATTGGACTGGAACAGATGTTGTGTTCTTCTCACCAGTGGTCCTAAGATCACCCAGAAGAGTCCCGCAGGGAACCTGGGAGACTGCACAGCCCCTGCGCCCAAGACCAGTGCTGGTGTGGTATGGACCGGAAGGGGTCTGCTGCCTGGTCTGACCAGCTCTCTCCTAGCGGTATTTGTTTATGTAGTTCTGTGGCACAGGATTAGCTCTGGGCACAGATGGAAACTGGAAGACTCCTGTCCCAGGTTCCTGTGTCCTGATTGTTCTGGGCAGGTTCCTCTGAACAGCAGTGGTGGTCCTACCTGTACTCACAGGCTTGTCTGCACTCCTGGGAGGCTTGCTCCCTCCTGGTGCTATTTTGATATGAAGCCCTGTGGCAGAGGATCTGCTACAGGTGGAAATGGAAACCACAAGGGGTTGGTTACTCTTGGAACATTTAATCCACTTTTGAACCACAGAGCATGCATTACCAGGCCAACTGTTATTGTAGTTCACAGCTAGATAAGGCTATTGATCCCTTTTTTCCTCCATTAGTATGCAGAAAACTGTCCAGCATTATGGTATGAAAGCTAGTCTCTCAGAATGAGGCTTTTAAGTCAGTACCAACTTGATTTCTCCATGTTACATGACTCAAGTTTATGGTGTCTTCAGCAATAAGGTCTTACCATCAGGTTCTTGAGGATAACAAGGAACACTGGCAATAGCTTGTAATGTCTGGGGAGGTCTATTAGACCTCACTGACAAATATCTTCAAAATATGTACCTTATTTATGCCACTAGGCTTTTTTATTCGATGGACTACCATGTCTGGCAGGGACATTGTTCCTCCAAAACCAACCTATTATAATAAAGTAATTAAATTATATATATATATATATATATATATATATATATATATATATGCCATCAGCTTCACATGATTTTCAGGCCTTTGGGATATGTTGAATTGTCACTGGATTTAATGGTTTTCAGGTATAAATAACACATAGAGTTCTTGGTCTATGTTACTCAATTTTTATTATAAATATAGATTATGGCTATGCTTCTCTGGAGAAATCTGATAAATACAGCATTTCTTGTATGTGTTAAATGATATTTATAGAAGGCTATTGTTTTGGCTGAGTTCTATCACCCAGCCCAATAGATCAGATCAAGATGGAATCAATCTAAATATGGAGTCACTAATCAATGTGAACTTTGTGCTAATGGTCAGCTAATGGCTGACCCTCCAATGCCTCCCCTCACCCCTAACTAGGGTAAAGGTCTTATTAACTTAAGACTGACTAGCATCCTTTAATTTCCTGGGCAGGAATTGCTAAATGGGGAATTCCTGTTGAAGAGAGAAATTTAGAACATTATGAGAAATGAGAGATTATAGTAGAGGCCATTGTCTGTTATCACTTACCTGTAATATGCAACCATTTAAATTATCCAATATTTATAACAATAAAGACATGGGAGACAGAAACTGAATTTAAACTGGCTAGCTCAGAGAGGTAATTTTATTTTTTGAACTTTATGCAAAAATACCTATTTACAAGTCTGATTCTACAACTAGAATGCTTTAGGAATTTCTTTCTCTGTGTGTCATTCTATAGAACTAGTCTACATTTCTCTTGAGTTCCTCTAACCCAAGAGGGCTCCTTTTCTCTCTTTACTAGATTACCACTTTACTGTGTCCTTCCAGCTTTACCTGTGTCCTGCCAGCTGCTTCTCTGTTGTTCCTGCAAGCCGAGAGATAAAAATTCCTTTTACCCTTACTCAGAGCTCCTTCCATAAAGGTTCTTCCAAACCTACTAAAAGAGTTCTGCCAAAGGTCCAATTGCTTATAAAAGAAGTCTATAAATCCTCCCCTATACCTTTGGCAGGCTGAACTATGTCACCATAATGGAAGAGTGGGGTGCTCCTAGCCAACGCAGTAGGAGCTGAACCATTTCATCTTTATGGTGGGGTAGCTCAAGATCATCCAACTGGCTTTACCTCAGGTCATATAGCAAAAACCAAAAGACTTCTTCCGAGCAACTGCAGGAACTTTCCATTCTCTAGCATTTTTATCTAATGAGGCTTTTAGAGGCACACCCAAACTGCATTTCTTCAGGATACACTTAACTGCATCTGACAAACACAGTATCTATTTAAGTTTTTATATTTTGCTAACAATTAAATTTCTATGTACAATAAGCAAATATCCTGTTACACTTAGCACTGCTTTCTCACATTGTCTCATGATGAAGCTGCCCAAAGGATTTGATGTAGATTCCTAAAGAAAAGGAGCTTGTAAATAAATGAGATTATCTGAGATAGTATGCCTCTGCCTATAAGGCAGTGGCTCTCAACCTTCCTAATGTTGTGATCCTTTAATATTAATTTCCTCACCTTGTGATGACCCCAACCATAAACGGTATTTACTGCTATTTCCTAAGTGCAATTTTGCTACTGTTATGAATTATAATGCAAATATCTAATATTCAGGATATATGATATGTAACCCCTGAGAAAGGGTTGTTCCATCCCCAAAGGGATTGTGATGCTCAGGTTGAGAATTACTGCTGTAGGGCTTTGGTGGAATCCCAGAGGTGAGAGATCTGGGTTCTATCATGTGCTTCTGACCAAAGTTACCCTGGGAAGATACAGTCTTTCACTGTAACTTTCAGATGAAAATTCATCACAAACAAAGCTAAGAAGGCTACTGTCTGTGGTAGGAAGGAAGATTTGGCTTGGTAAGTAATAAGACAAAAGCTATAAGCTGTGCTGGTTGATGAGAAAATGGAAGTGCAGGGCCCTAGACAAGATACTCAAGGGTCTTCAAACCATGAAAGAAAGAAAAAGAAGCCATGAGATTCCAGTAAGTTTTTAGAGTTTTCCATTTGAGATTTATTCAGCACTATAATGTATCTATCATTTTCATTTGATCAACACAAGGAAATTCAAGTAGAATGAAGTCGAACAGATACTCAAATCTAGAGAGGCTTCCCAATTTTTCTTTTCTATGTTCCTAGGACCCATCTCACTTGGATGATGAAAAATGATGCCTGCTTTGTTCTTTTCTTTTCTCTTAGAAGTGCTTGACCTAGATTAAAAGCATCCATCCCTTTAGCAAGTAAGATTTTTCTATTTGCATGGTAATCAAATGACAATGTAATCACCATGTAAGCAAAGTCCCATTATTTTGAAAACATTGCTCTATCCATCTTTTCCTTATGAAGTGACATTGTCTTTTTTATTTTTTTGTTAAGCAATGTAATATTTTAACTTCTTTGAGAATTTCATATATGCATATGGTATATTTTGATCATATTGGTTCCTTATGCAATCCCCCAACTCCTCCTAAATCCAGCCTTTATCCCAACTTCATATCTTATAGTTTATAATAAGACCAAACAAGACCAACTTTTGCTGTCTATATATGCATGAATGTGGGGTTATCCACTGAAACATGGGCAAACTTTCAGAAGCCACACCCCTAAAGAAAACTGATTTTCCCTCCCCTAGCAACCAGCAACTCATAAGCCCCTGTTGGGGTCCACTGCCCGCAGTGAACGGAGTTCCTGGAGGATTGGCCCGAAGCTGAAATGAAACTAAGGGAGTGGGGGAAGAAAGAAGGTCTCGGAGGCTACATGGTTGCTTCTGCTTAGAACGACTCTTTAATGGTGGACAAGCATTTGGGGATAAAGGAAGGGGAACCCCGCCCCCAGTCTTCTGCGCAGGCGTTCTGGAGTTGGCGGGAACCCTGAAGTCTCGTGACATCTCACAGGTTGCACAGGTGGGCTGGTCGTAGGCGGGCCTCTGGTAAGCTGGGCGGAGCCGGGTGACCTAGAAGATGTGCAGAACCTGGCCGTAGGGGTACCGGGCTCTCTAGCCTAGTTAACAACACAATGGATGCCATTGGGTGTGGCACGGCTCCAGTCATTGCACCAACTATGTTGGTGGAGAAGGGACACCACATTTCCTCCCTTCTTTTAATATAAAAAGTGGGACTGAGGCACAATTATTATTTTGTGCTCTTTAAGTCCTACATATGGGAAACCTGCTTTCCAGCTGCGTCGTGTCTTAAGAATTTCTCAGAATATCTCAGCTATCCAAATTCCGTCCTTGAGAATGTGTGCAGCTAGTTTATGGGATTCATAACACAAACCTGGCCCTTGTGGCAAAATATTAATATGCCATGGCCTGTTGGCGCGCATCTCTGCCTTAGAATGGAATAGCTGGAACTCTGGGTGCCCGTCGCAGACTACAGCCAGCTCAGCATATTTAGTTTCCCCAAAGGACCAAAAGCCAATAATTATGATTTTTCTTAAGTACAATCATATCTCAGTGACCCTGGCAGCCTTGTCTGTAAAATCTCTGTCAGTTTCCAACCCACCACAGCTGTTGTCTTGCTGAGGACCTGCAGAGAGGGGCACAAGCCTGTGGAAACACAAAACTGAGAACAGTTGAATAACAATAGGATTAAGAATCTCTTTTGGAGGAGCTTGGAACTAGCAAGGCTCAAGTTTAGGAAGAAGGGGAAGTCTCTATTCAGTTGTAAATTAACAACCAGAGCTCAGGCTCTGACCTTCAGGTGTGGAAGAGGTGGTTTGGAAGGTCAGCATAAAGGCTGCTTCTATATAGACAAGATTTAAGTTCCAAGGTAACCTTAATGGCTGAAAAGTCCTTTAAAACAATCTTAATAGGAGAATTTTATATAAGAATAATTACTAGACCAGTTTGAGATTGTAAGACTAACTGGTCACATTGATGGACACCGAAAAATCATGATAACTCCTTCTTATAAGCAAGATTTTAAAGTTAAGTTCCACATTCTCTCATGTACTCTGTCCCATAAAGTTAAACACGTATAAAGTAAGGCAGCTGAGCCTTTCTCAACTGGGACCAGTTAAAAGTTAAAAGTATATGCCCCATTCAGTCTTCTAGAAGTAGTACTTAGGGCAGTAAAAAACTTACGTGTCAGCAGCTGTTGGATGAATCCTTCTTGTCATTTTCTGCAATATGCTGTAGAGAAAAACCTAATCTCTCTCTATATATAGATTTTTATAGAGTATTTGGACCCTGTTCATTAATACTCTAATGGGTCTAGCCATTATACCATGGCTTAAGTAATTAATTTAATGCCAATCCACCACAGACTGATCTTTAATAACAGTCTGCAAAAGTTTAAAACGACTTTTTGTGTCCTGGGGGGGGGGTAGCTCTCTGCCCCTGTTTTTTAAAATTTTAATTTTTAATAGCCAAAATTGTTTATCTTAGAGAACTATTAAAATTCTCTGTCACATGGACAACATTACATTGTTTCAAATGGCTCACTATTAAAGTCAGCTCCAGCATTCGTATAAATCTGAATGCCAAACACCTAAAAAAATGTTTTAACATAGGCAATAACACCTTTAGTTGTTTCTCTTAAGGAGTAATCATAACTGGAATGCTTGTAAGGTTTCAAATGGCATATGCGTATCTTATTTATCTTATTAATTAGCAATAAAAGTATCCAAATGTAGCACTTGATTAAGTAAACGTCCTCAAGAATCGTTATCATTATCTGGAAACAAGTAAAAGCTGAGGACACTAAGAACAAATCTTTGAAATTTGACCTATATTTTTGTAAAAATATTGAAAAATTATCTTAAGCCATCACCATTTGGATGATGTAAAAAAATGAATTCATATGGCCAATCATTCCTGTAAAAGTTCTACAATCTGCCTGGGAGTCTGAATTTAGCACTGCATTGCTTTAGAGGTTATATCCAGGGGATCTAGAGCATTTTTTTTAAATATTCAAAGATAGTCCTTTTAACAGGACGGCATTTATTCCCCAGAAATGTACGTTCTTGGACAATTGTGAACTAGAAAATTAATATCTGAATGTCAAACAATTTTAGCAATTGTCAGTTCTGAGATATACCTATATTGACTTAGTATACAACTTGATAAAATTTTAACCTTATAAAACACCACCTGTAGCACGCAATTTAATTATCTGTGCTGAGATAGGAACCTCAAAAGAATAAAACATATGTTTCAAATTTTAAATACCTTTTTTCCCATAAAGGGGATGTTTTTAAATACAGAAAATGCATGCATGGAGATCTAGAAGGTAAAGGCATGCACAAAACAATTTTTTGATTTATCCTAGAAAAATTATTAGGCTAACACTTTGTCAGGTTTTTAAGGTACAACTTTAAATAATTCTTAATAAGCACCACAGTAGCCCTTAAAATTTGAAGTAAAGGATGATTTCACATTCAATGGTCATGATTAAAAGAAATAGCTAGTATTAATATCCATAAATTATAATTAATATCAATCAAAAAAACTTTTAAAATTTCTGTAACGTCTTTCATATTTACCAATTAGCTCGTGTCTTTTTTAGATAATACCCAACAAAGGTTTGAGTCTTTTAATGACTCTTGATTAGCCTTTTTGCCAAGTTTCTTAAAGCTGTTGGAAATAAGAATTTTTGAAATGAATCACCCTTTTCTGCAGCGCGCCTCCCTGCCTCCTCCGTCGACCAGCAAGAAAGACACGCCACCACCGGGATCTTCTCAGTCAGCTTTATTCTGGAGCACCTTGCTTGTTGATTCCCGGGACCCAGAACTGCAGCAGAGCTGCTGCTTTTATACACTCCCAGGGAAGGGGGAGGGGTATCATAGTGGTTGCTGATTGGTGCACCAAGCCATACCTCATTTGCATGTGGCCCATTCATTGGTGCCACAAGCCACAGCCATTAGCATATTTTCCCTTCATTGGTACTACAAGCAGTGCCTCATTAGCATATTTTCCCTTCAGGAGGGGCTACTGCCTAAGGAGGCCTGAGGAGAGAGCTGCGCATGCACACTAGGCTCTCCTCCCTGGCAGCCTGACGGCCCCGCGCCATCTTGTAATGGGGCGGAGCCGCAGGCCTTCCCGGAGCCGCAGGCCTTCCTGGAGCCGCAGGCCTTCCCGGAGCCGCAGGCCTTCCCGGAGCCGGACAGCCTTCCCGGAGCTTGGGCGGCTTCGCCAGTCAGGGCTTGGGCGGCTTCACCGCGGTCGGGGCTGGCACGGCAGCTTTCACCACCTCGATCGGCGGGGCTGGTGCGGCGGCTTTCGCCGCCTGCCTCGGTCGGCGGGGCTGGCGCGCGGCTTTCACCGCCTGCCTCGGTCGGCGGGGCTCGCGCAGCGGCTTTCGCCACCTGCCTCGGTCGGAGCTCGGGCGGCGCCTTTCGCAGCTGCGGTCGGGGCTCGGGGATCCCTGGAGGCAGAGCCTCTCGGAGCCCAGGGCTTCTCAGAGGCGGGGCCTCTCAGAGCCCGGGGATTCTCGGAGGCGGGGCCTCTCAGAGCCCGGGGATTCTCGGAGGCGTTCGCTTGGGAGGCCCAGGTGCGGCTTCCTACATCTCCCCCTTCTTTATTAATTAAATATGAAGTCCTGCAAATCTGGTCAGTGAACACCCCGGCCTGAGGGAGCAGCCTTTGACAAGTGACTGATAGGAAATCGGGCTACCATCAGTCACGACCACCAGTCTGTCTCTGCAGAGATCTGGAGTAGGAGGAGATGCCACCAGCATGTTGCTGTCGAACTTGGCTGTAACAGAGGTCAAATTGTTTATCAATTATGAGACATTGTACCCGTCTCCATATCTTTTTATCAGGGAGAGGATAGGTCAAGATGACACAAAACCTCCATGCAATTCAACATGCTTTTGAGGAATCTATCCTGTATGGAACATCCCCTGCACTGTATTGTGACACTCTGTCAGCAAAATTGAGTTTCCTTACTCCGTCATCCTTTGAGGTGGTATAGTGGGAGTCATTAGGTCTGCCCCTAAACCGGGGAAGTATCGGCAAACCAGTCTGCTAGGAAATCATTACAGACTTTTAAGAGGGGCCAACCAGAACTTGGGCAAAATGCCCTCGTCTATGGCCATCAGGGCTCAAACAATGACAGCCTTTTGTCGGGCCTGAGTGCATCTCATACAACATAACAAACAACCAGAGGCAAAGTACAACATAACAACCAGATGCAAAGTATACAACCCGCAAACATCAGGACACCCCAAAGTAGCATCCTAGCCCATTCTTTAGAAATGTAAAAGGCACTGGACAACCAAAAGGTGACGTTTCTCAAGGTGACAGGGTGGACTCTGGTGCCATTCAGGATGGAAATCTGGATAAGGACCTTCCAGAACAGTCGTTCTGCCTCTGCACTCCAATTCCCTTGAAGATACTCCGACAACTCCCTGCTGCGTCTTCCACGGGAGGGGGCACTCTTCATCCAAATTGGTTCTTTGTCCCTAGGAAAAAACACAAACCGCTCCCCGGGACTGTGAAATGACCGGGTCTGGACCTAGCCATGACCCAGATTAAACAGAGATAGTAATGGAAAGGTTTTAATTCATAATTTGGTATCTTCAGGTAACATCGAACCCAATTGATGTCACCTAATAATCTTTGGCAGTCATTTAAAGTTTTCAAATCATCCTTCTTAAACTCTACCTTTTGTGGCACTATCTGTTTTGTTCCTACTTTGGCTCCTAAATAATCTCAAAAGCTATAGATATTAATCTTAACATCCTGTCCAGGTAAACAACCACTCTCTTTCAGATCTGCATCGAGCTGTCCACCTAGGTTGAGGAGGTGCTGCTTTACTTGTGAGATGCCCATATTTGGAATAAGCCACAGGACTCCATCCTGATACCAAAGAAACCATCTTATGCATCCCAAATGGGTTCTTTTTATAGGAGCACAAAAGCTACCCTTCAAAGATACATTAAACAAAATATTCCTTTTCCATGACTGTGGATGGCAATTGTAAAGATTTACTGGTTCCAGAAATCCTACGAAAACCCATAGCATCCACACTAGTTTCACTCCTGTTTTCAATGTGCGCTGATTCCAGGCAAAATCTAGGTCTCTGCCAAGTTTGTCCCAGCAGAGAACAGTAAGACTCCCTGATACCGCAAACCAAGATGCTACGGTATCACACTCCTTCAAAAACCTTCCAAGGGTGGATTGTTTCATTTTTAAAATTTTTGATATAAGCAGACCCTGAAGAGCCAAAAAAATTGTGTGCAAATGAGAAGTGCCCATGGTTATTTACTCCTTTTCTAACTGCACTCCTTTTCTTTATTGTCTCTTACCTGAGAACTTTCTCTTGTCCCATTTACCTGGGAACTTTATACTTACTTTGCCTCGTCCCTTACTGGGAATCTTATTGTCTCTTACTCGAGAACCTTATTGTCTCTTACCTGAGAACCTTATTGTCTCTTATCCGAGAACTTTCTCTTGTCCCATTTACCTGGGAACTTTACTGAGGTTTATCTTCTTACTACCTTTTCTTGCTTTACTTTTGAGCTGATACCCTTTATCATCTAGGTGCTATTGCTCCCTCTTGTAGGGAGCCGCGCGCCGCGACTCCCTCCCTAGCCGAAGCCCTCCCGAGCGGGTTACCTAGAGACTGTTGTAAACAAGCTTAGTGCGCATGACAGCCACAAGTCACCGCCCACCTCGGGGCATATCTTAGGGCAGCCAGCCAACCCAAGCGTCATACGTCCGTCACACTGAGATAATATTGCACAAGGTATTTCTAGGGACGCTCTCCCACGCTCTCTCTCTTTCTCCACATGGATTTAATACAGATGGTGCGGATACCCGGGAAATTGAACATCGCTGGCACAGAGAAAGAGGGAAAATTCAGAGTTCAGAACTGCGAGTAGAAGAAGATGGCTCTGAGAGGTACGTTTGGTCGTGATTTATACCGTTTAACCCTTCATTTGAGCAACATAGTGGAAGTTTTCATCACGATAGTCACAGTGCTTGCTCTCCCAACGGTTAAGACAAGACAGGGGACGTTAAAACTACAGAACCATATACCAGAAACAGAGCGGAAAAGGTTAATGGGAGCTCATAGAAATAGGTTAATGGGAGCTCATAGAAATAAAAGCATGTTTAAGCAGTCAGGCCTCCCCAGAGGTTTTATATCTAAGGGGAAGATAAAAGTGGGAAAAGATGCCCGGGTAGAGAGAAGAAGAGAGAGGAGAAATAAAGAAGCTTTAAAGCTCAGTAGCACTGAGTCAGAATCTAGCCCCTCTGAAGACTCAGAGGAAGCAGCCCGCTCCGAAGAGGAAAATTACCATCTAAATGAACAGCAGCTACAGTAGAATCGTTAAAGAAAGGAGGCAAGAGTTAGGAAACACGTGTCTCCTTGGCCCGTGACAAATGCTGCTTGCGCAATTCTTAAGGGAATTAAGGTAGTTGGATCCGGGAATGTATCTTAAGAGATTTAAGGTATTTGGATCCGAGAATAGATCGAGAGAGGAGAGTGAATTTTTAAAAGAAGACTCCTAGGCTCACCTAGGTTTTTTCTCTTTCTCTAGAACTCAGAGAAGTTTTTTCTTTATATGTACGATGCATCGTTTGTCTACATTTATGTTTCATGTCTGTATGGTGTTTTGTTCTGTGTTGAAAAAAGAAAAATGGTTACAAAAAACGTGTCTATTGGTCTCTGACTTAATTTTAGTATGAACCTTCACAGAAGGCAAAAAAAAGGCCAGGCAGGTTTGCCCTAGATCTGGCGGGGCCACGTGGCTTTGGGGACTTACCTAGAGGAAGGTATGGTAATATAGATTGTTAATTTCTTAGCCCTGGAGATGAGAGACTAAAAGTGTTTGTTTGCTACAATTGAGTATGAGAATTGGCAGAGTGTTTATCTTAAAAGTGTGGCTAGAAAAGGTTTAAATTGGCGAGACAAGTTTCACCACGTGATTCATTCAGATTCTTAACCAGTCTTAAAGGTAAAAATGCGTGCTATGAGAATTAGTCATAAGATAAAGGCTTGCAATTAATGGGCTTGATCAAAGGATGTAACAAGGGTTTTAAAAAGGTTAACTTTAAGATTTCTCCCCAGGCTTAGAGCAGCTTTAACCACAGCACGTGACAAGAAGCTGCACAGAGGGCTAGGCCACCAGGATATTTAATAATGTTTAATTTGTGCTGAGGTCGTTTCAAGCACAGGATATGAACAAGTCCAGAAAGGGTCTCAGAAATTTCTCTAATTGATGCAATGTTTTATGGGAATTTTATCCTAAATGGTAGTCTTTTAAAAAATAGGGTCTAAGTTAAACTTAAGTTAACTTCTAAGAGTTAAAGGTACATGGCTATACATTTGTAAATTGACTGGCAAGCCTCCTGAGAGTTTCTTTGTTCTACAGACTTCACCTCACCTCCTCCCTGCTGCTTGCCTCCAGGGCAAGTTCCCAGCAGCTAAGACTGAGGATCCAGAGGCAGTAAGATAGGGCTGGTGAGATGGCTCAGTGGGTAAGAGCACCTGACTGCTCTTCCGAAGGTTATAAGTTCAAATCCCAGCAACCACATGGTGGCTCACAACTATCCTTAATGAGATCTTAAGTTTATTAAGAGTTATATAAGATTTAAAGGAGTTTTTCCAGGCTAGATTGCTTAAATTTTTAAAGGGTTATTACTGATTAAAAGGCTTGTTTTTTGCTTTACATCCTTGCAAATTTTAAAGAGTTCTAGTAAACCAGAAAAGGTTTTTGATTTTAGATACAGCTGATAGCCTTACATTGTGTATAATAAGGTAAATTCTTAGATTTTAGAGAATTAATTTAAGTTGTGTCTTAAAAACCTGACAAAGTGTTAGCTTAATCATTTTTCTAGGATAAATCAAAAAATTGTTTTGTGCACACCTTTAACTTCTAGATCTCCATACATGCATTCTCTGTATTTAAAAAAACAGCCCCTTTATGGGAAAATGGGTATTTAAAATTTGAAACATATTCTTTTGAGGTTTCTATCTCAGCACAGATAATTAAATTGCGTGCTACAGATGGAGCTTTATAAGGTTAAAATTTTGTCAAGTTGTATACTAAGTCAATATAGGTATATCTCAGAAATGACAATCGCTAAAATTGTTTGACCTTTAGATATTAATTTTCAAGTTCGCAATTGTCTAATAAGTGCTGTCCTATTAAAAGGACTATCCTTATATATTTAAGAAATTGCTCTAGATCATTGCCTAGATATAACCTCTAAAGCAATGCAGTGCTAAATTCATATTCCCAGGTAGATTATAAAACTTTTAAAGGAATGATTGGCTATATAAATTCATATTTTACATCATCCAAATGGTGATGGCTCAAGATAATGCTTCTAATATATATAGAGAGAGTATAGGTCTTTCTCCACAGCATATTGCAGAAACTGACAATGGACCAGCTTACACTTCTCAGAAGTTTGGACAATTCTGTCGCCAAATGGAAGTGACCACAATCCTCAAGGACAGGGCATAATAGAACGGGCCCATCACACTCTCAAATCTTATTTTATAAACAAAAGGGGGGAGTCGAGGAGGCTCTACCCTCAGTGCCACAGGCAACCGCTTCTATGGCTCTCTTTACACTTAAATTTTTAAATTTTGACAGTCAAGGCCATACAGCAGCCGACCGTCATTGTTCAGAGCCTATTAGGCCAAAAGAAATGGTGAAGTGGAAAGATGTTTTGACTAATCAATGGAAAGGCCCGGATCCTATTTTGATAAGATCCAGGGGAGCTGTTTGTGTTTTCCCACAGGAAGAAGACAATCCATTTTGGGTGCCAGAACGACTGACACGAAGAATCCTGGCAAAAGAGGATGATTTCCAGCTAGACCTTCCAACAACCGGCTCTGCTCATCCTGCTGAACGGAGGGATGAAGCCGAGGGATGAAGCCAGCTTCTGTCGGACTTCTCGGAGGGCGGAGCGACTCTCCAGAAAGCTTCTCCTGCAGTCTAAGCAGCTTAATGGGACTCAGCTGAAACCCATTGCCTTTGGGGACTCCCCTTTTCTGGATATCTTTAATCTTTTCTTTCTTTAGGGGTGGGTGGTAGTTGCCTTGTTCTACATTACCTTCAGCTGTGATGTTATGCTCGTTTTGGGTGGTTTACAAGCTCAGAACCCACCAAAAAATGTGACGAAGTGGTGATTGCTCAAGCGCCCGCAGCACTAAGACAAAGAGCCTTTCCCGATACTGGCTCAGCTTGTTAGCCTCTCCCGATGTGGCTCAGCGTGTTAAAATCTCAAAGGTGAACCTGGCACTCGCCCTGGAGTTAATTTTGCAGAAAAAATTGTTGCCTACCATTTCATGAATGTGCACACTAGACCAACCTAAGGCAGGGAGCTAGTGGCGAGAAGTTTTCCCAGTGACGGGTAAGGCTAGTGTTGACATATCGTGATGGTATATCTCTCTTTTCAGCCCTTCACCCAGAGGATTTGATCCATTGCACCTGGTAGGGTGAAAAGATGCCATAGAAATTAAGCTCTTGATCACTGACATTCCCAGCAAAAGAGTATCGGTTCGATCAGGTTTAAATTTCATATTCTGGCGACAATTATGTACTGCACGTCTCCAGACCAGACCTTTATTTAAAGTAAAGAGGGGGAGATGTAGGGAGCCGCGCGCCGCGACTCCCTCCCTAGCCGAAGCCCTCCCGAGCGGGTTACCTAGAGACTGTTGTAAACAAGCTTAGTGCGCATGACAGCCACAAGTCACCGCCCACCTCGGGGCATATCTTAGGGCAGCCAGCCAACCCAAGCGTCATACGTCACACTGAGATAATATTGAACAAGGTATTTCTAGGGACGCTCTCCCACGCTCTCTCTCTTTCTCCACATGGATTTAATACACCCTCTCATTTTTAACAGCCTCCTCATCCACCTCTTCTTCTGAAGAGGAGTCGAGGTTGAAAAGCTGCAATTCCTTGAGAGAGGGGTAAATCCCCTTTTATTGTTCCCCCTTAATATTTACGAATAGGTTCTAGCCTCCCTTTTGCTGTTTTAGCTTTGCCACTCTGCTTTACTGCTTCTAACAGTGTTTGGAGGGCCGTTAAGACTAAAATGGCCACCCCAATCCAAAATGGATCCATATAGGGAAGCATCCTCTCTACAATATTCCGGGAAGCTTACCGGTACCGCCACTCCTAGCTGATGAGTTCTGATCCCACGAAGATAATCTTCAGTTCCTGAAGAGTTCCCACAATGATCTTCTTCAGATCCCACGAAGATCTTCTTCAGTTCAGATCCCACGAAGATCTTCTTCAGTTCAGATCCCACGAAGATCTTCTTCAGTTCAGATCCCACGAAGATCTTCTTCAGAACTTCTTCAGATCATCTTCGGTTCCCGGGGTTCTCGGCATCACTTGCAGTGCGCCTCCCTGCCTCCTCCGTTGACCAGCAAGAAAGACACGCCACCACCGGGATCTTCTCAGTCAGCTTTATTCTGGAGCACCTTGCTTGTTGATTCCCGGGACCCAGAACTGCAGCAGAGCTGCTGCTTTTATACACTCCCAGGGAAGGGGGAGGGGTATCATAGTGGTTGCTGATTGGTGCACCAAGCCATACCTCATTTGCATGTGGCCCATTCATTGGTGCCACAAGCCACAGCCATTAGCATATTTTCCCTTCATTGGTACTACAAGCAGTGCCTCATTAGCATATTTTCCCTTCAGGAGGGGCTACTGCCTGAGGAGGCCTGAGGAAAGAGCTGCGCATGCGCAATAGGCTCTCCTCCCTGGCAGCCTGCCGGCAACGCGCCATCTTGTAATGGGGCGGAGCCGCAGGCCTTCCTGGAGCCGGACAGCCTTCCCGGAGCTCGGGCGGCTTCGCCGGTCAGGGCTCGGGCGGCTTCACCGCGGTCGGGGCTGGCGCGGTGGCTTTCGCCACCTCAGTCGGGGCTGGCGCGGCGGCTTTCACCGCCTCGGTCGGCGGGGCTGGCGCGGTGGCTTTCGCCGCCTGCCTCGGTCGGCGGGGCTCGCGCAGCGGCTTTCACCGCCTGCCTTGGTCGGGGCTCGGGTGGCGGCTTTCGCAGCCGCGGTCAGGGCTCGGGGATCCCTGGAGGCAGAGCCCCTCAGAGCCCGGGGCTTCTCAGAGGCGGGGCCTCTCAGAGCCCGGGGATTCTCGGAGGCGGAGCCTCTCAGAGCCCGGGGCTTCTCGGAGGCGTTTGCTGGGGAGGCCCAGGTGCGGCTTGCTACACTTTTCCTTTTCAGACTATCTGTACCATAACATTACCAGCATAATTAAACCCTAGCTATTGTCTTGAAAACTTTCTTAAGGAACAGGGACTTAAACCCTGGATCTTCAATTTTAAAAGTCTGAGGCTCTAATGTCTGAGCCATCCGGACTGCAATCTGGAGCCACTTTTAAACATAATGTAAGGCTATCAGCCATATCTAAAACCAAAAACCTTTTCTGGTTCGCTAGAACTCGTTCAAATTTGCCAGTGTGTGAGGGAAAAACAAACCTTTTAATCAATAATAACCCTTTAAAAAATTAAGCAATCCAGCCTGGAAAAGTTCCTTTAAATCTTATATAACTCTTAAGTCTAAACCCCAATCTTAATTGCCTTTGGGTCCTCGGTTTTAGCTGCTGGGAGGAATCTGCCCTGAAGCCAGGGAGAAGCAGGGAGGGGGTGAGGTGAGGTCTGTGGAACAAAGAATCTCCACGAGGCTTGCCAGTCAATTTACAAATGCATGACCATGCACATTTTAATGTTTAACTTAGATCCTATTTCCAAAAGACTACCATTTAGGATAAAAATCCCATAAAATCAATTAGAAAAATTTCTGAGACCCTTTCCGGACTTGTTCATATCCCGTGCTTGAAACGACCTCAGCACTATTTAAACATTATTAAATATCCTGGTGGCCTAGCTTTTTGGCACCGCTTCTTGCCACATGCTGCTGTTTAAGGCTGCTCTAAGCCTGGGCAGACATCTTAAAGTTAACCTTCTCAAAACCTTTGTTACATCCTTTGATTAAGCCCATTAATTGTAAGCCTTTATCTTATGACTAATACCCATTGCACGTATTTTACCTTTAAGACTGGTCAGGAATCTGAATGAATCACGTGGTGAAACTTGTCTCATAAAACCGACAATTCAAACCTTTTCTAGCCACAATTTCAAGATAAATACTCTGCCAATTCTTAGACCCAATTGCATCGAACAAACACTTTTAGTCTCTCATCCCCGGGGCTAAGAAGTTAACAATCTATATTATTGCACCTTCCTCCGCGCAAGTCCCAAGACCACGTGTGGCCTTGTTAAATCCTGGGCAAACCTGCCTGCCTTTCTTAGCCTCTGTGGAGGCTCATACTAAAATTAAGATGTCAGAGACCAATAGACACGCTTTTTGTAACCATTTTTCTTTTTCGACACAAAACACAAAACTGCCAATCATCCAGACAACACATGAATCATAAATAGACAGACAAAATGGTACCGTGCACATAAAGGCCTTAGCAAAACTTCTCAGAGTTCCAGAGATAGTTCACCCAGGCATCCCTGGAGAACGGTTGAAAAATTACCCATTCCTTGGATTTAATTACCTTAGTTCCCCTATGCATTAATAGATCCATTCTGATCTTTTACTATGTAGTCCTTTGACTGTAGGCAGATGCCTTGGAATTCTTAGCTTTCACATTCGCTTTAGAAAAACTTTCTTTCTGGGGGACATCTCATTAGAGCTTCTTCAAACTCTGCCTGCAGCTCTGCCTGCCTGTTAACTAAGGTCTGTGAGGTGTTCTTTTCAATTGTATCCTAAGCAACCTGGGCATTTCTCAATGCTTCTCTAACTCCTGATTTTCTGTGTCTCGGCTTCTTTCTCGTTTGAACCATGGGGAGTAGATACCTTATCTTATCTGAAAGAACTTTTTAGCATCTGCCTATCTAACCCATTTCTTTCCCCGGAATGAGCCTCTGTAGGCTTGGACCATTGCTGGTCGAAATTACTTAGTTTCATATTCGTTGGCTGATCCTAAGCGAGTTCAACATTGGGACTGTGTTGAACTCCACTTAGCCGTACGCACTGGTGACTAATTGCACCTTCCTTTGAACTAGCACACTGAATTGGGTGCACTTACCTCGCTATATCCCGTGCTCTGTACGAATATCCTAGATCTGTTTTCCTGCGGAGCTCCACGCATGAGTCAGCTTGCTCTCGGGGGGTGTTCCATCTTCATCCATGCCCGACGTTGGCCGCCAGAAATGTTGGGGTCCACTGTCCACAGTGAAGGGAGTTCCTGGAGGATTGCCCCGAACCTGAAATGAAACTAAGGGAGTGGAGGAAGAAAGAAGGTCTCGGAGGCTACATGGTTGCTTCTGCTTAGAACGACTCTTTAATGGTGGACAAGCATTTGGGGATAAAGGAAGGGGAACCCCGCCCCCAGTCTTCTGCGTAGGCGTTCTGGAGTTGGCGGGAACCCTGAAGTCTTGTGACATCTCACAGGTTGCACAGGTGGGCTGGTCGTAGGCGGGCCTCTGGTAAGCTGGGTGGAGCCGGGTGACCTAGAAGATGTGCAGAACCTGGCCATAGAGGTACCGAGCTCTCTAGCCTAGTTAACAACACAATGGATGCCATTGTGTGCGGCACGGCTCCAGTCATTGCACCAACTATGTTGGTGGAGAAGGGACACCACAAGCCCCTCCCATTTTCATGCTAGAATGTTGGCACTATCTTTTGCATTTGCTTCCCTGGATTTGCTTTCTTACATGGATAGTCAATTCCATGCTGATGAAACAAAATTATTCTTACTTCATTGACCTTTAAGTACACTTCCTCCAACCCCCTAAAAGTTTGTCTCTCTTTAATTTTGATGATAATTTATCCATTCACTTCACATCTTATATGTCAAAGATTCCTGACTCTGAAATGATTTCCTTGGCTCAGTGTTTCAGAACCAGAATAATTGACTTGGCACCATGAAAAGCCATTTAGAAGAAAAGTGTGATGAACCTCCTCTTCATTTGCTACTACAAATGTCTTCCATAAATCTAACTTATTAAAACAATGAGTCTCATAGTATTTAGGCAATTTCCAAATGAGGTGGTCATAAAACTATTATGAAATATTAAACTCTATTCTTTATTGATGGTAATGATGAAAATATTAATGCACACCCACTAAGATATGTGAGGCACATGCTCATCAAAATGGATAAGTGGTGATATGGAAATATTTCTTCATAAACAGATTACATGCTTTCATTTGTTCTAAGTCTTTTTTAATGAGGAGAGGCATCCTTTATATCTAGCAGTGTGATACTCTTGTCTTCACATTTTTTTAGGAGTAAAGAATCTCTATAATATGAATTCCTAGATTCACCCCTTGTTTTAGGGTTTCTATTTCTGTGAGGAAACACCATGATGAAAAGGATGTCAGGACAAGGACTTAACATTGCAGAAAACTGGAGGCAGGAGCTTATTTAGAGACTATGGAGAGGTGCTGCTTACTGGATTGTTTCTCAGTTTGCTTTCATATAGAACCAAGAACCATCAGCCCAGGGTTGACACTATCCACAATTTAATGGAGAACACAGTTTTTGTTTATTTCATTTTTTTCATCTCTTTTTATTGTATATTTTCTTTATTTACATTTCAAATGTTATCCCCTTCCCCAGTTCCTCCACCACCCCAGAATCCTCCTATCCCATCCCCCTTCCCCTTGCTTCTAGGAGGATGTTCCCCCACCCACTCCTGCCTCTGTGCGCTCAAATTTCCCTACATTGGGGCACTGAGCCTTCATAGGTCCAAGGGATTCTCTTCCCATTGCTCCTTGACAAGGCCATCCTCTGTTAGATATACAGCTGGAGCCATGGGTCTCTCCATGTGTACTCCTTGTTTGGTGGTTTAATCCCTGGAAGCTTGGGGGGGTTCTGGTTGGTTGATATTATTGTTCTTCCTATGGGGTTGCAAACCCCTTCAGCTACTTCAGTCCTTTTTTTAACTCCTCCATTGGGGACCCTATTGAGGACCCCGTGTACAGTCAAATTGTTGGCTGTGAGAATCTGCCTCTGTATTTTTCAGGCTCTGGCAGAACCTCTCAGGAAACATCTATATCAGGATACTGCCATCATGCACTTCTTGGCATCCACAATGGTGCTTGGGTTTGGTGACTGTATATGGGAAGGATTCCCAGGTAGGGCAGTCTCTGGATGGCCTTTTCTTCAGTCTCTGCTCCACACTTTGTCTCTGTATTTGCTCCCATAAGTATTTTGTTCTCCTTTCTAAGAAGGATTGAAGCACCTACAGTTTGGTCTTCCTTATTCTTGAGCTTCATGTGGTCTGTGCAATGTATCTTGGGTATTCTGAGTATTTGGGCTAATATCCACTTATCAGTGAGTGCATACCATTTGTGTTCTTTTGCTATTGGGTTACCTCACTCAAGATATTATTTTCTAGTTCCATCAATTTGCCTAATAATTTCATAAAGTTATTGTTTTAATAGCTAAGTAGTAGTCCATTGTGTAAATGTTCCACATTTTCTGTATTCATTCCTGTGTTGAAGGACCTATGGGTTCTTTCTAGCTTCTGGCTATTATAACTAAGGCTGCTCTGAACATGTGTCCTTGTTATATGTTGGAGAATCTTTTGAGTATATGCCCAAGACTGGTATAGCTGGGTCCTCAGGTAATGCTGCATCCAATTCTCTGAGGAACTGCCAGATTTATTTCCAGAATGGTTGTTGGCCAATCCCTCATAAATCACTAATGAGCAAAATGTTCTACTCATTCTCTCTCTCTCTCTCTCTCTCTCTCTCTCTCTCTCTCTCTCTCTCTCTCTCTCTCAGTCTGGGTAACCAACCAGGGAGCATGCAAGAGCTATACCTAGACATTCTACATATCTGTAGCAAACGAGCAGTTTGGTATGCAAGTCCCAAACCCAGACACTATTGCATATGCCAGCAAGATTTTGTGGAAGGAACCCTGATATAGCTGTCTTGTATGAGGCTATGCCAGTACCTGGCAAATACAGAAGTGGATGCTCATAGTCATCTATAAGATGGAACAGAGGGCCCTCAATGGAGAAGCTAAAGAAAGCACCCAAGGATCTGAAGGGGTCTGCAACCCTATAGGTGGAACAACAATATGAACTAACCAGTACCACCAGAGTTTATGTCTCTAGATGCATATGTAGCAGAAGATGGCCTAGTTGGCCAACACTGGGAAGAGAGGCCCCTCCCTTGGTATTGCAAACTTTAAATGCCTCAGTACAGGGGAATGCCAGGGCCAAGGAGTGGGAGTGGGTGGGTAGGGGAGCAGGGCGGGGGGAGGTTATAGGGAACTTTCAGGATAGCATTTGAAATGTAAATAAAGAAAATATCTAATAAAAAAAAATAAAAATAATCCCAAGTGGGACATGGGCTGTTTTCGTCTCTGTTCTCTGCCACTGGATCCCCTCCCCTCATATTTGGACTGCCTGGTAGGGCCTCAGTGGGAAATGATGTGCCTAGTCCTTCTAGGACTAGATGCCCCAGGGTGAGGTGGTACCCAAGGTGGTTTGGGGCAGACTTGGAGTGATTTGTAAGTGTGGGACTCTGCCCTTTCCCTGGCCTTGTGCAAGCTAAATCAGACCTTGTTTTGTCACAGTAGCCTAGCCCACCTAGGGTGGAGTCTACCCACCTAGGTGAAGTCTATTGTCCTGCCACAGCTGCAGCTTCCTGCAAGAGCTACTACCTACTGAGCATCTGAGCTTTTTCTGAGGAGCTTCTGGCAAAGCGAGGAGATCCTGGCAAAGTGGGGATGGGTTTCCTCCCTTTAAATTCAGAATTAAGAATTAAACATGTGTCCTTGATCAGAAACTTTGTCTTGGTCTCATTCCTCTCTTGTCCATCCTTCCCATCCATCTCCAGGTCTCCTTCCAGGTACCCACTTCTCCGTGGCAGCTGGTGGCTTTAGGTGGCACCCAAAAGTGAGGACTGGACATGCAGAGATCATCTGAGGACACTTTCTTGGTGGAGCTTCACAGAAAATGGAAGAACATGGTATCCTGCATGGTAAACAACATACAGCATTGATGCTAGTGCTAGCTCTAAATTTCAAATTTTTGAAACTGTTGTAGGTGCAAAGAGATATGGGCTAAGTTGGGGCAGTGTTAACCCAACACTGATCCCACTTAGGGGTTGACAGTGGAAAATGGGATTGGAAAATTCTAATCAGGCATTTTTCTGCAGCCTTTAAGAGCTGTGTCAGGTGAGAAGTGTAGGGTTTGAAGAACAATTGTTGGAAAACTATTCAGATCAGATAAATTCTTGCTGCCCATAGTTTCAAGAAGAAAGAACTTTAGATAAGAGAACCTGGAAGAAAATTGGAGAAGCTCTGAGAACCACTCAGGCAGATAATATCATCTTCTGCTTCTGGGCGCTCATAAAAGATGCTATTGAAGAAGAGACCTCACAGTCATCAGACAGTGCTCAGGGAGAGCTTGAAGAATTTCAGGAACAATGCCTGCCAGAGAGGGCTTTCTTAGAAAAGGGCCCTCTCAAACCTAAATTAGAAAGGTATAGAGATACTAATGATGAACTAACATCAGAGAAGAAAGGTCATTCAGAAAAAGGAGCTGTCAAAATATTATGACAAAGATTGGCCTCTTTGTGCACTTTCTGCTCTATCTATGGCCTCTACTGCAGGGGATGCTGCCCAGATAGACATGCAACTAAATAGAGTTTGAAATTAAGCTGAAGAAATTAACTAATGAGCTTCAGGAGCTAAAAAAGGTGTCAAGTACAGGGAAGAGCGGTGATTCTGAAATACACCAATTGTGGCTAGAAAGAGTCAGGCTCATGGGTAAGGGCAGGACACATCTGAAGTTCTAGTTTTCCCTATAGTTGAGATAATTGACCAGCAGAACAATAGAGTCAGACAATATCAGTTTTTAGTTCAAGGTGATAAAAGGGTTAAAATCAGCTGTGGCACAGTATGGCCCTACAGCTCCTTTTACACAAGCTTTATTGGATACTGTGATGGAGTCAAATTTAACCCCCTAAGATTGGAAGACTCTATATAATGCTACTTTGTCAGGAGGAGATTTCTTACTTTGGAGTTCTGAATGGCTTTTAGTTATTAGAGTACTGCCACAAATGCTCAGACAGGTAACCTAGATTGGGGATGCTGACACTTTTAGGAGGTCAATATGAAGGCAATGCTAATCAGATTGGGTTTCCTGTTGGAGTGTATGCTCAGGTTGCAATGGCTGCTGCTATGCTTAGAATCAGCTACCAACTAAAGGAGATCTCAGTGGAAATTTAGCTAGTATTAGGCTCCTGATGAACTTTTTTCAGGATTTTGTGACAAGACTACTAAAAGCAGCTAGGAGAATTTTTGGAGCTTCTCAAGCAGGAAATCCTTTTGTTACACAATTGGCTTATGAGGATGCTAATGCAACATGTCCAGCCACTATTTGACGATACAAAGCACAGACAGACTTAACTGGGTATATTCGACTTTGTGTAGAGATTGGACCTTCATATAATCAGGGCTTGGCCATGGCCGCTGCTTTCCAAGGAACCACTGCACAAGCAATGCTTTCACAGAATGGAGGGAATAAACTATGCTTTAAATGTGGAGGGTTGGGTCATTTTAAAAATTATTGTCCTAGAAACCGAGGCACCATGAGTGGGCAATCAGACTACACCCCATAAGTTTGTCCTCCATGCAGGAAGGGTAACCACTGGGCCATGGAATGTAAATCTGAGACAGATATTCAGGGTTGTCCCATGCCAGGATAGGAGCAGAGGGGGCAGCCTCAGGCCCCAGATGCCCACAGCGAGCAGCTTATGGGGCCATGAAGCTGCTGCCAGGCCAGGGAAATCCACTTTTGAACTTATCAGGACAACCCCAGGAAGTGCAGAATTAGCCTTCTGTTCCACCACCCATGCACTATTAACCCCAGAAATGGGAGTTCAAACCCTGCCTACAGGAGTTTTTGGACCTTTACCTGCAGCAACTTGGGGATTTCTTCTAGGACAAAGCAGTACTATTGTAAAACAACTGCAGATTTATCCAGGTGTTATAGATAATGATTATGAGGGAGAAATTAAAATTATGGCTAAATCCCCTCGTGGTATTTTAACTGTATCTGCTAACCAACGAATTTATCAACTTATCTTAGTTCCCTTGCATATGCTCCCTTCCAGATTTGTTAAGGGTGAGAGAGGACATTGTGGCTTTGGTTCTTCTGGTGTGTACTGAGTTCAATCTATCACTAGTAAGAGACCTAACCTTAAATTAATTAATATCCGCTTATCAGTGAGTTCATATGATGTGTGTTCTTTTGTATTTGGGATACCTCACTCAAGATGACATCCTCCAGATCCATCCATTTGTCTAAGAATTTCATAAGTTCATTGTTTTTAATAGTTGAGTAGTAATACATTATGTACATTACCACATTTTCTGTATCCATTCCTCTGTTGAGAGATATCTGGGGTCTTTTAATAGCTTCTGGCTATTATAAATAAGGCTGCTATGAACATAGTGGAGCATGTGTCCTTATTACAAGATGGAACATCTTCTGGGTATATGCATAGGAGTGGTATTGCTGAATCTTCCAGTAGTACTATGTCCAATTTTCTGAAGAACCACCAAACTGATTTCCAGAGTGGTTGCACCAGCTTGCAGGCCCATCAGCATAGGAGGGGTATTCCTTTTTCTCCACATCCTAACCAGCATCTGCTGTCACCTTAGTTTTCGATCTTAGCCATTCTGCATGGTATGAGGTGGCATCTCAGGGTTGTTTTGATTTGCATTTCCCTGATGATTAAGGATGTTGAACATTTTTAAGTGCTTCTAAGCACAAGCCATTGCTTTTCCCCCTCTACCCATATCTTTGAGGCTCTTCCCCACCTTCTCCTCTATAAGTTTCAGTGTCTCTGGTTTTATGTAGAGTTCCTTTGTTCACTTAGTCTTGAGCATTGTACAAGAAGATAAAAGTGGATAATTTCCCATTCTTCTACATGCTAGTTTCCAGTTGAGCCAGCACCATTTGTTGAAAATGCTGTCTTTTTTTTTATTGGATCGTTTTCGCTCCTTTGTCAAAGATAAGTGACCATAGGAGAATGGGTTCATTTCTGGGTCTTCAGTTCTATTCCATTGATCTACCTATCTGTCACTCTACCAGTACCATGCATTTTTTTTTATCACAATTGCTCTGTAGTACAGCTTGAGGTCAGGGATAGTGATTCCACCAGAGGTTCTTTTATTGTTGAAAATGGTTTTTGCTATCCTAGGTTTTTTGTTATTCCAGATGACTTTGCAAATTGCCCTTTCTAACTCTGTGAAGAATTTATTGGTATTTTGATGGGGATTACATTGAATCTGTAGATTGCTTTTGGCAACATAGCCATTTTTACTATATTAATCCTGCCAATCTATGAGCCTGAGAGATCTTTCCATCTTCTGACATCTATAAAAAGATATCAATGGACAGTTTTTCATCTGCACATGTCTAATAGTTCTACATTATGTCAAAAGTTTGTAGCACAAGCCATTCAGTCTGTAAGACAGTAATTGCCAATGGTATACATCCTTCATTACACAGATGATGTCTTAATAGCAAGAAAAGATCCTCAGGACTTCCTTTTATGTTATAGAGAATTATAACAGGCTTTAGCTGATAAAGGACTGCAAATAGCTGCCCAAAAGGTACAAACTCAGGATCCTTATAATTATTTGGGTTTGAGACTTACAGATCAAGCCATTTCCCCCAGAAGATAATTATTCACAGGAACAGTTTAAAAACTTTAAATGATTTTCAAAAGCCATTAGGTGATATGAATTGGCTTTGCCCCTATTTAAAAATTTCTTATTACAGGTGAATTGAAACCTTTATTTGATATTCTTAAAGGGAGTGTTGATCCTACCTCCCCCAGATCTTTAACCTCAGAAGAACTGCTGGCTTTTAAACAAGTACAAAGAGCTATTGAAAACAATTTGTTACTTATATAGATTATTTTTTGCCTTTACATCTGTTGATCTTTAATATGACTTATATGACTCTAAGATTTTTGTGGCAAAGGGTTCCTCTTATGTGGATATATTCAAAGATATCTCCTAAACATAATATCCTGCCATATTATGAGTCAGTGGCCCAGATGATTATACTTGGAAGGAAGCAGGCGCTGGCTTATTTTAAAACCAAAGAACCAGACATCATTATTCAGCTTTTTAATGTAGGTCAAGACACTTGGCTGAAGCAGCATACTATGGATTGAATGCTTGCTCAAATAGGATTTAAAGGAACTATAGATAATCATTATCCTCAAGATAGGTTGATAAAAAATTTTAAATGTACATAAGATGATATTTCTTAATATGACATTTTTACACCCTTTGTATAATGCTCTTTTGATTTTTACTGGTGGCTCCTCTGAAGGAAGAGCTGGATATTTTATGAATAATCAACTGGTAGCCATAGAGACTCCTGGGCTCTCAGTTCAGTTAGCAGAACTGACAGTGGTACTGAATGTTTTTCAGTCTGTAGGTGATACTTTTATTCTTTTTACTGATAGTCTATATGTGGCCCAGTCTGTTCCTCTGTTGGAAAGTTGTGGTACATTTAATTTTAATATGCCAGCAGGATCTCTGTTTTCACAATTGCAAAACATCATTCTTGCTCGAAAAAAATCCCTTTTATATTGGTCATACATGAGTCCATTCTGCCCTTCCTGGACCTTTCGCTGCAGACAATGACTGCATTGACAGAACTCTAATAAGAGACTCCTTAGTTTTTGGCAAACTGATGTAACTCACTATGCATTATTTGGAAAATTTAAATATATACATATTTGTATTGGCACTTGTTCAGGATTCCTTTTTGCTTCTCTACATATGGGAGAGGCCTCTAGAAATGTAATTGATCATTGTTTATAAGCCTTTAATGATATGGGATTACTTAAAGTCATTAAGACAGATAATGGGCCAACCTATGCTGGCAACAACTTTATATCATTTTGTAAGGAATTTGGTATTGAACATAAAACTGGAATTCCTAGAATCCAATGGGACAAGGAATTATTGAAAGTGCACATCGTACTCTGAATAACTGCCTTTTAAAAACAAAAAAGGGGGGCAATTACACCCCTCCCAAGGTCACCAAAAGCACATCTTGCTTTTGTCTTATTTGTTTTAAATTTTTTGCAAATTGATGCTAAATGTCAGTCTGAAGTGTATCACCATTGGCATCCAGTTACTTCCAGCTCATATGCCATGTTTAAATGGCAAGACCCCCTAACTAATACATGGAATGGTCCAGATCCTGTTTTAATACGGGGGGAGAGGTTCTCTTTGTGTTTTTTCACAAAAAGAAGACAAAGCATGATCGCTGCCCAAAATATTGATTTGTCAAGTGGACACAGATCCTGAATCTTCTAGTAAGTATGATTCCAATTATGAAGAAGGCTAAAAACCTTTATCAGCCACCTGAGTTAATTTGGAGCATAGCCTTCACTATTACCTGAGAAGTAACAGTTTTTCCTGTTGATTCTCAAAGTCACCTCCCCCACACTGGGAGGCCAGACCTTGTGTCTGATTATTGCTAATGTACAACTGAATTGAGTGCTTGGGACATTCCCCATGAGACAACCTTAATCCTGTTTGCTCTTAATTTTGTATTTTAAGCAGATTAGTCGCTTTCACATAGGATGGATCATCTTTAGCAAGCTATGGCAGTTATTCATCTCTATGAAGAAATGCACTGAGTGCATATTGTGGCTTTGGTCTGAATGGGAAAAAAGTGTGCTATGAGGGCTAGCAGTCAAAGATGGGACACTGATGTTCTATGACTCTTATCAACCTAAGATAGAGGCATGTGCCAAAAGGCCATATTTGTTCATATGAAACATTAAAAGGTCATGCTTGTGCAAATAAACACAAGCAAGTTCTGTGTGTCTTCCGGGATGGGTAAGAGAGAGTATAGACACAGACCTAAGCCAGATGTGGCCACCAGCCACCATTATTCCCAGGTGGGACCATGGAGCATAAGTAAATCTTATGCCCCATGGCATAATAAAAATTAGTCCAGCTAATTTTTAATAAATAAAAAAGGAGGAACTGTGCCCTTCCCCTAGTCTTGAGTGGGCTAAATCAGACCTTGTTTTGCCACAGTTGCCTAGCCCATCTAGGGTGGAGTCTCTCTACCTAGGAGAAGTCTGTTGTCCTGCCACATACTTCCTGCAAGAAGCCACTACCTGCTGAGCAGCTCAATTTGTTTTTATGAGGAGATCCTGGCAAAGTGGGGGGATGGGTTTTCCCCCTTTAAATTCAAACTTAAAAATTAAACATTGGGCCTTGATCAGAAACTTTGTCTTGGTCTCATTCCTCTCTCTCCATCTTTCCCATCCATCCCCAGCTCTCCTTCCAGGTACCCACTTCTCCATGGATGCTGGCAGCTAAATGGGACTGAGAAGAGGGGAGGAGAGCTGTGATCAGGATGTAAAGTGAATACAAAATAAAATTGAAATTTAAAAAAAAGGAAAGAAAAAGAAAAACAAAAACAAAATGTCCTATAGCTGGATCTTATGCAGGCATTTTCTTAACTGAGCTTCCCTCCTTTCAGATAACTCAAGCTTATGTCAAGTTGATATAAAAGTAGCCAGCATACCCCTTAACATATACCTTGAAGGAGCCATGTGTTTGGGAATGTTGTGAGCTCTTTAAACCTGTTTATTAGCTGGAGGAAATGGGTCACTGATGATGGACCTTGAAGGTTATATCTACTTGTGGTTCTGGCCTGAGTTCTCTGTTTCATGAACTGCTGAGAGCAAGTTGAATTGCAAATTTTGACAACCCACCCAACCCCCCAGCAATGTATTCAGATGCTTTAGCTGCTATTTATGCCTTTCTCTCTAAACTTGGCCCCGTCACTGTAAACTGTGAGCCAAAATAAATCCTTCCTCTCCTAAGTTCCTTCTATTAGTCACTTTGTCTTAGAAAGAAAGATAACTAATGTACTACTTTAATTTCCTCTTCAAGTTAAAATTGATAGTAACATCTTGTGTTATTTAGTAAAGAAGTAATCAAAAGTTCTATTATAATAGAAAAAGGAGAGGATATGTGTGGGTACAGCTCCAGATGACAATTTAAAGCATTGATCATGTTTGCTCTTATCTTTAATATCCTCTATGTCAAAATCTAAAAATAACAGTTAAAAAAACTTCTGGAGAACTTGAGTCCTTGTCCCTTCTTTTCTCAAGCTGAGTTGTTTCCATGGCAGCTTCTGCCTAATCCTTGACTCTAGACATCTTGCTCTGATGAAAGACAAACTTGCTATGGGCCTTTTGCCTCTTTTCTTTCTCTGTTTTATGGTTATCTATAAATAAGTACCCAGTTAGCATACTAATTGTGCTGGTTTGTTTTTGTTAATTTGAAACAGACTAGAGTCTCCTGGGAAGAGGAGACTCAACTGAGGAACTGCCTTTGTTAGGTTGAACTGTGAGCAAGCCTAAGGGGTATTTTCTTCATTACTAATTGATATGGAAGGGCCAACCTGACTGTGAACAGAAGCAATCCTGGGCAATGGTCCTGGATCATATAAGAAAACAAGCTTGGGGGCTGGAGAGATAGCTCAGCAGTTAAGAGCACTGACTGCTCTTCCAAAGGTCCTGATTTCAATTCTCAGCAACCAGATGGTGGCTCACAACAATCTGTAATAAAATTTGATGCTCTCCTCTGGTGTGTCTGAAGACAGCTACAGTGTACTCACATTAAATAAATAAATAAATAAACAAACAAATAAATAAATAAATAAATATTTTTTAAAAAAAGAAAGAAAAGAAGCTGATTAAATCATGAGGAGCAAGCCAATAAGAAGTTTCTGCATGGTCTCTGCCTCACTTTCTGCTTTGATTTCTTGCCTTGGTTTCCTTCAATAGTAGGCTGTCACCTGAAAGCCAAATAAATCTTTTCTAATGTCATGTTGCTTTTGGTTAGTGTTTTATCATACCAACAAGAGAAGCAAACTAGTACACTAATGAAACACAATATATCTGGGAAGATGTCAGGAAGGGTTAGTAGCTGGTTATGCCTAGAATGGCCTCAATCTAGAAGTATCTGTTTTCCACTCTTCAGGTAAATAGTTACCAATTATGATGTTTTAAAACATTTGCAGAGGGACCAGAAATGTAGCTCAGTTGAGTACTTACTACTCTTCCAGAGGACCCATTTTGGGCAGCTTACAACTAACTGTCTATTATTTTAGCTCTGTCTGGGGATCTGACACCTATGAACTCTAAGAACTGGCACTCACATGCACATACCCACATGGACTCACACACACACACACACACACACACACACACACACACACACACACACACACATAATAAATAAAACAAATTTAAAATATCCACAGAAATTCTTGGACACTCATACACGGAAATGGAGTCTATTTTCTGACTTTTGATAACTTGCGTTTACAGAGCTGAATGTGGAAGCTACATTGAGTAAATAATATCATTGGGTTGTAAAAGGGCAATGCAGCTTCTTCCAGGTTCTTTCTCTTGTGGCATGCCAGCTTTGGGATCCTGAAAATTTCATGGAAGAAGTCTGATTTCCTGAAGGCTGCTGTAGGGGAGAGGCTACATAGAGTTGCAAAGACTTGCTCAAGTAGTTTTTGTCTGCCCAAGATGTCTACCTTGTCTTAGTTATATTAGTTATTTTTATGTTGCTGTATTAAAACATTATGACCACAGGCATCTTAAAGAAGAATTTATTGTGGCTTACAGTTCTAGAGGTATAAGAGTCCATGATGTTAAAGTATAGCAACAAAGGGCAGGAGTCAGCAGGTGATGGATCATATATTGAACTATTAGCATGAAATAGAAAGAGCAAACTGCAAGGAGGCAATGCCTTAATTCCCCCAGTGGCATACTTTCTCTATTAAGTAAATGCCATCTTCTCAAACATACCCTAGAATCACCTGAGAAAGAAATCTCAACTGAGGTATTTCCAAGTTAAGATTGGCCCATGGACATGCCTGTAAGAAACTGTCTTTTTAATTGATATAGGGGGCCCAGTCCACTCTGGATGGTTCATCCTTAAGTAGTTGGTCCTGGGATAGAGAAGAAAGCTAGCTAAGTATGAGTCTGCTAGCAGGTCAGTCAAATAGTATTCTTCAATGGTTTCTGTTTCAAGTTTCTTCCCTTATTTTCTTTTAATGATGAGTTATAACCTATGAGCTGAAATAAACCCTCCCCTCCCCTAACTTTCTTTTGGTCAGGGAGTTTTATCACAGCAACAGAGATGAAGCTAGAATAAAGTGTAAATACAAAAACCTAGATATGTCATTGGAAATTATGACTCATAAAAGCTGATGGTGTACTTGCCATTGGGGCAAATAGCTCTACAGACCTCAGTAGTCCCAGAGAATAACTAATTGGACAACTCTACAGTTCCCCAAACACTTGTCTTAGTTAGGGATTTACCACTGTGAATAGACATCATGACAAAGGCAACTCTTAAAAGGACAACAATTAATTGGGGCTGACTTACAGGTTCAGAGGTTCTGTCTATTATCATCAAGGTGGGAACCTAGCAGCAAACAGGCAGACATAGGGCTGTAGGAGCTGAGAGTTTTCCATCTTGTTCTAAGGACAAACAGGAGAAGACTGATCCCAGATGGCTAGGAAGTGGTTCTCATTGCCCACCCCCACAGTGATAGTGTCACTCCCTAATAGTGACTCCAGAGCACATTCAAACTACTACACACTCCATCTGTGGGACTACATTTTAAGACAACAAATTACAGGATTCCTACAAATTTGACAGTACTAGACCCTATCTATATCTATATCTATATCTATATCTATATCTATATCTATATCTATATCTACATCTACATCTACATCTACATCTACATCTACATCTACATCTATATCTATATCTCTCTCTATATATATATAGTATTTTTCTATTTTCTATGCATCATTGACACATAACACCAGAACTATCTTCTCATGTCTTTTGTTCATTTTTTGATATTAAAAAATTATATGTATGAGTATTTTGCATAAACATATGTATATGTACTACATGTATATCTGGTGCTGTCAGGGATCAGAAGAGGGCATCAGATTCCTTGGAACTAGAGTTACAGATGGTTTTATGCCATTGTGTCGGTACTAGGAACTGAACATGGGTCCTTTGTAAGAACAACAAGAGCTGTTACCTATTAGGCTATCTTTAGCCCTGTTTTCTGATATTTTATATTCTAAACCCTTCTCTCATGCTTTGGAGCAATTATTAAAGGAGAAAAGAAGGTCTTTCAGTGCAAGAAAACATTACAAGACCATGACAGTCAATCTAACATCTAAAATAGATAGTAAGTGGCTTGGAGCTAGGTAGTGCATACTGTATGGACACACTAGAAAAAGAGAACAAGGAAAAGACCTTGATGCCTGGAGCAGTCCACCTTATCAGATTTTCCTTGTCTGAGTAATTCAAGCCAAATACTCATCCTGACTCCTCATCCCTACCCTAAGGCCTTGAAAGTACATGACTCATTTCAACTCAAGAGCTTGGAGAGCAGTGGTCTCTGCATTGTTTCAGCCATTATTTCTGAATTAGTGAGGCATCTTAACTCTCTCCTATTTATGTACTTGCTTAATTAGTTATTTTAATTGTTTACATACAACATTTACGTATACACATTTATATGTGTAAGAGAGCATGTATGTGTAGGTCCCAAAGGTTGACACTGGTGTCTTGATCATTCTTTAATTTATATATTGAAGCAGGATTTCTCACTTGAGTCCAAAGCTAGTTCAGCTATCCAGTTGTGCAGGGTATTCCCTGTTTCTGCTTCCCATGTATAGGCAGGGCACCAAGACCACCTTCTGTTTACATGGGTGCTAAGTATCTAAACTCTAGTCTTCATGGTTATGTAAGGCAAGTACATGACCCACTAAAAAACTTAAACTCTAAAATCTTTCTTTCTATCTATTATTGTTATATCCTTTTGATCAGAAGATAAGGATAAGGTTATATGGTAACAAGTTTACAATGATGTAGAGATGAGCTCTAACAATTATAGATTGATTATATTATTTAAATAAGTATGGCCCCTGTAATCTCATATATTTGAATGTTTAGTTACCAATTGATGAACTGTTTAGGAAAGATCAGGAGGTGTGCCCTTACTGGAAGAGGTTTGTTACTGGGGTTGGCTTTGAGGTTTCAAAAGCCCATGTGAGAGCCAGTTTCTCTCTGCCTGCTACCTGTGAGTCATAATATAAGCTCTAAGTTACTGCTCCAGCACTCTGCCTTTCTGCCTTCTGGTCACCACACTCTGCTCACCATGTGTTCTTGGATTAATCCTCTGAAACTGTAAACAACCACCTAATTACACTTTCATTTGTAAGCTGCCTTGGTTGTGGTGTCTGTTCACATCAGTAAAATAGTAACTAAGATAGCCATACACTATTTTAAATTATTGAAATGAACTATTTTATTTAGTCCTCCTAACTCACAGGTGGTAGGTACTAATATTATTCCTATTATAGAGATAAGCCAATTGGGGATTAGAGACTTTAAGGCACTTGAAATAGAACTGGGAATGGTAATATACACCCATAATCTCAGTACTCAGGAAGCTATAGTTGATGAATTTGAGACCATCATAGATTGCATAGAAAGATTAAAATGTTCAATGGATGTTTCCCTTAATTTAAGGCTCTAGGAGAACTTCTAGGACAGTTTTGAATGTGAGAGCCTGTGGAGGAGACCCTAGAAGTTTTAGTTAGCAACTCTAATGTGCAAATGGCTGTACATCTGGGGGCTGCAATGAAGATAGTCTTATGAAACTATTTCCACTGGCTAGCACAGTGCTAACTGTTCCAACATGGTGTTCAGTCTTGTGAAGTTTTGGCCTTTTGATGAAGTGTGTCCTTACCTTCAAATTTGGATATTCCTGTTTAGGAACCATGAGCCAAGATTACTGAATGGATAGGATGTCTTTCAATAACATAGACAACAAATATCCTGGCATCTGACATTTTGAAGCATTTTGAAGCTGATTGGTATATCACAATAAGCCAACGAAGCAAGTACTATTATTGTCTTAATTTTCTAGATGAGGAAAACAAGAAATAGAGAAGACGAATGATTTTCTAGATCTAGCTGAGTTACAGACAAGATTTCTGGCTTCAGAGTTCACTGTCTGAGCTTTGCTTCTCACTGCTTTTAGATATATCTGTCTAGCTATCTATCAATATCTTTGTGCACATATTGATGGATTTGCTTTGCTAAACTTTATCTATTTAGGATTTGTATACCTATATTTCTTCCTATGATTTGCCTACACATTTCTTGTCCTGTGCTTTCCTTATTTATTATTTATATCAAGATTGTGTTAGCTTCATAAAATGAGCTGAGTAAGTTTTCTCAAGCTCAAATTATATTGTCTGATTTTATGTTCTTATTAAAATTTTGTGATATTTATTTCTCATATACATGCTAAAATCCTTTTTTAAGATTATGTTTGATATATTTGTATATGACACATGAATTAGTTAGGGTTTTACTGCTGTGAACAGACACCATGACCAAGGCAAGTCTTATAAAAAACAACATTTAATTGGGGCTGTAGTACAGGCTCAGAGGTTCAGTCCATTATCATCAAGGTGAGAGCATGGCAGTATCCAGGCATACATGGTACAGGCAGAGCTGAGAGTTCTATGTCTTTATCCAAAGGCTGCTAGTGAAAGACTGACTTCTAGGCACCTAGGGTGAGAGTATTAAGCTCACACCCACAGTGACACACCTACTCCTACCAGGTCATACCTATTCCAACAAGGTCACACCTCCAAATATGTACAAGAATATACAAACCATCACAATACAAATATAAAGAAGAATATAAAGTAAACTCTAAAATTAAGGTAAAGCAAGTGAACCTAACTATCTACAAAATCTATAATACTATACACAGAAAAATGAATTTATTTTGAGTGGCTTGGTTGATATAGTCTAATATATATGTATATTGGAATGTTCTATAAAAATATAAAACTCTATGAAAATCACACATTTTGTTTAATAACTTTATCATAAAAAGACTATTGATGCTATTATTTTGAAAAGGCTTTTATGTATTATAAAGTAAAGCAAAATGTATAGCTATGTGCAAAGTGTTACAAAATAAGATTCCCTATTAAGAAAATCGGGATAATGGAGATAAATGAGGAGCTGAGGCTGGCTCTGTCTCCAAGCACACTTCTGTAATTGTTGGCACATTTGCTACCTCAAAGGCCTTAGGGGCTCAGATTCAAAGAGAAAAAAAGTTATAGAAAATAGAGATACAAGTAGAAAAATCTAAGACCTTAACAAAACCTCACAAGATTCACTTGGAATTAAAAGTATAAACATGAAAAACTACTAAAAATAGAATTCCAGGGGTAATGGAGATGGCTCATTCAGTAAAGTACAGGACTTGTAAGCAAAAGGACCTGATTTGAGCCCCAGAATCCAAGCTGCTGTGCTGGTGTATACTTATGATTCCAATGCTTGGGATGAAGAGACAGATGCAGCTCACTGGCCAGCCAGCCTAGCCAAATCAGCAAGTCCAGACACTGTCTGGAAAAAAACAAACAGGTAGATGGTTTCTGAAGAATGCCACTCACATTTGACCCATGATTTCTACAGCCACACACATGCATCCTCCACCAACATGATGAACACCACCCCTGCTTCAAACAGATAATTTCTAGATATCTAATCTAGAAGATTACCAAAGAAAATCTGCTAATGCCTAGATAGTAATAATTTAGGCTTTTTAGGCCAAACTGTATTATTGCAATCATTTACCTCTAGTGTCACTACTTAAAAGCAATGACAGACAAGATGTAAAACAATGAGTTTTTGTTAACCTTCTTACTGATTTAAACATTAAATGATGTTTGGTTTGTTTATTAAACAAACAGCAAATTTACTGATTTAAACTTCAAGTAATGATAATGTTGATCAGTGTAAATAATTATAAAACACAAAAAGTAAAAATTTATGAATTTATAATTACAATAAAAAGAAAAAAAAGATAAAGGAAAAAATATTACCTCTGAGGGTGACTTCTGCATTAAAAATTTCCCTGAAAATTTATAATTATGAGAAAATTGCTTTCCTATACTCCAATCGAAGAGAATTTTGTTATGTGGTTGTATCATGTAATTAGAAAATCGTTCTATTAGTGCTGGGAATAGAGTTAGGTGTGGAGGAAGAGGGTGCCTCTGTGGGCCCATGTTGAGACATCACTTCTCCCTGAGGGGCCAGCCACAGGACCGTATAGTATAGAGTAGAGTTTATTCAGGACATGAAAAGGAAGGGAGAGAGAGAGAGAGAGAGAGAGAGAGAGAGAGAGAGAGAGGAGGAAAGAGGAGGAGGAGGAGGAGGAGGAGGAGGAGGAAGAGAGGCAGGCCATGAGCATGTAGAGAAAGAAGCAGGAGGGGAGGAGGGGAGGGGGAGCAGGAGCAAGAGGACAGAGCAAAAGCAAGAAGGCAAGAGAGTGAGCGAGAGAGAGAGAGAGAGAGAGAGAGAGAGAGAGAGAGAGAGAGAGAATGGAGGGGCCAAACAGCCCTTTTATAGTGAGTAGGGCACACTTGGCTAATGCCAGGTAACTGTGGGGCAGAATCTATACTAAATGCCAACACACAGCAATTCTTTTTGTTTTTTCTTGTCAAACACCTCAAATTTTACACATTTTACAAAAGTACTAAGTGACACACAGCTACAGAAAAAACACAGAGCTTAGCTTATGTCCTTTAAAGTCAGAATGGTCACGTGGAAAGTCTGTGTGGATTCTTATTTTTTACTATAAAAGTTAAAGTCAAAAGTTTTCATTAGGAACTGAACTGTTTTCTTCTTTCTAGAGATGTGACACACATGCTTTCTGGTTGGTATCAGTCCACCAAAGATGACAGATGATAAGAAAAACTGTGTCGTGCCCCTCCCCTCAGGTTGAGCTGGATCAAGGAAGCATCAAACTTAGCAGGAGAGATTGTATGAAAACCCCTCTAATATAAAACCAAGCCCACTGGCTTCCATGAAGGACTGCAGACAAGCATACAGAAGCATACCTAGCATGCTGTAGTGAAAGGACAGCAGACAAACATGCACAAACACACTTAGCATGCTGTCATGACAGAGCTGCAGCCTATTTCTAGCACACACCCTGTTTGTACTGGTGCCCAGGAAGAGGGGCACCAAGTGAAAAGCAGATTTGCACTCTTAGAACTCACAACTAAAAAGCACAGTAGGCATGGCTTGAACATTTTAGACCTCAAAGACCACCCCCAGTGACCACCACTTCCTCCAACAAGGCCATATCTACTTCAACAGGGCCATTCCTCCTAATAGTGCTACTCCCTATGGGTGTTGGGGACCATTTTCTTTCAAACTACCATACCTGTTTTGTTTCATAAGTCTATGAGACACAAAATAGATAAAACAAAGTTTTAGCATGAAAGACACACACACACACACACACACACACACACACAAGACTATAATAACTAAATACCTTTCATATAATTTAAATATTTTTTTCAAAAAACATTAAAAAGTGTTATGTAATGGAAGGGTTTTAAATATGGATAATACAGTAGCTTTTTATAAGGAAATTATAATTAGGCTTCTTAGATACAATAATAACATTATGATTACATAAGAAAATGTTCTCATTGAGAGATGCATATCAAACTGCTCAGTATTTATTATAATAGTTTTCATTTTCAAATGTTTCAGCATACACAAACAGACAAACAGATGAAATGAATGCAGCGAAAGTTGAACAATCCTTGAATCTAGTTGGTAGTCTATATGAATATTATACTCTTCTTTTTATTTTTACATATTTGCAAATTTCAAATGTAAAAGCAAGAAGAAAAGAATTTTCCACATAGGAGTAGTTTTTGTACTCATATGTTCAGTTAATCCGGTCATTCAGCAAAGAAACCAACATTTATTTAGGTACTGGTAGTAGATGGAATTCTAAAAATGGCTCTCTGAAGTGTTTATATCCTCATCTTAGATCCTCCAACTGTGATATTGCTCCCCTAAATTATTTTATATTAATTAAGCTTAAGATGGGGAATTATTGCAACAATCATAACCCAATCAAGAGAGTCTTTTTTAAATGGAAATTTATGATTGATGGCAAAAGAGAAAGTCAAAGAGACCCAAGAACAACAATGATTTGCTGAATTGATGCTAGATTAAAAGATGAAAGAAAGTGAGTTATTAAAAAGGGAATATAAGTAGCCTATAGAAAGAGAAATTAGGCTTTACTCCATAAAGACAAACATCCATATGTAAGATCGTTCATACACAAATCCTAGCCTTTAAGTTTTAAATTTATGCATTAAATTTGGCATGCCTGTGGAAGCCAGGAAGCTAGAAAGTCTCCATAGTAGTGGAAAGAAACCTTAGTTGGGTGGAAAGGATGTGTGTTATAGAACGCATGTGATCTGAAAGCAAAGAAAGGATACTAGAAATGGAAAGGTTTAATCAGAATTAGGAAAGATTGACATGGAGCCCTACTATTTTGTAACTTAATTAACAATATAGTAAATACCAGCTTAAATGAAAGTACTCAAAGCTATTAAATAAAACTCCCAATGTCAGGTATAAGATACCTTCCTTTGAGTAGAAGGTCTCTGAAAAAAAAAAAAAAAAAAAAAAAAAAAAAAAAAAAAAAAAAAAAAAAAAAAAAAAAAAAAAAAAAAAAAAAAAAAAAAAAAAAAAAAAAAAAAAAAAAAAACAGAACAATATTGGCTATTGCCCATGATCTTTGTTGCCCTTTGGAACTAGATGGTAAGACTGTGTCATTGACAACATGACATACTTTAGCTTCAGGGCATAAATAAATCAAGCTGTAATTGAGCTGGAAGCTTCTTTTGTGCTGGCCAGCTTTCACAGTGCTAGGAGGTGATAAGCAGGCTTCTGGTGAGAAAAAGTAAATATAGTCCTTACCCAATGTGAATCTTGAAAGCTACAATACTGACCTGCCATACAAGATGTGCCCACTGGGTAATAGTGACATTACTTTTATGGGAATAACCAATTGCTTCCTGATTGGATTTGGGCCCACTCCACAGTAATAAGTCTTATAAACCTTGTCAAAACCCCATAGGTCTTGAAGGGAGACTTACAGGTTTTGCTAGAAGAATGTGATGTGAAACTTCTTTCTAAATATTTATATTTATATTCATAGATTAGTGCTGCTTTTGGTTTGAGAAGTTTCTGGTTGTGGTGGGCAGCTGTTATAAGAGTGACTCACATATAGTCAGAAGGTTCAGAGTAAGTGACTATTGAATACTCAGCTTTAAATGGGACATCTACGTTGTCTGGTCCAAGGCTCAGGGAATGTCTTAGAAAAGGGACTGAAATAAAGCCAGAGAATAAGAAAAAGAGCTGTGACATGTCTCCTGGACATGATGTAGCCATTACACGCATGAGCTGAAAACAGCTGTGGCTACTAGCAAAAAGCATGCATAGGATGGAGTTTAGCAACAGTTTATCATGAATAGGGAGGAACTTATGAGACCCTACCTCTTTCTAAGGACCTATTAGCTGTTTGTATGAAAGAGGGGCTCATAAGGCTCCATCCTTCCTCAAGGAACTATTGGCAGTTAATAAAGTTTGGGAGAGAGGGAATCATTTTCTTTAGAGTCTGATCACTAGAAAATTGCCCATCATAGATAAATAACACTATACCCAGGCTGGTGAGATGGCACAGTGCGTAGGCACATATTGTCTGGCCTGATGACCTAACTTTGATCCCTAAGATTCACATGGTAGAATGGAAAAATTGACTCATTTGACCTCTGCATACATACAACACACACACACACACACACACACACACACACACACACACACACACATGCAAGCACACAAATAAGTGATGGAAAATGCAATAAAATGTTTATTCTTAATAAAAATGAACTGAGCTGGGTGGTGGTGGCACACACCTTTAATCCCAGCACTTGGGAGGTAGAGGCAGGCAGATTTCTGAGTTCGAGGCCAGCCTGGTCTCCCAAGTGAGTTCCAGGACATCCAGGGCTACACAGAGAAACCCTGTCTCAAAAAAACAAAAACAGAACAAACAAACAAAAAAATAAATAAAAGTGAACTGGTTAAAAAAATCTTGCATCGCTCCGTGGGACCCCCCAGCCTGTATTGGGACCACAGGTGAGCAGCTGAATGCAGCATCTGTTCCTGCCCAATCCCATGCGACCTGAGTCACCAGCCAGGACAGAGTTAGAGGCCCGGCCCAGGGCGGACTCTCCCTTCCCCTTCCGGTCTGGTCCTGTGCGCCCGCACCAGCCCAGGGCTTGGGCACGGGCTCTGCGCACTATCCGAGGGACCCCCCAGGCTGTCTTGGGACCACAGGTGAGCAGCTGAACACACCATCTGTTCCTGCCCAATCCGTGCGACCTGAGTCACCAGCCAGGACAGAGATAAAGGCCCGGACCATTTCAGACTCTCCCTTCTGGCCTGCACCAACACCAGGTCTCCTTGGTTAGAGATGGCAGGAGGTAAGCGTAAGAACAGAAGCAACAGAATCCAAGGGTACTTGGCATCACCAGACCCAAACTCACCCACCCCATCAAGTCCTAGATACAACAGCACACCAGAAAAACAGGACATGGATATAAAGTCACTCGTCATGATGATGATGGAGGACTACAAGAAGGAAATACAGGAAAATGCAGATAAACAAGTAGAAGCATTTAAAGAGGAAAAACTTAGAGAGGTACAGGAAAACACAGATAAACAACTAGAAGCAT
>LR755231.1:66681-97374 GCA_902729485.2 Mus minutoides | reverse complement strand
TTTTTCCTATGGTTTCTATCTCCAGGGTTAACTCCTTTTGGTTTTTCTTAATTGTTTCTTCTTCCATTTTTAGGTCCTGGATGGTTTTGTTCCATTCCATCACCTGTTTGGTATTCTTTTCCTGTAACTCTCTCAGTATTTCCTCTTTAAATGCTTTTAGTTGTTTATCTGTGTTTTCCTGTAACTCTCTAAGTTTTTCTTCTTTATATGCTTCTAGTTGTTTATCTTTGTTTTCCTGTATTTTCTTCTTAAAGTCCTCCATCATCATCATGACCAGTGATTTTATATCCATGTCCTGCTTTTCTGGTGTGCTGTTGTATCTAGGACTTGATGTGGTGGGTGAGTTTGGGTCTGGTGATGCCAAGTACCCTTGGATTCTGTTGCTTCTGTTCTTGCGCTTTCCTCCTGCCATCTCTGCCTGAGGAGACCTGGCGTTGGTGCAGACCAGAAAGGACACGCTGTTTTGCCCTGGGCCCTTATCAATCTCCTGGCTGATGTCTCAAGTTCCACGAGATTGGGCCGGAACAGAGGCTGTGCTCCCCTGCTCACCTCACTTCCAGAGATAGCTTGGGGAGTCCCGAAAGAGCCTAAGAGAGTGCACAGAGCCTGCGGCCTGGGCCTTGAGCTCCTGATGTGGTCTTAAAGTCCTGGAGTTGCTGGGCTCAGAGGAAAGATGTTGGGGTGGCGAGTGCTCTGGCTGGGAGAGGCCCAGCCTCCGGTGGGGCGGAGTTCTCGGATCCTGCCCCTGGGGGCAACTGCTGACCCGCGGCTCCCAACACCACCTCTGCACTGCACTCATGCGTAACCCCGATGCGATCTTAAAGTCCTGGGGTGTCCCTAGCTGTGTCCGCTGGGCTCAGAGGAAAGATGGCGGGGTGGCGGGTCTGGAGTTGTTTCTTATACACTATGAATACTCTGGTCTTTGTCTGTGAGTTGGTTTGGAATTGTTTCTTATACACTATGAACACTCTCTTGTTGAGACTCTGGATTTGGTTGCATTCCTCAGAACGGTGTTTATGGTTTTGTTTTAATTTCACAGACAATCAGCTTGTTTGGGTTTGTACCTGTGATGGGTGGTGGCATAGATTGTAATGCAGACTTTTCAGTTTGCTGCACAAATGGGTAAGAATCCTCCACAGACCTGGCAGATGGCTCCCCGGGAAGTCCTTGTATTGCTGTCTTGATGATCTGGGTTCAGATGTGGTTTGTCCTCTGACCTCTTTCTATATATGTGCCATGGCCTGTGCACACTCTCACATGCAAACATGTGTGTACATATACACATAATGTAAACAGATGCATATTAAGCACAAGCCAGCCAGACTGACTTGAGTCTGCTTACTACTCTGGCCTTCTCTGGCTTCCTTGCTGCTAGAACCAGGCTCACTCACGGTTGCACTTGGCACTCCGTGCTTTTCTTTTCTCTCTCTCTCTATTTTTTAAAATTAGGTATTTTCTTTATTTACATTTCAAATGTTATCCCCTTTTCTAGTTTCCCCTCCAGAAATCACCTACCCATTCCTGCTTCCTGACCCTGGCATTCCCCTATACTGGGGCATAGAGCCTTCACAGGACCAAGGGCCTCTCCTCCCATTGATGACCGACTAGGCCATCCTCTGCTACATATGCAGCTGGAGCCATGAGTCCCATCATGTGTTTTTGTTGTTGTTGGTTTTTTTTTTTTTTTTTTTTTGATTGGTGGTTTAGTTCCAGGGAGCTCTGGGGGTACTAGTTAGTTCATATTGTTGTTCCTCCTATAGGGCTGCAAACTCCTTTAGCTTCTGTGGTACTTTCTCTAGCTCCTTCATTGGGAACCCTGTGCTCCATCCAATCGATGGCTGTGAGCATCCACTTCTATATTTGCCAGGCACTGGCAGAGCCTCTCAAGAGACAGCTATATCAGGTTCCTGTCAGCAAAATCTTCTTGGAATCTACAATAGTGTCTGGGTTTGGTGGTTGTTTATGGGATGGATCCCCAGGTGGGGCAGTCCCTGGATGGTCCTTCCTTCAGTCTCTGCTCCAAACTTTGTCTCTGTAA
Organism: Mus minutoides; assembly: GCA_902729485.2. NCBI lineage: Eukaryota > Metazoa > Chordata > Mammalia > Rodentia > Muridae > Mus > Mus minutoides. The sequence goes on along the minus strand of LR755231.1, from coordinate 95,336 downwards.
CTCCTTCTATTTCTTTTGTTCCCCCTTCAAAGAACTATCCACACTTTGGTCTTTTTTCTTCTTGAGTTTCATGTGTTTTGCAAATTGTATCTTGGGTATTCTGTGCTTCTGGGCTAATATCTACTTATCAGTGAGTGCATATCATGTGTGTTCTTTTGTAATTGGGTTACCTCACTCAAGCTGATATCCTCCAGATCCATCCATTTGCCCAAGAATTTCATAAATTCATTGTTTTTAATAGCTGAGTAGTACTCTATTGTGTGAATGTACCACATTTTCTGTATCCATTCTTCTGTTGAGGGTCATCTGGGTTCTTTCCATCTTCTGGCTATTATAAATAAGGCTGCTATGAACATAGTGGAGCATGTGTCTTTATAACATGTTGGAGCATATTCTGGGTATATGCCTAGGAGTACAATTGCTGGATCTTCTAGTAGTACTATGTCCAATTTTCTGAGGAACCACCAAACTGATTTTCAGAGGGGTTGTACAAGCTTGCAATCCCACCAGCAATAGAGGAGTGTTCCTCTTTCTCCACATCCTTGCCAGCATCTGGTGTCACCTGAGTTTTTGATCTTAACTATTCTGACTGGTGTGAGGTGGAATCTCAGGATTGTTTTGATTTGCATTTCCCTGATAATTAAGGATGTTGAACATTTCTTTAGGTGCTTCTCAGCCATTCAGGATTCCTCAGTTGAGAATTCTTTGTTTAGCTCTGTACCTCATTTTTAAATAGGGTTATTTGGTTTTCCGGAGTCCAACTTCTTGAGTTCTCTCTATATATTGTATATATATATGTCAGATGTAGGGTTGGTAAAGATCTTTTCCCAGTCTGTTGGTTGCCGTTTTGTCTTATTGACAGTGTCCTTTGCCTTACAGAAGCTTTTCAATTTTATGAGGTCCCATTTGGTGAGTCTTGGTATTACAGCACAAGCCATTGGTGGTGGTGGTTTCATCTTGTCTCATAAGTTTGGGTATGTTGTATTGAAAAACCCAGAATGTGAGGACTCCCCTACGTTCTGACTCAGGAAAGGCGACACCCAAATCACTCATGAGAAAAGATCTTGATGCAAACAGCAAGAGGATTTTTATTCTGGGAAAGCCAGAGCTCTGGGGATGACTCATATACCAGAAATGGGTAGAGGAGTCGACCCCAAGGGGAAAGGGGACCCAGTATTTATGGGTCCTCAAGGGGAAAGGAGGAGGGGGAGGGAGTAGGGGATTTTTCTGATCTAACAATATCCATTTTTAGGATAATTTCTAAAGAAGAAATGGGTACAAGGAAGGGGTCATGCACAGATGCACAGGTGCAGAAGTGAAATTTTTCAATCTCATTCCAGCAACTAAACCACAAACACTTGGCAGTGAGCTGTATCGGTTGGCAAATATATGAATTCAAAGAACAGTATGGGCAAATACACAGATTCAAGGAACGTTCAGGCTATTGTGTTCAGCTATGTAAAGACTTTCTGCTAATAGTGAAATCTCTTTTCCCAGTTTTAGGTTCTTTGTGACCTGTTACATTTTTCTCAGGATCTTTTCAGTATCTTCATTTTTATTAAACTATAAAAATCTTTAATTTCTTTCCTTACTTCTTCCTTGACCAAGTTATCATTGTCTAGAGTGTTGTTCAACTTCCACATATATGTTGGCTTTCTATTATTTATGTTGTTATTGAAGATCAGCCATAGTCCATGGTGATCTGATAGTGTTGGAGTCCGCCAAAAGACCCTCACTTACAAAGACCACAGAGACTGCCATCACTCCTAACTGCAAGAGGTTTTTTATTATTCCAATGTGTTGGGGACCCCCCTCAGCACGCAGGCCAGAGGAGAGACTCCGAACAAAGAAAGAACACACCTTTTATACCTTGTAAGGGGCAGATTTAGGCAACAGGGTAGCTGGCTTATTCTAATTGGTGTAGCAAGTAACCCTTTTAGGCATTGGTTGGTTTGTATAGGGTGACTAAAGTAACCCTTTGGCCTAGTTTCTCACTCTGCCTGCCCTTGTGGTTTTGAACTTATGGGTCAACTATTAAGTCACGGCTATTAACGTCACGGGGAATTCTAGCGACAAGGTCAGGGCAGTTTGTGGTTTTTCTCAGAATTCAGTGTGTAGCAGGTTAGGGGAATTTTCCTGGGAACTGCTAATCTTGTTTTGCTGGCTCCAGGCTTAGTCTGGTCATTATTCAGAATCTCTAAACTTAGTCATAAGGGTGGTAAAATAATCTAGGCACTATCCGAACTAAAACACAAAAGTCATGGTCATTCTGACCACTAAAACTATACAATTTGGAAGTTCCTTCAAAGGGGGAAGGTGCTGGGTGGTCTAGAATTTATTTTGATTATTTCAATATTTTTGTATCTGTGAGGCCTGTTTTGTGACCGATTATTTGGTCAATTTTGGAGACGGTACCATGAGGTGCTGAGAAGAAGATATATCCTTTTGTTTCAGGATAAAAAGTGTTCTATAGATAATCTGTTAAATACATTTGTTCCATAACTTCTGTTTTTTTCACTGTATATCTATTTAGCTTCTGTTTCCAGGATTTGTCGATTGATGAGAGTGGGATGTTAAGGTCTCCCACTATTATTGTGTGTGGTGCAATGTATGCTTTAAGCTTTACTAAAGTTTCTTTAATGAATGTGGATGCCCTTGCATTTGGAGCATAGATGTTCAGAATTGAGAGCTTATCTTGGTAGATTTTACCTTTGATGAGTATGAAGTACCCCTCCTTGTCTTTTTTTGATAACTTTAAGTTGAAAATCAATTTTATTCAATATTAGAATGGCTACTCCAGCGTTTCTTGGGGCCATTTGCTTAGAAAATTGTTTTACAGCCTTTTACTCTGAGGTAGTGTCTGTCTTTGTCCCTGGGGTGGGTTTCCTGTATACAGCAAAATGTTTGGTCCTGTTTATGTAGCCAGTCTCTTAGCCTGTCTTTTTATTGGGGACTTGAGTCCATTCATACTAAGAGATATTTAGGAAAAATAATTGTTGCTTCCTGTTATTTTTGTTGTTAGAGTTGGGATTCTGTTCTTTTAGGTTTGTTCAAGGATTAATTTCTTGCTTTTTTCTAGGGCATAGTTTCCCCTCCTTGTGTTGGAATTTTCCCTTTATTATCCTTTGAAGGGTTGGATTCGTGGAAAGATATTATGAGAATTTGGTTTTGTCATGGAATATTTTGGTTTCTCCAACTATGGTAAGTGAGAGTTTTGCTGGATATAGTAACCTGGGTTGGCATTTGTGTTCTCTTAGGGTCTGTATAACATCTGTCCAGGATCTTCTGGCTTTCATAGGCTCTGGTGAGAAGTCTGGTGTATTCTAATAGGTCTCTCTTTATATGTTACTTGACCTTTTTCCCTTACTGCTTTTAATATTTAATATTATTTAGTGCATTTGTTGTTCTGATTATTATGTGTCAGGAGGAATTTCTTTTCTGGTCCAAAGTATTTGGAGTTCTGTAGTATTCTTGTATATTCATGGGCATCTCTTTCTTTAGGTTAGGGAAGTTTTCTTCTATAATTTTGTTGAAGATATTTACTGGCCCTTTAAGTTGAAAATCTTCATTCTCATCTATACCTATTATCCTTAGGTTTGGTCTTCTCATTGTGTCCTAGATTTCCTGGATGTTTTGGGTTAGGATCTTTTTTCATTTTGTATTTTCTTTGATTGTCGTGTCCATGTTCTCTATGGAATCTTCAGCACCTGAGATTATCTCTTCCATCTCTTGTATTCTGTTGCTGATGCTTGCATTTGTGCTTCCTGATTTCTTTTTTTTTTTTAAAGATTTATTTTATTTATTATATTTAAGTATACTGTAGCTGAGCCACCATGTGGATGCTGGGATTTGAACTTAGCACCTTCGGAAGAGCAGTCGGGTGCTCTTACCCGCTGAGCCATCTCACCAGCCCCTGATTTCTTTCCTAGAGTTTCTATCTCCCTTTCCTAGGGTTGTTGTCTCCCTTTGTGATTTCTTTATTGTTTTTACTTCCAGTTTTAGATCCTGAATGGTTTTGTTCAATTCCTTCACCTGTTTGGTTGTGTTTTCCTGTAATTGTTTTTTTTTTTTTTTTATTTTTCGAGACAGGGTTTCTCTGTATAGCCCTGGCTGTCCTGGAACTCACTTGGTAGACCAGGCTGGCCTTGAACTCAGAAATCCGCCTGCCTCTGCCTTCCAAGTGCTGGGATTAAAAGCGTGTGCCACCACGCCTAGCTTTCCTGTAATTCTTTAAGGGATTTTAGTGTTTCTTCTTTAAGGGTTTCTACCTGTTTACCTGTGTTGTCCCCTAATTCTTTAAGCGATTTATTAATGTCCTTCTTAAGATCCTTTACCAGCAGCCAGGCGTGGTGGCGCACACCTTTAATCCCAGTACTCGGGAGGCAGAGGCAGGTGGATTTCTGAGTTCGAGGCCAGCCTGGTCTACAAAGTGAGTTCTAGGACAGCCAGGGCTACACAGAGAAACTCTGTCTCGAAAAACCAAAAAAAAAAAAAAAAAAAAAAAAAAAAAAAAAAAAAAAAAAAAAAAAAAAAAAAAAAAAAAAAAAAATCCTCTACCAGCATCATCATGAAATATGATTTTAAATCAGAATCTTGCTTTTCTGGTGTGTTGTGGTATCCAGGACTCGCTGTGGTAAGAATTCTGGGTTCTCATGATGCCAAGGAGTCTTAGTGTCTGTTGGTAAGATTCTTACATTTGCCTTTCACCATCTGGTAATCTCTGGTGTTAGAAGTTCTAGCTGTCTATGGCTGGAGCTTGTTCCTCCTGTGAGTCTGTAAGCCTGTGTCCGCACTCCTGGGAGACCAGCCCTCTCCTGGCAAGACCAGTGCACAAAGGGCTGAGGAACAGTCCCACCTTCTGGCTGTAGATGTAGGCCTGTAGGACCCTGTCCTACAAAGTCTGTTGCCTGTACTCTTGGCCGGGTCTGCTGTGGCCAACACTCTCCTGTGTGAACCTGCCTTAAAGAGACACCGGAGAGAAAAATCCATGCCTTTTTTTTTTTTCATAGCAGAAAGATACGAGATTTGTAAAAAATATTTTTGATAACTGGGCTTGATATCCCATACCTTTAATTCTAGCACTTAGGGAGCAGAGGCCAGTAATCTCTGTGAGTTCCAAGCCAACCCAGAATACATAAGACCCTGTCTTTTAAAAAAAGAAAAAAGCCTTACAGGACCCACGAACCAGCCACTTTAATGACAGTCGCCCTATAGGGCAAAGTCTCTCTACTGCTTGTGCAGGTACAAGTATGCTCGCACATGTACTCTCCCTCTCCCCACTTCTCTCTGAGCCACTGTATCCTCCAACTGTGTCAGCTTTTCTAAGTCCACCTATTCAGAGCCTCCTCCTACCCTTTAGCCTGCAGTTTTGCAGTGGAGGACCATTCTGTTTGGACAGAGCCCTTTCCTGCTTTTAACTGCTATGCTTTTCTAGCACCTGCCTTTATTTCCTATCTCCCAGCCACACCATTTGCTGTATGTAAACTGCCTCTGTGCTTAATAATAATTAATCAAATTATTGAGATATAAAAATTAGTAACTCAAATCGAACCTGGTGACTCAGGGCTAGAATCATAGCTGTTTCAGAGCTTGAGGTAGGGGGATCACAATTTCATGGCCTTCCTGGGTTACTGGGTAAGTTCAAGGCCAGCCTAGACAATTTTGTGAGACCTTGTAAAGTAAAAAGAAGGCTGGAGATCTTGCTCAGTGTTAGAGTGCTTGCCTAGCATGCACTGCGCCCTAGGTTCAGCTCAGTGTTAGCATGTTGGTTGGCTCGTTGTTACTGTGACTTTCTCATTAATATACAGAATACTCAAGACAGAACCAAATATCTTGATTTTCCTTGCCTATTAATTTCTCAGTTCTCAATTGTGTGAATTATTGCCTTGCAACAAGTCTCATAAATAAATAAGATTGTTTTAGTGGGAAAGGGCTGGTAATTCACCTCATGGATTTAAATGACATGATTTCTTCACATGAGGACCTGGTTCTGGAAACTTAAAAACATGAGTCCATGGTTTCTAGGCAGTTTAGTGGTCCGACGGACCGACCTTCCTTTTTTTTTTTTTTTTTTCCTTCCTTCCTTCCTTCCTTCCTTCCTTCCTTCCTTCCTTCCTTCCTTCCTCCCTCCCTCCCTCCCTCCCTCCCTCCCTCTCTCCCTCCCTCCCTCTCTCCCTCTCTCCCTTCTCCCCCCTCCCGTCCTCCTCCTCTTCTTCAGACTTCCCCCTTTTTTTTCTCCTCAAAACAGGGTTTCTCCGTGTATCCCTGGCTGTCCTGGAACTCACTCGGTTGACCAGCTGGTCTCTAGCTGAAGAGATCCTCCTGCCTCAGCCTCTGAGTACTGGGATTGCCCAGCTGGCATGATATTTCTAGGAAGGTATGTGATGTGGAGTTGAGCACAGTAGCACAGCTCTGTAATCCCAGCACTTGGAAGGTAGACAAAACAGGAGGATCCCAAATTCAAGGCTAGTCTAGACTACATACGACCCTACTTCAAGAAAAGAAAAGAAAAGAAAAGAAAAGAAAAGAAAAGAAAAGAAAAGAAAAGAAAAGAAAAGGTTCTGTGTCAGTGTCTTCTGATTTGAAAATGTGTACAAATAAAGGCTGGAAAGATGGTTGCTTTTGAAGAGGACCTGAGTTTGGTTCCTAGCACCCGTGTGGCAGCTCTCAACCATCTGTAACTCTGCTTCCAGGAAATCAGTGCCCTCCTCTGACTTCCTCAAGGACCAGGCATGCATGCATGCATGCGGCACAGATGTGCATTTAGGAAAAACATTGTGCCCATAAAGTAAAAACAAGTGCATCTTAATAAAATCCACAACTCCTTTTTTTACACGCATGCATTATCATGCTTGGCCTCTTCCTTCCTTCTTATAAATAAATATGTCTTTTACATTTTTGTTAAATACACATTTTTGTTGTTGTTGTTTTGTTTTGTTTTGTTTTTTGAGACAGGGTTTCTCTGTATAGCTCTGACTGTCCTGGAACTCACTTTGTAGACCAGGCTGGCCTCGAACTCAGAAATCCGCCTGCCTCTGCCTCCCGAGGGCTGGGATTAAAGGCATGCGCCACCACGCCTGGCAAACATTTTCTTTTTTAGTACTGCTGTTTGTACCCTCTGCCCTCTGATGTCCTCGTCCCACTCTGGGTGAACCTCTTCTCCTATTTCATGCTGTGTTAAGAGTTAGAGCTGCCTGCATGAGCACAGATGGGGAGATATTTATTGGAACTTGGGCAGCTTACCAGTGGTCACACCTTAAGAAAGTGGTTTTCTATCCCCAGCTGCCATTCACTGCCAGTTGCCTCCCAAGCCTCCCCTACTGGCTATGGAACGTGGACTGGACTCAGTATTCCCTCCCACCTGCGCTTCCCCCAACCCCTGATCCCCAGCCACCACTGCTGAGAGCACATGGGTGGGTGCAAGGCCGCTCTAGAAAGCATTTCACAGTACTCCCTTGCTCTCTGGCTCTTCCATGCTTTCTGACCTCATCTTCAGAGGTGTGTCCTCAACAGTTGCTTATGAGTTATGAGTCTCTGCATTGACTGTCACCCACCTCAAATGGCAACGGTCTTTCTGGGTAGCTCAGGCTATCCTGAAACTTAAGGGATCCCCTTCTACCTCAGCCCCAGATTGCTAGGATTACAGCAATGTAAGTATTTTCATAACACTTTGAATGCTAATTGGATTTTGACTTTGTTTGGGGGATTTGAATCTGTTTTGGTGTGTTTGTTCTAATGATGGTAGTATGACACCACGACCTCACCACTGAACCTCACCCTTAGTCCAAACTCACCTTGTTATTTTACGTATTTTTAGGTCTTATGTATTATTATTGTATGTAGTGTGTGTGTGTGTGTGTGTGTGTGTGTGTGTGTGTGTGTGTACATGATCTCTAGGTGTGTACACTTGCCACAGATGCATGTGACGGTCTGAGGACAAGTTCATGGAGGTGCATTTTCTGTTTTCTATCTTGTGTATGTTCTAGAACTCAGGCATCTAGGTTTGTGGGACAGGTTCCTCACTACCCTGGAGTCTTGCTGTTTTTAGAGTGTCATGGGCGTTTCCTATGCTCTTGCTATTTTCTAGAAGTTTCTCTGGACAGGTGTGTTGTATTTGTTTTATGTTGTACGCATGCACATAACCTATTTAGTGCTTTCTCTTGGATGTTTATGGTAGTGTAACTATTTTAAATTAGCACTTTAGTAAGCATCTGTTCTTCAGTCCTTGTCTATATCTTGGACTTTTTTTTTTTTTTTAAGATTTATTTTATTTTATTATATGTAACTACACTGTAGCTGTCCTCAGACACTCCAGAAGAGGGAGCCAGATCTCATTACAGATGGTTGTGAGCCACCATATGGTTGCTGGGATTTGAACTTATCACCTTCGGAAGAGCAGTCGGGTGCTCTTACCCGCTGAGCCATCTCACCAGCCCCTGGACTGTTTTCAATTCTGAAGAAATGCAGTCTCTATGTTTGTGATGATAATCTGGAACAAACAGCTAAGTTCCTTTCAGTAAATAAGTTCCTTTGTGGTCCCTGGGCTTTGCTTGTGTTGAACGGACATTTCTACTAATTCTTTGAACATTTTTATTTAGAGATGATCTTTATGATCAGGAATACAATATCTCTCAGTTTAGTCACCTAAATTTGTTTATCTTTGTTCATGTATTTCACTCTTGCTCTTGTTTTCATCATGCTTACTTTTTATAGAATGTTACTATAAGAGTGTGTGAGTGTGTGTGTGTGTGTGAGTGTGTGTAAGGGAGCATGTGGGGAGGTCAGAGGACAACTCTGTGAAATTACTTCTCTCCTTCCTATTTTGTGTATGTCTGGGGATTGAACTCAGGTCCTTAGGTTATACTGCAAGTCCCTCCCTACTGCACCCTCTTGCTGGCCCAGCATAGTTACTTTTCAGTGTCATGCAGCAAACTTTAGTTAGCAAGCCTCACCTTTCTTCATTGATTGCCGTGGTCACATTAATTCTTAGTAAATACTTTATGTTGCCGGGGCAACTGGATATGGAACAATGAGGTCAATCTGCTGACTGCATTTGGGCCTCTGAGAAACTAATGCGAGGACTCAGTGGGGACGCATTGGCTCCCAGATTCTGACTTTTGGAACTTCTGATGCCATGCTGGTGTTGCTGTCCTTGTTGCTGTTGTGGTTGTTGCTGTCCTTGGTGTTGCTGCTGCTGTTGTCGTCCGCTGTCCTCACTAGATGGGAAGAAGCATGGTTGCATGTGGGCACAAATGGTACTAGATAAGGAGCTGAGAGTTCTGCATCTTCATCTGCAGGCAGCAGTAAGAGAGAGACCCTGGGCCTGGCTTCAGCGTCTGAAACCTTAACGCTCACTATCCCCAGTAACACACTTCCTCCAATAAGCCACACCTCCTAATAGTGCCACTCCTTGGTGACCAAGCATTCAAATCTGAAAGTCTGTGGGGTCCATGTTAATTCATACCACCATAATGGCTCATATATATAATACCAGCAGCAATCCAGAGGGGAACCTCTGGCTACAGAGGTAGACCCTATCTTTAAAAACAACAACAAAATGAAATAAATTTGAGGATCTTAAAAAAAAAATCAAGACGGATTTCAGAGGTTACTGTGTTGCTGAAAGTGTTGCCAACAACACTTACTTTCTTTCTTTCTTTCTTTCTTTCTTTCTTTCTTTCTTTCTTTCTTTCTTTCTTTCTTTCTTTCTCGCCATTGCTGTCTTCAGGCACACCAGAAGAGGGCATCAGATCCCATTACAGATGGTTGTGAGCCACCATGTGGTTGCTGGGAATTGAACTCAGGACCTCTGGGCGAGCACTCGGTGCTCTTAACCACTGAGCCACCTCTCCAGCCCGGAACAGCACTTCTTATGGCTGAGTGTAATTGTCTCATCGCATCTTTTCTTATTGTAGAATTTATGGAATTAGTTTTGCTGAAATTTTCTTTAACTTTTTGGTATAACCCTATATCGAAAAGTTGAACATGATTTTTTTTTTTTTTTTTTTTTTTGGTTTTTCGAGACAGGGTTTCTCCGTATAGCTGTGGCTCTGTAGACCAGGCTGGCCTCGAACTCAGAAATCTGCCTGCCTCTGCCTCCCGAGGGCTGGGATTAAAGGTGTGCGCTTGAAATAACTTTTATTGTGTTTCTGGATAGCATTTTCTCTATTGAGTCTTTAGGCAAGCTGTCTTTTCTTTAAAAAGATGTTTGTTTACGAAGCCCCACTTTGTTTGTGGCAGCATGGCTGTCACTTTGTCATATACATCAGGTGCCAGCAGGCACAAGATTGATGGTGACCTGAGTGAAAAGTGTGTGTGTGTGCACGCGTGTGCATGTGCTAATGCATTTGGAAGCCAGAGATTGACAGCAGGTATCTTCCTGGATTGCTCTCCATTTTACTTTTTGAGATAGAGTCTGTCACAGAACCTAGAATTTGCTGATTTATCTAGACTGGCCGATTAGTGAGCTTCTAAGGCCTACCTGTCTGCCTCGCCAGCACTGGAGATATTATGATGGTTTAGATAAGAATGGCTCCCATAGGCTCATATATTTGAATGCTTGGTCACAGTTAGCGAACAGTTTGGGAAGGATTAAGAGGTGTGGCGTTGTTGAAGGAGGTGTGTCACTGGAGGTGGCTTTGAGGTTTCAGAAGCCCACTTCAGGTCTAATCTCTGTCTGCCAGTAAATCAGGATGTTAGCTCCCAGCTACTTGCTCCAGCACCATGTCTGTCTGCTTTTCACCATGATGATCATGGACTGACCCTCTAAGACTATGCGCAAGCCCTCAGTTAAATGCTTCCTTTTATAAGAGGTGCCCTGGTCATGGTGTCTCTTCATAATAATAGAATAGTGACTAGAACAGTGTGAACATGATGGGCCTTCGTTTTCTGTGTGAGTGCTGGGGTTCTCCCTGGATTCCAGCCCTCACGTTTGTGCGGCAGGCACTTTACCACCTCCCTAGGCCTGCGTCCAGATTTTACCCTAACTCTATACCCTGTGTTCTTATCTCTGTATTAATGCATCGTTTTCAGATGGAATTGCTACAAAAAGCAACAGTGACTTCAAATAACTCTTGAGTATATTAGAGTTTCAGGTTATTTTGTCAGCTGGCTGGAATGCCTCGCTCCCTTTCTGTGTGTGGACTGGAGCAATATGGGGAGCTGCATACATTTTTTTGGGGGGGGGTGTTTTGAGACAGGGTTTCTCTGTGTAGCTCTGGCTGTCCTGGAACTCACTTTGTAGACCAGGCTGGTCTCGAACTCAGAAATCTGCCTGCCTCTGCCTCCCGAGTGCTGGGATTAAAGGCGTGCGTGCCACCACACCCAGCTTATACATTTTTGCAGAGTGTATCAGAGGCAAGGAACTCAAGCTGTGTTGGAAAAAGGAATGGAGAGACAATAGTGCTGTGCTGAGAATTATTTTCTCTCTGACAAATTCTTTTACCTGATACTATATAGGTAATTTAGAAATTATTATAGAGTATTATGTGGCTTTTAAAAGGCCTACTTGTAGTATAGCGTTAATTTTAATTACCTCTTAACATCTAATTTAACTCAATTGCTTGCATCATGAGCAGGCCATATTTGGACATACTTACTGGGGCCGGAGAGACAAGTCAGCAGTTAAGAGTACTGGCAGCTCTTACAGAAGACCTGCATACAGTTCCAGGGGATTTCTGACCTCTGAAGGTGCCTGCACTCAAGTGCTTATACCTGCGCACATACACATAATTAAAAATAAATAAATCAATCTAGGCATGCTTTTCTCCTTCCTTTCTTTCTAACACAGGGCTCTATTCTGTAGGCTAAGTTGGCTTTGAACTTAGAGCAGTCTTCCTTGGCCTCAGCCTTCCCGGTGCTGGGATGAAAATGTATTCACACGTTTTGTAATTATATTTTCAGACAAATGTAAGCCCCCTTTTCATATTAATTTATCACTGTGTGACGCCAGACATAATGGAGCTTCATGCTCAGTGCCCTTTAGTGACAAGAGAAAGAACTGAAAGGTTTACAAGGTTCTTTTTTTTTTTTTTTCCGAGACAGGGTTTCTCTGTATAGCCTGTTTACAAGGTTCTTAAGATATACCTTCATTGAAGTCACAGAGACCGAGCACTATAACAGAAGGTGGCTCAGGAGACACAGCAGAGTCAGAGGGAAGGTTTCTTGGACTAAGCAAGCCTGAGCTCACCCTCCAGTATGAAGATTCATGGAGACAGGACAGGAAGGCAGACAGTGCAAACAGGAGTTTGGTATGTGGGCAGTCAGATTGGAATCTTGTCTGTTCTATAAGTCATGCCATTGTGGAATTTCTTTTTGACTACAGAAGGTTTAAAAATAAAATAACACTTTAAAGCATTTGCCCAGACATTGGGTATCAGGTTGATTCTTTAGATGAGGGAACAGGCCTTGGACAGCTAGGGTGCTCCATAGCACAGAGTCCAGAGCAGACCAAGTAGAGGGTGTATGGTGTGGGGGTCTCTCAGTTGGACTCCTGTAAGGAGTGGCATCAGTTGTAGTAGGAAGCCCCCTTTGTACCTCAGGCCCAGGAACCATCCTAGCTACTGACCTGTAGAGCCTAGTGTTGGAGAGCCCCCTGATGCTCTCACTTAGAGAAAGTCTCAAGTGCTGACAAGGCTCAGGAGAGATCGATTGACTTGATGGCTGTTCCTGTCAGACATGGGCTGTGAATGTGAGCAGTGGACAACAGTTTGCATTTTAGGGTGTGGCTCCAGTGTCCTGCAGAGGAATCCCCTTCCTCTGAATGGCTGGGGTGAGATGTGGCCTGGTATTATCAAAAGCCAGTAGAAAGTTGTAGTAACAGATTATGGGATGGATTCCTGGCTGCAGCAGTCACTGGTTGGTTCATCCTTTTGTCTCCACACTTGATCTCTGTAACTCCTTCCATGTGTGTTTTGTTCCTAATTCTAAGAAGGGGTGAAGTGTCCACACTTTAATCTTCGTTCTTCTTGAGTTTCATGTGTTTTGCAAATTGTATCTTGGGTATTCTAAGTTTCTGGGCTAATATCCACTTATCAGTGAGTACATGTTATGTGAGTTCTTTTGTGATTGGGTTACATCACTCAGGATGATACCCTCCAGATCCATCCATTTGCCTGGGAATTTCATAAATTAATTGTTTTTAATAGCTGAGTAGTACTCCATTGTGTAAATGTACCACATTTTCTGTACCCATTCCTCTGTTGAAGGACACCTGGGTTCTTTCCAGCTTCTGGCTATTATAAATAAGGCCGCTATGAACATAGTGGAGCATGTGTCCTTATTACCAGTTGGAACATCTTCTGGATCCATCCCATAATCAGTCACCAAACGCAGACACTATTGCATACGCCAGCAAGATTTTGCTGAAAGGGACCTGATATAGCTGTCTTGTGTGAGGCTATGCCAGTGCCTGGCAAACATAGAAGTGGATGCTCACAGTCAGCTATTAGATGGAACACAGGGTTCCCAATGGAGGAGCTAGAGAAAGTACCCAAGGAACTGAAGGGGTCTCCAACCCTATAGGTGGAACAACAATATGAACTAATCAGTACCCCCAGAGCTCGTGTCTCTGGCTGCATATGTAGCAGAAGATGGCCTAGTCAGCCATCATTGGGAAGAGAGGCCCCTTGGTCTTGCAAATTTTATATGCCCCAGTACAGGAGAACCCCAGGGCCAAGAAGTGGGAGTGGGTGGGTAGGGGAGCAGGGCGGGGTGGGGGGTGAGGGAGGGTATAGGGGGCTTTCGGGATAGCATTTGAAATGTAAATGAAGAAAATATCTAATAAAATTGGAAAAAAAAGAAAGTTGTAGTGACTTAGAAAGAAGATTTTTTGTTTCATAATTGGTCTTTATAAGTTGTTTTTCTTACTGAAAATGTTCTTTCTTTGTTATGGAAACTAAATATTTTAGTTTGATGTCCCTCTAGGTTGTCAAACCACAAATGCCCGCTCACTCCAAATGTAGCTTCCTATGTCCTAACTCTACATCACCAACCAGAAGGTGGCATGCCGTGCCGGTAGCCACCTGCCTGTCCAAGTTCCAGAAGAATTTGTCACTTAAATAAATGCTTTTCAATGCTCAGTAATGTGGGCTAACTTAGCATTTTGGGGCTTTGGCAGCAAACAGATCTACACACATTTGTGGAACCACAGCTTCTGAGTGTGGACCTGGAGAAGCCTCCTGGCATGGCCCCTGGTTCAGTGTTTGTTTTAAAGTGACACTTCTGGGTCTTTTGAGTGAAAAAGACCTTTTATCAGAATGACTTGCATTTGCTTTTCTTGCCAAGACATCCAGCAACTGGGTTGCAATGCAGGTGGGGGTTCCAGCAGTTCCAACTGCTGACTAGAGCAGCTTTCTGTGGTAGAAAGTCTCAGAAGTAATAGAAGGAACTTGCCTATCATATGTCTTCCTGGCTCCATCCCTAGTGTTGCAAAAACAAGACAGAACAAAAGCTTGATGACACACTTATAGAGCCAGCTAGAAGGTGATCCTGGGCTCTTTGCGTTTGTGAAGTTATTCTCAGACATAGTTTGGAAATCTGGTTTGAACGTGGTGTAGTGAACACAGTCCGCCTTCACAATTCACACATTATGTACTTGCTAATTCACCGTATTTTTTGTAATTTCAAGATCAATAAATTCTCACCTGTGCAGAGCTGGGGATATTTGAGATGCAACTACTGCTCTAGCAAATGCCCTTTTCTAGGTATCTGCCTTAAGGACCACTGGAAATACTTGGCTTTCAGTTGGCAAGACTAGCAGTATACCTTTGCAGTTTTGCCTCATGGATATATTAACTCTTCATGCCTGTGTCTAAGTTAGAAGAAATCTTGGTCATCTGTCTCTTCCATAAAATATCACATTGGGGGCTGGTGAGATGGCTCAGCGGTTAAGAACACTGACTGCTTTTCTGAAGGTCCTGAGTTCAAATCCCAGCAACCACATGGTGGCTCATAACCATCCGTAATGAGATCTGATGCCCTCTTCTGGACTGTCTGAAGACAGCTACAGTGTACTTACATATAAATAAATAAATAAATAAATAAATAAATAAATAAATAAATAAATAAATAAATCTTTTTAAAAAATCACATTGGTGTACTATGTAAGCAGCATTATGCTGATTGGATCAAGGAAGCAGGAAGAAGCAACTGCTCTGAACTGATTGGTAACACATATGCATATCAGAGGATGGGAGATAAATCCAACCAAAATTCAAGGGCCTTCTACCTCAGTGAAACTCTTAGGAGTCCAGCTGCATGGGGCATGCAGAGATATTCCTTCTAAGGTGAAGGATAACTTATTACACCTGGTCCCTCCTACCACTGAGAAAGAAGTATAAACTTTAGTGGGCTTATTTGGATCCTGGAGACAGCACATTATTCACTTGGGTGTGTTACTCCTGCCCATATACCAAGTGACTCAGAAAGCTACTAGCTTTGTGTGGGGCCTGGAACAGGAGAAGGCTCTTCAACAGGTCTAAGCTGCTGTGCAGGCTGTTCTACCACTTGGAATATATGACCCCTTAGACCTGGTAGTCCTTGAAAGTGGCAGTGGGGTTGCTGTTTGGAGCCTCTGCAGGTCTCTATAGGTGAATCACAAAAGAGCCCTTCGGGACTTTGCAGCAAGGCTCTACATCATCTGCATACAACTATCCTCCCTTTGAAAGACAGCTTTTGGCTTGCTATTGAGCCTTTATGGAAACTGAACTTTGGACAGTGGGCCACCAAGTTACCATTAGACCTGAGCTGGCCATCATGAGCTGGATGTTTCTAACCCAACAAGTCATGATGCAGGGCACGCACAGCAGCAATCTGTTATCAAATAGAAGTGGTATATACGTGGTCATGCCCGAGCAGGTCCTGAAGGCATAAGCAAGTTACATGAAGAAGCTGCCCATGTAAATGGTTTCTACTATTACAATGCTATCTGTTGCCAAGTGTGCACCTATAGCCTCACGGGGGCGTGCCGTATGACCGGCTGACTGAGGAAGAGAAGACCAATGATCAAGCCAAGGTCTCACTGTGTCTAGAAGGCCAAGAACAAGACAGACTGGTCTGCTCTACAGACCCTTTGCACTCCAGAACTCTTAATAATAATGTGCTGCTTCCACACAGGATAAGAAAAAGATCTAGACAGCTAAGAAACCCAAAACCACATTCTATGTGACACTTCTGTAAAATAATAACAACAAAAACAACCTCCAAGAGTAGGTCAGTGGAAGTCTTTCTAGTGGTCTGACCCCTAGGATAGACCAAGAAAAAGTTATGTGGAAAGTATTCAAGAAGTCTATGTATCTCTACAGTCTCCAGGGAATGCCCCATTCCTCCCAGGTCTATTCTCCCACCCCCATCCCTTCCACCAAATCCAGTTTGTGTTGCCCATACTCAGTGGACTATGGTCAGAGGCTGAGTGGGTAGCCTCTTAAAGAAAACTGACTCCTTCCCACCCCACCACCTGCAAGAAGCCATCAACTGTGAGGAGCTACACTTCAGCATTTTTCCCCCATTAGAGCTCCATGCTACTGTATATCACCCACTCTGCCCACCATGCCACCCTGCAGGCAAGAGAGATAGCAGTAACAGCTCTATGCCAAGGGCCAGGCCTGCAGGCCTAGTAGTAGCACTGGCCTAGCAGGTGGCAGTGGGCCAAGGCAGGCCTGCTAGTGGCCTGAGCTTCCAGTGCCTGAGGACTGGCCATCCTCAGCAGGCACATGCTCCTTTATCTGCATGGCTGTGCTCCCGTACCTATAATTCTGCTTCTCTCTACACACACTCACAGCTCCTCTGTTTGGCCATCCTTCTCATTTCTCTATCACACGGTCATGTGTTAAAGTGCTGTTGCAAACTGATGTGTATCATGCAGTATGTTATTTTGCCCAAACAGCTTTTACATCCAAATACTTATTTCAACAAGTTATTTGATCTGGTTCAAGGTTTCTAAAGTACCATTAATATAGCATCTATCTCTCTCTCTCTCTCTCTCTCTCTCTCTCTCTCTCTCTGTGTGTGTGTGTGTGTGTGTGTGTGTGTGTGTGTGTGTGTGTGTTGGGGGGAGGAAGTTCCAAGAAAGCTCCAGACCACTGCACAACTCCCTGCCCTCAGTGCTGGCTGCCCTGCCTGCTCCCCCGGCGTGACTCTGGACCTCTGTGTTTGCAGCCCTCCTGCAGTGCCCCTTTCCCAGGCTCTCCTCCCCAAGCTGGACCAGGATGAGCAGCAGGAACATGACAGTGGCAGCTCAGTGCTGTGCACAGTAAATCATTTTTAAAATCATTTATTTCTATGGAGGCTCCCCAAGTGCTATAGTGTGTATACAGAGAACAACTTGCAAGGGTCTGTTCTCTCCTCCATGTGGGTCCTAGGGATCAAAGTCAGCTAAGCAGACTTGGTAGCAAATGTCTTTATCAGCTGAGCCATTTTTGCCAGCCCAAAATATAGAATAGAAGCTCTTAAGTGTACTGTGTATTCCTTCTGGGACCAGCGAAGTGAGCCTAGTCTGGGACCTGGCCTGTCTGGCTAGTATAGTACATACATCAGAGGTTTCTGGTTTTGAGACAGTCTTACTCTATATCCCAGACTAGCCTTAAACTGGAGATCTTCCTATCTCGCCCCATGGGCAATTGGAATTATAGGTAAGGATTACTCTTCCTGGTCTTTTTCTTACTTATTTCTGAATAATTTTATTTCTTTGTAATTAGTTTCTCTACATTTTTACCTTAACTCTTTTTTTTTAAACATTTTATAGTCTCAGAATAATAAATTATTGTCAACAATTCACTTCCAACAATAATTTTTAAATTCTATAAAAGATTGGAAATTATCGTTTTGATGCTGACATACATATCTATATCTATATATAGTGAAAAGTGATGAAAGAACTTCTGTTCAGTTTGTGATAACCGTGTTACTTTTACATATAAATACTACATGAAATGAACAGTGGAGATTGCGTTTAGTGCTAACTAGGATTTACTTATTTATTTTTGAGATGGGGTTTTGTGTACCCAGGCTAGGCTCAAGCTCCATATGTAGGTGAGGATGACCTTGAATTCCTCCAGATTCTTCTGCCTCCACCTCCTGAGTCCTCACTCATAGATATGCCCACCGATTCATGCTAGGTAGGCACTCTATCAGCTGAGCTACACCTCCATCCTCTAGCCTGTAACCTAGAAATTTTGAGATGAACTGTAATCAAATACCAAGAAAATTAAATGAAATACCATAACTATTTTTCCCCTAGATAAGCTTTTTCTGTGTAGCCCTGGCTATCCTGGAATTCACTCTGTAGAGAAGGCTGGCCTCAAACTCAGAGATCCATCTGCCTCTGTTTCCCGAGCGCTGAGATTAAAGGTGTGCACTATCACCATCCAGCATAATTGTTGTTCTCATAGAAAGCTTACTTGGTCCTTGCTGGCACTAACTAACCTTCTGATAATATACTCAAAGGTTCTCATAACTACTTTATTATTTTCATTTTTTTTGGCTGAGCTAGAATTAGTTTTCTTGGTTATGTTTTAAGCCAGGTGTGGTGGCTCACGGTTGCATTCCCAGTACCCAGGAGACCAGGTGCTGATTCTATGGGTTTTGAGGTCTGTCCATGCTCGACATAAATTCAAGGTTAGCCTGGGATATAGAATGAGACTGTGTCAAAACAAACAAAAATTGTTCTGAAGGTAAGAATGTATAACCCACTAATAAAATACATGCCTAGCTTTAACAAAACCCTATGTTCAACCTTCAGCAACATAATCAGTAAATATAGAAAGAGCGAGTTTTCTACCTCATCATTACAGAACACATCACTATGGATACATGAGCCTCTGTTCCATATCAGGTAAATCCAATGACAGAGCTGTGTTCTGAGGTTAGAAAGGAAAATGGGTTTACTTTCTGTTTTGTTTTGCTTTGTTTTTGTTCTTTTGTTTGTTTGGTTGATTGTTTGGTTGGTTTCTTTGGGACAGAGTCTCTTTATATATTCCTGATTGTCTTGGAATCATTACATGGACTAGGCTGGTCTCAAAACTCAACAGAGTTCCACCTGCTTCTGCCTCCTGAGTGCTGGGT
Source organism: Mus minutoides (assembly GCA_902729485.2). NCBI lineage: Eukaryota > Metazoa > Chordata > Mammalia > Rodentia > Muridae > Mus > Mus minutoides. The sequence goes on along the minus strand of LR755231.1, from coordinate 76,277 downwards.
TGGGGAGATGGCTCAATGCTTCTTGTGAATGTATGAGGACCGAAGCTCAGATCTCCAGAATCCATCTAAAAGCTGCGTAGGCATGGCCCTCTGTCTGTCTGTCATCTCAGCACTCAGGAGACAGAGACAGGATCCCTGGTGCAGGCTGGCTATCTTGGCCAGCAGCAGTTCACAAGCTCTGGTTCAGTCCCAGTAAAGTGGGAAGCAGTGGAGAAGGACAGTCAGTGCCAGCTGTTGGGCACACGTGTTGCTCCATGCACTTACACATGCATCTGTATACATACACACTGCACATATGCAAAAGAACACTGCTTGTGTTAAATACATTAGCTGTGGGACTTGGGAGTTTCCTGAGAGAAAAATGTAGAGTACTTTTAAGGTTCATAGTCACCACACTGTCAATCAGAAAGCAGTCTGTTTGCTGTGTAGGCATGACTTCCAGGAGTCCTTGGGTTTGGACACTGAGAACTTAAAGGGTACATTGTTATAAAGTACTAAAAATATCATAGCAGGGTCATATTTCCCAGTATGTATCATGTATCTGTGTCTATATATCTGTATCTCTGTGTTAGGCTTCACTCCATTTATCTAACCAGTTGATTTGCTTTGTGTATTCAGTGGGGTAAAACTACCTGTGTTTTCCAATGGTCTTAGGCAACCCCTGTGACAGGGTCATTCAACACCCACCCACCCCCACCCCCAAGAGGTTACGACTAAGAGGTTGAAAACCACTGCTCTAAGAAGCTCTTACCAAGGGAAAGTCTTATTCTTGCAGATTCTTGGGCTCTTTTTCCTCTCTCTGCTCTTTCTTTATTTTCCCACTCCATAGAAACATGTGTCTGGCTTAAGAAATGGCGTTGTATGGTGTCTTATTTGGGCAGCTCACTGTCTTCTAGTCTAGACCTAAATGCAACCTATGAGTCCTATGTCTGCAGAGAAACTGCTTAAGGAGAAAGATATGAAGAGGTAGAACAGACTACTAAAGATTATAAAGTACATACGTAAATGATCTAGTAATTAAAAAGAAAATGTTGTACGATAGAGACATTATCCTAAGTGTAAAGGCAGAAGGGACTTTAACATTGAAAGAATTAGACTGGGTAGAGCCACAGGCCTATAATGCTAGCATTTAGGTGAAGGAATTAGGAGTTCAAGGCCAGCCTGGCTATGAGACTTTGTCTGTAGAAAAAAATAATTGAAATAATTTCTGGGTGGAATGATCTACACCTATACTTCCAGCGATTTGGGAGGATTAGGCAGGAAGTTGAAAAAGTAAATATTCTTTTTTGTGTTTTGTATTGCCCTTGGAGCTGCAGTTTCTCATCTCAAGCAGTGGGTGATATAGCCAGAAAAAAGAAAGCCAGTGTTCCCATTCTTGGCTTATTTCCCACGTGAGACCCTTGTAGATTTCTCCCATGACTCAGATAATGTCATTTAAACTCACTGTCACAATTTCAACTTGTAATTTGAAGAGATTTCATTACTGTTTGTTATGAGATTTCATTACTGTTTGTTATTATCCCTCCCTCCCTCCCTCCCTCCCTCCCTCCCTCCCTCCCTCCCTTCCTTCTTTCCTTTCTATGTTTTGAGACAGAGTTTCTCTGTGTAGCCCTGGCTGTCCTGAAACTCACTCTGTAGAAGGCCAGGCTAGTTTGAAACTCTGAGGTCCCCCGCCTTGGCCTCCCAAAAGCTGAGATTAAAGGTATGTGCCACCACACCTGGCTTCCTCTTGGGTTTCTTAGTTGACTACTAAGCTGAGTCTTGAGGTGTGAAAACATCCTTTTATCAAATGAAAGGCACATTCCAGCATTAGTGGAGACATGATGATGAGTCTCCACTAGTTTATAAACAGCTATTGAAACTTCAGAATTTTCACAGGTAACTGTTTACCCAGGTTTTGTATTCAGTATGGTTATAAGAACTGGGAAATAATGGTACATATATTTTGTCAAAACATCACTGTATTGTAGCAGGTGCATGACTGTAAGCAACCCTACACATCCAGAGTGCATGCAGTGCATTTTTTATTTGGTGTTTGTCCGCACTTAGTGTCAGCAAGAGAACTGAGAGGAGTGTGAAGGAATACAGACGCGATCACTGTTTTAACATGGCTTTCCACATGTGTATATGTTATGCAAATAAGTCAACTTTAAAGACCTAGCCTTTGTAATCTGTAAAATCCTAGGCTAATTTGAGGCCTATTTTATGCCCAATGAGGTAATGGGGATTGAGCCCATGCCTTCTGTATGCTACTAAGATACCACTGAGCTAGAACAGCCACACCAAACAAGGCTCTCCATAACTCTGTCAACCAGTACTTCTATTACATGTAGACTCCTGTTACTCCCACTGCCAGGAGTGAAGATCATTACTCAAATTCTTTGATTAAATTAAGCAAGCTTTATTTTCTGTCAAGACAGGGCTATCTCCCTAAAGTGGGTTTTGAAAAAAATGGCATCAAACATAGGAGACAGTGGGGTTTATATAGCACAGAAAAACCTGCAAGACTGGGGGATTTATAAGGGTTGGGAGATTTCTGGGGGAAAATCTTGGTTATATAGAAATGTAGCTGAACATTTCAGAATTATTTGGCAGAACATCTTATCAGGGTGGAGGTCAGGGTACAGGGTGTGGAACTTGTCAAATTCCAGAAATGGGTCAAGATCTGGTCAAATCCATTTTACAGAAAACAGGAGTGACCTTATTTTGATCTTCAATAAGATGGCTTCTAGTCTTAAGAGAGAATCAACCTGGTCCAACACTCCAATAGGTTGTATCCTAAAAGGGGTTTTTTGTTGGTTAACCTTTTAGAACACAAAGCATTGTTAATAGCAAGTCCTGGGTTGGATCATGGGTATCAGTGGGTCTGGTATGTTTCAAACTTTGGGTCAGGGTCTGTAAATCGGTCAGGAAATTCATGTCAATTGAGAGCTGCATTAACAAAGAGAAGGGAAAAGATGAAAATTTCTGTGCTGATAGAGGAGTCTTCCAGTCTCTTTAGTGTATGCTGCCAGGTCATGGTGGGTCAGTCTGGCAGAGGTGGTGACAGCAAGCAAGTTGTATACCTGTGTGAGGCTCCCTTCTGTTCAACACAGCTTTCCTGGATGTGAGGTTAGAGATGAAAGAGGTCTATTAAGGTTAGCATAGTAGTATATTACAGGCTAACACACAGCACTCAGTGTATGGTGACAGCTTTGTAATCAACGGTTGCCATCTCTATGTCTCCCCCACATCACGTGTGTCAGACCTTAAAGGTACTGCTGTGAAAAAGCATGATGACAACACAAAGCCCCAGGAATCCCCAAATTCTCCCCATGTGTCATTCAGTGTCGACATGCAGAATCTAGACAACCAGCCGGGCATGGTGGCGCACGCCTTTAATCCCAGCACTCGGGAGGCAGAGGCAGGCAGATTTCTGAGTTCGAGGACAGCCTGGTCTACAGTGAGTTCCAGGACAGCCAGGGCTACACAGAGAAACCCTGTCTGGAAAAACCAAAAAAAAAAAAAAAAAAAAAAAGAAAGAAAGAAAAGAAAAGAAAAAGAAAAAAAGAATCTAGACAATCTTTGGTTTTACCTTAAATTATTCTTGTAGAATTGAGACATCAGTCTAATTTTCTCAAATGAAGTGTTTAGGTCTTTCAGCTGGCTGTCAGGATGACTTACCAACTCCTGTTTTAAGTTGTGCATTGTAAGCACCAGTGCTTACTTACTGAACCAGGATCTCCTGATATGGTTTGGAATGAAAAACAGACTGGGTTGGAGGGTCGCAGCAAGACTGAGGTTTAACAAGTTTATTTCAAGCAGTCAGACTTTTAATGCACTTACCAAAACAATCCAGTGGTTGCCAGGACAATGGCAGTAGCAAGCTATACAGGGCATATATGATGAATGTGTAAGGCTAAATATTCTGCCAAACTTCCTCATGCTTTGATGAGTTCTAAAGGACACAGAGAAACACGGGTGGCCTGAATACTTCTCTGCCTGAGGGCATGCCTTGGTTTCCTAGGAACTGAAAGGCACACAGTGCCCCAGGAGCCATAGGCTCTAACCTCAAAAACCTTTAACACATGTCTCTCAGGGCAGCTAGACCAGGCCAACTCCATGATTTTCTGTAGTATGTTTCATCTTGAAAAGCTGAAAGTGGGGGCTGGCTAGATGGCTCAGTGGGTAAGAGCACTGACTGCTCTTCCGAAGGTCCTGAGTTCAAATCCCAGCATCTACATGGTGGCTCACAACCCCCTGTAATGAGATCTGATGCCCTCTCTGGCACATCTGAAGATAACTACAGTGAACTTACATATAATAATAAATGAGAGAGAGAGAGAGAGAGAGAGACCACCTTAAAATATTTTAAAAAAAGCTGAAGTGGTTTGTTTAAGTAATGGTTGTAATTATTGTAAGTAATGGTTGTAATTATTATTATTATTATAATAAATGAGAGAGAGAGAGCAAGCGAGCAGCCACCTTAAAATATTCAAAAAAAAAAAAAGCTGAAGTGGTTTGTTTAAGTAATGGTTGTAAACCTTTTCCTGAATGCACTTGCTTGTATTTGACATCATTGCCTAGCCTTGAAGGGAGCTCACTTAGCTCTTTTTATTTGGCTGGTTTCTGAATAGCTGATGCATCAACCAGGTTGAGTGTTTGTGACATCTGTCAGCAGTCAGAAAAGGTGTCGTCCCAAGACTTAGGAGGTGAGGTAGGAATTGACTTGACAGTGTGGCATCACCCCATAATGGCAACCTTGCAAGCCTCTCTATTATCTTACTTGGTAAATAGTTGCCACTTACTTTGTAGTGAGAGTATTTGAAATGAAAAGGAATTGTCTCTAAACCTGAAAGTCACTGTCTCTGTCAGAATCTCAACAAGTTATCAGTCTACGATCTTCACGTTTAGGAATACTCTCCTCTCCCCGAGGAACAGCCGGGTCTCTCACGTGCACCTAAGCCTCCTTCTCCTCTACCTCCTTTTACCTGGCTCTGAGTCTGACCCTCCCCAGGGCTGTGTCATTTCCCTTTCCTGGGCCTAACTGTTGGCTTCTTCCTGACTGTAAACACCTTCAGAAGGCCTCCATCCTTTCAGAGTCCCCATCCCAGTTTGCTTTCTCTATCCAGGATTTCTCTGCAGCCATCACCTAGCAGTGACTCTGGCCGTGTCTCTCCACAGCCTTAAGTTTACTACTCTAGAGGTGTCCAGTGGCCTTCTTGCCAGACAACCTTCCCACCCTCCACATCGCTCAGTACAGTAGCCTCTTCTTCCTTCTTGAAGCAGTGTTTCCTTGAATTCCATAACATTTGTTTCCTAGATCGCCTGAGGTCAAAATATCCCAGGCCCCATGCCTGCTCCTTCCACTTGGTGTGCTTCATTCCGTCTGAAGACGTCTCCTCAACAGCTCAGATTATGTTTCTGCCAGTGACTCCCAGACTGATTTTTCTCTCTATCGCGTGTTTCTACTTGATGTTTCCCAGTGCCTCAAAGCCAGCATTTGACCCCATTCCTAAACATGCTGTGTTCCCCATTCATAGCTCACACCTAAAGGGTGTCCCCACATATTGCTTAGCTTCTTCCATCTGTGTCTTTCTTGTCTCTTCACCTCTGCCAGCCTGTCGTGTGCCTTCCTTTCTCTCTTCATTTATGGCCCTGATGTCTCCATGTTCTCAAATCCTAGGCAGGAGCTATATGAGAGGGATTCCTCAGACACTCCCACCATGCCGACACAGTACTCTACCTGTTGTTGCTCTGGCTCTGCCCTGGCCTCCTCTTCACACCATCTCTGGGCTTCACCTTTCTAGTCTTCTCATTCCTCAGGCTGGACATTGCTTCTCTCAGAGGTTGCTCACAGCATGAGCCTTCTACCTGGAATATAAATCTCCACCTTCAGTAAGTATTTTCTGCAGTACTATCTGCTTGGGAAACCCTCAAGTCTGAGCAGACTCATGGATGTCTTTCCTTAGAGGACATTCCCTTGTCGGCTGGGTGATTTCTCTGTCAGTAGCACGCACGGTTTAGTCTGTGCACTTTGTCCTTCCATCTACATGTTGGTCCATGCCTCTAAAATTCAGTGTTGGGTTGCATACCTTCCTTCTTCCTGGCTTTTTTGGCTGTGGTAAAGGACTTTTGGCCCTTGTGTACTCTTACTCCTGTGGCCTGCTGTCACTCCTGAGAGTGTATTTTCTGACCTGTGCACTTTGCTTTGAGTAAAACTTCCTTGCTACTTTGCAGAAAGAGAGACAGATACAGATACAGAGAGGGTGGGAGAGAAGAGAGAGCACATGCGCATGCGAGTGTGTGTGTGTGTGTGTGTGTAGGAACTGGAGACAGAGAGTTCCCTTTTTAATGTTTGTCTCTTAGTACTCATCATTGATACAATATTCTGTGTGAGCTCATCTGCTTTAACCAGAGGCACACTGGATTGTCTTCTGAAGCATGTGACCACTGGAAGCCACACGGCTCAGCTCAGTGTGGAGTTGTATCATACTGTGCTCTTCAGTTCCTTTCCTTTGCCTGAGGTGTGTTCCTTGGCCTCCTGTGTGATGGAGGCCCATGCTTTCTGTGTGATGGAGGCCTGTGCTTTCCGTGTGATAGAGGCCTGTGCCTCCTGTGTGATAGAGGCCCGTGCCTTCTGTGTGATAGAGGCCCGTGCTTTCTGTGTGATAGAGGCCCGTGCTTTCTGTGTGATGGAGGCCCGTGCTTTCTGTGTGATGGAGGCCCGTGCTTTCTGTGTGATGGAGGCCTGTGCTTTCTGTGTGATGGAGGCCCATGCTTTCTGTGTGATAGAGGCCCGTGCTTTCTGTGTCATGGAGGCCCGTGCTTTGTGTGTGATGGAGGCCCGTGCTTTGTGTGTGATGGAGGCCCGTGCTTTCTGTGTGATGGAGGCCCGTGCTTTCTGTGTGATAGAGGCCCGTGCTTTCTGTGTGATGGAGGCCCATGCTTTCTGTGTGATAGAGGCCCGTGCTTTCTGTGTGATGGAGGCCTGTGCTTTACGTGACTTTGTCTGTTTTCTTTTTTTTGTTTGTTTGTTTTGTTTTGTTTTTTGTTTTGTCTGTTTTCTTGTGTTTCATACTGAGTGCTGACATTTTTCTCTATTCTGGTGATAAGAGAATTCTCTGCCAGCTGAATGTATTTCTGAGGTCTTCTAGTTCACCAATGTCTTCACTCTCCTTATAGAGTCTTCTGGTGGCAGTTTTGATATTACCATGGCCACTGTCCTCACTTCTCACTTAGGCCTTTTGTATCTTCTGAATCCCTCCTAACTGCAGCTCAGAACGTTCATGTATAGTTTCTTTTTCAGGTTTTCAAAATTTGCCTTTCACTTTTTTTTTTTTTGGTTTTTGCCTTTCGCATTTAAGTTCCCCATCTGGAGTAGATTTTTTTTTTTCTCATATGACTAGGAATCATTTCATTTTTCCTGTGGATAAACAAATTTCCCAAGCTGGGCATGGTGTTGCATGCCTTTAATCCCAGAACTCAGGAGGCAGAGGCAGGCAGATTTCTGAGTTCGAGGCCAGCCTGGTCTACAAAGTGAGTTCCAGGACAGCCAGGGCTATACAGAGAAACCCTGTCTCAAAAAACCAAAACTAACCAAACAAACAAAAAATTCCCAGGTCTTTATTTTTTTAGGCTGTTTTGTCAAAATTCAACATTTTGCAGATACAGAATTCTATTTCTAAGTTTTTATTTCTATACTCTTGGCCTGTTTGTTTCAATCTGCCTGGTCACTACACTGAATTTATTTTGAGACACAGTTTATGCTCTAGCCTAGGCTGGCCTTGAACCTGTGGTTACTCTCCGTTTTCAGACTTTCCCCTAACCCTAATCTGTAACCCCCAACCCTCTAACCTGTTGGGTTATAGGCTTGGACGAATACTCCTATTATACTTAGCTTAATTAGCATTAAATAAAAGTTTAGAATACGTTTCCAGCAGGTGAGGCAAGTCCCCACAGACCTCAGACGCATGGCTGCCCTGCCTCATTCTTTTTAGGCTACAGGCGTGTTTTTAGACCCAGCTTGGCAGGGGTCTTGTGTTTGCTTTGTCTTTTTCATGGGGAGAAGGGGGCTGTTTTCATTGTAATTGGTCTGTAGATCAATTTCAGAAGGAATCTATATAAATATAATAGAGTTGCCAAGTAGAAAGATTTTGGTTGACAATAAAATTGTTTGTTTTTCTACTCTTTTTTTTTTTTTTTTTTTTGGTTTTTCGAGACAGGGTTTCTCTGTATAGCCCTGGCTGTCCTGGAACTCACTTTGTAGACCAGGCTGGCCTCGAACTCAGAAATCTGCCTGCCTCTGCCTCCCAAGTGCTAGGACTAAAGGCGTGCGCTGCCACGCCCGGCTGTTTTTCTACTCTTACTATTTGTTTTCTTTGCAAGTTGTTTAGGCTGACCTAAAACTCACTATGTAGACCAGGCTGGTTTTGAACTTCAGGAAAATCTTCCTGCCTCTGTCCCTAAAGTGTTAACATTAGAGACATGCACCACCACATGGGTCAGAAAGTAAGTGTGTGTGTGTGTGTGTGTGTGTGTGTGTGTGTGTGTGTGTGTGTGTGTGTGATTGCAGCTGCACACCTATGGAGGTCAGAGGACAACCTTGGTTGTTTTGAATAAGGGCCCCATAACTACAGCATTATGTCAGGCTAGCTTGTCAGTTACTTTTTGGGGATAGTCCTGTTCCCACCTTCAATCTATGTTGGGCCCTATTTTGGGCCTTGAGGACAAACCTGAGCCTGGCTCGAGTTTCTGCATCCTTATGGGAGAGCCTAAGCCTGGCTCGAGTTTTGAGACTGGTCTCAGTCATTGAGACAGGTCTCAGTCACTTACGTATCAAGGATAACTCAGCAAGACCTGCTTGGCCCTCCTCTGCCCTGCCATTGCTGATGTAGAACTTTGCCATTGGCCCTGTCAATCACTCCATACCCTTTGTCACCCTTCTCTGCCTCCTATGTCATCTTATCCCACCAGAAATCCCCCTCCCTATGTTCCGAACTTATATAACCATAGAGTTGAATTCCTGCTTCAACAAGGCTCTTAGCTCGGTGTGTGTCTTGTGGGCTGTAGACACTCACCACCCTGCTCAGCCCTGGAGAGACCTGGAGGGACCAGGATCTCTGTCCTCTTGCCTGGCCCTGCTGGCAAGGAGCCGGCACAGTCTAGACACAGAAGCACTGGGATTTCAGACACTCAGACCTAAGTGGGCTCTAAAGAGTCAAGCTCAGACACTCATGCTTAGTGGTCAGGCATTTTACTCCTGAGCTACCTTTGAGCCCCAAGGTTCTTAACAAAGATTTAAAGATCTAGTAGAAAATCATAGTGAATCCTGTTATTTTGCATGCCAGCTGTCTTACTTTGGGTTTCTGTTGCTGCAGTGAGGCACTGTCTTAGTCAGGGTTTCTATTCCTTCACCAACGTCATGACCAAGAAGCAAGTTGGGGAGGAAAGGGTTTATTTGGCTTACACTTCCATACTGCTGTTCACCACCAAAGGAAGTCAGGACTGGAACTCAAGCAGATCAGAAAGCAGGAGCTGATGCAGAAGCCATGGAGGGATGTTCTTTACTGGCTTGCTTCCCCTGGCTTGCTCAGCCTGCTCTCTTATAGAACCCA
>LR755231.1:12500-66581 GCA_902729485.2 Mus minutoides | reverse complement strand
GTCCAGGTGTGTCAAGTTGACACAAACCTAGCCAGTACAGGCACCATAACCAAAAGTAAATTGGGGAAGAAAGTGTTTATTTGACGTCCACTTCCACATCATGCTCCATCATCAAAGGCAGCGAGGGTCAGTATCCAAGCAGGGCAGGAACCTGTAGGCAGGAGCTGATGCAGAGGCATGGAGGGTGCTGCTTATTGTCTAGCTCAGTCTACTTCTTACAGAGCCCAGGACCTCCAGCCCAAGGGGGGCTCCATACACAATGGCTGGGGTTCTCCCCCACCAATCTCTAATTAAGATAATACTTTACAGGTCTGCCTACAAACCTGATCTTAGGAAGCATTTCTAAATTTATGTTCCCTCCTCTCAGATGACTTTAGCTTGTGTCAAGTTGATGTAAAACTATCCAGCCAACCAGCTAAGAAAGTTAATTAAGTGTAAGTAAAAAGGAGAACTCGCCGGGCGTGGTGGCGCATGCCTTTAATCCCAGCACTCGGGAGGCAGAGCCAGGCGGATTTCTGAGTTCAAGGCCAGCCTGGTCTACAAAGTGAGTTCCAGGACACCCAGGGCTATACAGAGAAACCCTGTCTCGAAAAACCAAAAAAAAAAAAAAGGAGAACTCATCATTTTAAGCAATTCATTAAAACTCCCAACATGGGATTTTATAAGACGTTTGTCAACCTCAGTAAAGTAAATGCCTGCCTACACACTCACAGTAGAGAAAATGTCACTTTTAAATATCTGTCTGCATGCTTCTCGTGTGTTTATTTCAAACTAGCCCTGCTGTGGAGCCTCCCTGACAATCAGTGTCTTTATCTGTGGTCGCTGGAACATCCATTGCTCTGGGGGTTGTGAAGATTAAATACGGTGATGTGTGCCAAGTGACAAGACAACAGACCAGGCACAAAGACATGAGATTATTCTGTGGGAACAACTTCACTTGCCTACAGGGAAACAGGGTAGACTCCCAGTGTGTCTGGTCTCCCATTGGCTTTGACAAAGTGGTGGAAGCAAAAGAGAACCTTAAATCAGTTCCCTAATCTGGAGAAGTCATCAGGCAGCCCTGATGCATGCTGCTCCTAACAGGCATATGGCTGCTGGAGGACTAGGTTGATAGCCTTCTTGCTGATTCATCTGTCAGAGGCCTGGTTCCTAGCCAGCCCTTGGCTTCTAGGTTAAAGGCCCAGTGAGTGCCGCAAAGCTGCTAGACTTGATGGGATGCTGGTACATCATTGTCATGTGAAGCCAGCAGTGAGAAGCACTGTTACCTGTTTCCCCTTTTTAGGGACCCTGATTCCATTATGCTCAGACATGCTCCCTGTCTGTTAGGGACCTGGGGCTGGGCACAGTGCCTGGGAGCAGTGGGCTTACTACTGAACGCACCAGCTTGCTGTCCCCTGGTCCTGGCATCGCCTTAGCTGCTGTGGGGATGCTGATCTGAGCCTGCTTTTCTCCTTGGGAATGTACATTCCACTCCAGAGAGGGGTTACTGTGAATGCTCTGGGAAAACCTTTCAACCAAAGACTTAGGTACCAAGACTGCCTCTGACAGCAGGGCTAGGCTCTTAGCACCTCCCTACAAATGTTAGGATAACATTTGGTGGGCAAGGAAAGCACATGCCCAAACTACATCCATTTTGATGGAGCCTTCCACTAGGACAGGCCTCCTGTCCATCCTTACTCTCTTACTGCTACTGTGTTCCGTCCACTAAGTTCAAGGAAGAAGCAGCATGCATTGGAACACCAGGAACCAGACCAGGGCTGGCACAGAGCTCAGTGGAAGAGCACTTGCTTTGGGTGCTCCAAGCCCTGGGCTCTGTACTCAGGGGTGCAAACCTAGAAACAAAAACTAAAAATAACTGACCTACCATGTGTTCTTGCAGGGTATAGCCAGATGTGCAATGTGGGGAATAGGGACAGTCTTTAAAAAAGGTGAGGGTGAAGGCAAATATCAAAAGTTATGGAGTTCCTGGAACTGAGGCACAGGGCAATAGGAATGGCCCTGGCATATGGGTAACGAGGTGTTGAGTGTTAGGAGAGTAACCTGTTGGTAGCCCCAGACCTGTGACATTGACTTTTCATTGTGTATGGGGGGTGTCTCAGGCGTTGGTCCTTGGCTTGGGCACCCTCCCCCTTTGTTTGGGTAAGGTTTGTCATTGGCCTGGGGCTTTGCCAGCTAGGCGAGCTGGCCTTCAAGCTTCCTGGAATCTGCCCGCCTTTGTCCTTTAGGTCCTCACTGCCGGGATTGCTGGCACATGCCACGGTTCCTGGTTTGTTATTTGTTTTTTTGGTTTTTTTTTTTTTTTTTTGGTAGTGTGAGTTCATATCTTCATGCTTGTAAAGCAATGACTTTACGGAATGAGCTCTTCCTCATCTTTAAAGACAATTCCTGTCTCATGGGCATACATGGAACTTAAACACAGTAATTGTGAAACATGGAACACAGATGTGTAACAGCTGTTTTGATGGTGACATGCCAGTGTGCATGCAGCCTTGGCACCTCTTGGTTTTTAGTGCAAGGTTTTCAGGCAGTGTTGCTAGCTGTAAATACCCACAGTGTCAGTGTTTTATTTCGGTCTTTGCAGTGGTTTCCGGTTTGCAAAGCCCCACACTGGGGGAGACTGAGTGACAATGACGTCTCTCCATGTGAGGAGACCCAGCAGCTTCTGAGCTGGGGACTCCTTAGGCCACCTTTCCTAATCGCTCTCTTCATTTTTTCTAAGGATTTTTTTTTTCCTCTTCCTTGTAGCCGTTAATACCAGCAAGTACGCTGAAAGTTATCGGATCCAGACCTATGCTGAGTATGTGGGAAAGAAGCAGGAAGGCAAGCAGGTCAAGAGGAAGTGGACAGAAGACAGTTGGAAGGAGGTGGACAGGAAGCGGCCCCACATGCAGAACAGGTGAGCACTGATCCTCTTGGTGCCTCCTTGAGTATAACTACCTGACTCTTGTGAGGAAAATACCTCTACCCTAGGTTTTTGCATAATATATATATGTATATGTATATGTATATGTATATATATATGTATATATATATATATATATATATATATATATATATATATATACATATATATATGTGTGTGTGTGTGTGTGTGTGTGTGTGTGTGTGTGTGTGTGTGTGTGTATCTATGAATTGTTTATTTGTTTGTTTTTCAAGATAGGGTTTCTCTGTGTAGCCCTGGCTGTCCTGGAACTCACTTTGTAGACCAGGCTGGCCTCGAACTCAGAGATCCGCCTGCTTCTCCCTCCCAAGTGCTGGGATTAAAGGCACACGCCACCACTGCCCGGCTTTCTTTTTCTTCTACAATCTTGCCATGTAGCCTAGGTTGTCCTTGAATTCAGAGACCTCTTCCGTGCTAGAAATGTGGACTAGCTGATAAGTATTCCAGTTCCCTACTTTTGTGAGATTATGTAGACCCCAGCTTTTCCCATTAACTCTCCTGCAACACCATCAAGGCAGACAGAATGTGTTCTATTCCCATTTTAACAGTAGGGAAATGGAGGTTCAGTGAGCTGACCAGCAGTATAGTGAGTGAGAGGTCAGATTACAGTTGCTTCCCTTGACATCTAGTCTCTTCCTTTCCCAGGTGTCAAATACCTTCTGCCTCCTCCTAGATCCCAGGTAGATACTCATACTGCTGTGTGCCTGTGTGTGTATAGCACAGGCAGTAGAGTGTTCAAGGCCCCAAATTCATTCCCAGTACCACAAAATAAAAGTAGGTAGATACGTAGACAGAAGGTTTTTTTTTTTTTTTTTTTTTTTTTTTTAAGACAGGGTTTCTCTGTGTAGCCCTGGCTGTCCTAGAACTCACTCTGTAGACCAGGCTGGCCTCGAACTTAGAAACCCACCTGCCTCTGCCTCCCGAGTGCTGGGATTAAAGGCTTGCACCACCATGCCCGGCCCACATAGACAGAAGATTAATTTAGCCTATTTGGTTTACCTTTGAGAAAGGAATTACATAGTATTATGTTTGCCTTTTCTTTCTTTCTTTCTTTCTTTCTTTCTTTCTTTCTTTCTTTCTTTCTTCAATTTTTTATTAGATATTTTCTTAATTTACATTTCAAATGTTTTTTTTTTTTTTTTTTTTTTTTTTTTTTTTTTTTTTTTTTTTTTTTTTTTTTTTTTTTTTTTTTTTTTTTTTTTTTTTTTTTTTTTTTTTTTTTTTTTTTTTTTTTTTTTTTTTTTTTTTTCGAGACAGGGTTTCTCTGTATAGCCCTGGGTGTCCTGGAACTCACTTTGTAGACCAGGCTGGCCTCAAACTCAGAAATCCGCATGCCTCTGCCTCCCAAGTGCTGGGATTAAAGGCGTGTACCACCATGCCCGGCGTGTTTGCCTTTTCTTAAAAAAAAAAAAAAAAAAAAAAAAAAAAAAAGCTTGTTTTGTTTTCTGAGATTTGGTTTTATGTGCATTGACTTTTAAATTTTTTATTGTTGAGTGTTATTCTTTGTGTGACTGTACAGTATTTATTTGGGTTGGTGGACATTTGGACAGTTTCTAGTTTGAGGCTGGCTGTTTGCTGTGATGTGTGTGAAGCAATATTGTCAGCGTGTTTTCACTTCTCTTAAGTGAATGGCACTAGAAACATGGACTTGGGGATGTATGGTGTCTGTGTGTTTGTTAAGCTTTACGCTTTATAGAAACAGTTACAGCCCACCAGTCATGTGTGAATTCCATCGCTTCACATACGTGCCAACATTTAATGCTACAGTTTCTGTTTCAACTCTTCTAGACTCCGAGCTAGCATCATATCACAGTTCTAATTTGCACCTCTCTCGTGACTAATGCAGCGGCCTACGTTTTAGTTTTGCATTGCCAGGACTCTAGTCGGCTCAGAGCTGAGCTGCAGCTCCAGCCCTTGGCTGCCTTTTAAATACACTGGTTGACCATCAGGTATAAACCTCTAAAATAAAAAGGTTTATTTTAGAGGTTTATAAAGTGTCATCCCCCGCCCCCCAAACTTTGTTGGCTGTTTCCGTTGATATGTAGTTCTTCTAAGTATTCTGGATCAGGGATATGCACTGAACACTTATAGTTTGTGATTGGTTTACTTATTCGAGTTTTAGTGATATCTCTTACTGAGCAGATATTTTAAAGTTTTGTGGTAGTTTGAATGACAGTGCCCCTCATAAGCTCTGCCATTTGAGAGCTTGGTCCCCGTTTGGAGGACTTCGGAGGTGTGGCCTCACTGGAGGAAGTGTGTTACTTGGGAAGGTTTGGAACTTTCAAAGACTTGTGCCATGGAGCAGTTGGCTCTCTGCTCAGTGCTTGAGGTTTTAAGATGTGCACTCTCAGCTTGCTGCTGCCCAGCCACCTTGCTTCCTGCTGTTACACTTCCCCAGGGTGAGCACCCAGGACGGTATCTACCTGGGGTAGAAGGAGGAGAGGAAGAGATGAGCTGCCGATGGGAGCAGCTCTGATGCTAGTCTCTCATTCTGCCGCTGGTCAGCTCACTGAACTTCCATCTCCTCACTCCTAAAATGGTAGTAGAGGTTGATCCCTCTGGATCTATAGAACTAAGTAAACACTTCTTCTGCCAGTTGTCTTGCTCCTGGTGTGTTATCACAACAGAAAACTGAGTGCTACCACAATGATTTGCTGCTTATGGCTTTTTTGTTGTTGTTAATAGATTTTCCTTTTTTTTTTTTTTTTTTTTTCTTACCCTAAAGCAGTCATGATTTTGTTTCTGTTGTCTTCAGGAGAGTTTGTGGTTTGTTCTTTTTTTATTTGGGTCATGATCCATTTCAAATGAATTTTGCTTATCTCTTAAATGCCTTCCAAGAGCTCTTGTTTTAAAGGCTGCTCTCCCCTGCTGCTTCGAGAAGGCTGCTGCTTCAGAAATGGGCCCTGTTTAGAGGGAATAGGTCACTGGGGGAATACCCTTCCAGGAGACTCTGGGACACTGTCTTTTCCTCTGCTCTGGCCACCATGAGCCGGGCAGCCTCACTCCACCAAGTGTCTCTGCTGTTTGTGCTGTGCCACCTTGAATACAAAACCAGGGCTCAGGTAGCCAGCAGCTGAAACTCCTGATACCATGAGCCAAACTTGATCTTTCTTCCTTTTAAATTGCTTTTCTTAGACACTTGTCACAGTGGTGAGAATGATTGATCTGCGGAGGCTAAGGTCTAGTGTTTCCCATAGGGCTGCCTGGTTGTTGTTCTAATAACATTTGTTTAAGAAAAGTACAAACCAAAGGAGTTGGGTGACTGAAGACACTTGCCTGTGCAGAGGAACCAGGTTCAGTTCCCAGCATCCATATGGCTGGGAACATCTGTATCTCCAGTTCCAGGGGCTCTGATGCTAAGTTCTGGCCTTCATGGGCATTGTATGCACCTATAGACAAGCAGATGTACACACATATATGTAAATAAAAATTAAAATAGAACCCCCAAACAAAAGAAAAGAACCACTAAACTCTTCTTAACTCAGTGCATTGACCTTTGTGAAAAATAAACTGGCCTACATGTGTCTGTCTCTTCCAGTCTCTGCTGCATTTATGCCTTTTCTTATGCAAAATCAAAACTGCCGAATTTCTCTGGTTTCTTAACAAGTCTTGACCTCAGCTAACACCAGGCTCTAACTTTTTTTTTTTTTTCAAACAGGGAGTTTGTCTTCCTTTGTTTCGTCCTTTAAGCAAGTTACACTGATATTTTCAGATTATACACACACACACACACACACACACACACACACACACACACTTTCATAACTGAGATTTTATTGGTGGAGGAACAGAGCACACAGACATTCCAGTCCTTAGCATACCCAAACTCTGAAGCGTCACATCGTGTACATGTCCACAAATGAAGAGCTGCATATGTTTCTCTTTGAACTTAGTCCAGTGGTGCTGCAGCCTCAAACTTAACAAGTTTCCCTAAGACCTCACATAACAACCAATGCTCATAATCCTCAGTTCACCGACTCACGATTTTATGTCAATTTTATTCGATATTTGGATGGCTACTCCAGCTTAATTTTTTGGAACTTTTGCTTAGAAAATTTCCAGCCTTTTCCTCTGAGGTAGTGTTCCTCTTTGTCACTGAGGTGTGTTTCCTATATGCAGCAAAATGTCTGGTCTTGTTTACATATCCAGTCTGTTAGTCTATGTCTTTTTATTGGGGAATTGAGTCCACTGGTATTAAGAGATATTAAGGAAAAGTGATTGTTGTTTCCTGTTATTTTTGTTGTTAGAGGAAGAATTATGTTTGTGTGGCTACCTTCTTTTAGGTTTGTTGGAAGATTATTTTCTTGCTTTTTCTTGGGTGTAGTTTCCCTCCTTTGTTGGTGTTTTCCATCTATTATCCTTTGTAGGGCTGGATTTGTGGAAAGATAATGTGTAAATTTGTTTTTGTCATGGAGTGTCTTGGTTTCTCTGTCTATGGTAATTGAGAGTTTTGCTGGGTATAGTAGTCTGGGCTGCCATTTATGTTCTCTTAGAATGACATCTGCCCAGGATCTTCTAGCTTTCATAATCTCTGGTGAGATGTCTGGTCTAATTTTGATAGGTCTGCTTTTATATGTTACTTGACCTTTTTCCCTCACTGCTTTTAATATTATTTCTTTGTTTAATGCATTTTGATTATAATGTGTCGGGAGCAATTTCTTTTCTGGTCCAGTCTAATTTGGAGTTCTGTAGGCTTCTTGTATGATCATGGGAAACTTTCTTTAGGTTAGGAAGTTTTCTTCTATAATTTTGTTGAAAATATTTACTGGCCCTTTTTGTTGTTGTTGTTGTTGTTTTGGTTTTTAGTTTTTGGAGACAGGCTGTGTAGCCCTGGCTGTCCTGGAACTCACTCTGTAGACCAGGCTGGCCTTGAGCTCAGAAATTCACCTGCCTCTGCCTCCCAAGTGCTGGGATTAAAGGCTTGTGCCACCACCGCCAGGCTTTACTGGCCCTTTAAGTTGGGAATCTTCACTCTCTTCTATACCTATTATCCTTAGGTTTGGTCTTCTCATTGTGTCCTGGATTTCCTGGATGTTTTGGGTTAGGAGCTTTTTGCTTTTTGCATTTTCTTTGACTGTCGTGTCAATGTTTTCTATGGTATCTTCTGCACCTGAGATTCTCTCTTGTATCCTGTTGGTGATGCTTGCATCTATAACTCCTGATCTCTCTCCTAGGTTTTCTATCTCCAGGGTTTTTTCCCTCTGTGGTTTCTTTTTTGTTTCTATTTCCATTTTTAGATCTTGGATAGTTTTGTTCATCTCCTTCGCCTGTTTGATTGTGTTTTTCTGTAATTCTTTAAGGGATTTTTGTGTTTCCTTGTTAAGGACTTCTAGCTGTTTACCTGTGTTCCCCTGTATTTATTTAAGGGAGTTGTGTGTGTCCTTGAAGTCCTCTATCATCATCATGAGAAGTGATTTTTAGATCCGAGTCTTGCTTTTCCGGTGTTATGGTGTATCCAGGACTTGCTATGGTGGGAGAATTGGGTAATGATGATGCCAAGTAACCTTGCTTTCTGTTGCTTATGTTCTTACAATTGCCTCTGAATATCTCTTGTCCTACCTGCCCTCCCTATCTGACTGGAGCCTGTCCTTTCTGTAATCCTGGTTGTGTCAGAACTCCTCAGAGTCCAGCTGTCTGAGGATCTCTGGGATCCTGATCTCTGGGATCCTGTGATTCTGGGATCCTGTGATTCTGAAATTCTGGGTGTGTCAGAGTTCCTAGGAGTCAAGCTGCCTCTGGGACACGGAGATCCTGGTGTGACCTGGGATCCTGGGATTCTGGGATCCTGGGATCCTGGGATCCTGGGATCCTGGCTGTGTTAGAGCGCCTGGGATTTGAGCCTTCTCCAGGTGCTGTGGGACTGGTTGCAGAGTTTGTGCCCAAGGTAAGCCAGTACAGACCGGAAGCTGCATTGTTGTTTTTAAGTTGAGTTTTTAAAGAATCTGCTATTGTTTCATTAAAATTTAGAATACTTTGACAATGACTTACCTTTCTTTAAAATTGAAAACACAGAAAGTTTTGTAATTTTCTCTACCAAATGTTTCCAATGTGTAGAATCTGGAATTTGGCACTGAATGCTAGCTTTCACATTAACACTTTAAATTAGCAAGTCATCTGGGGAGTTTATTTTAAGTAAAATGAGACTAAGTCTGACTTCTTGCACTTGAGTTACTTTCAATGTGTGTTGGAATGCTTTTATGTTTTCTAGTAACAGTAATTTGAGAATTAGTGTTTTCTTGCCAAATTTTCATGTTATTTACTTGATAAACTATAATCAAAGGACCTGCCAGTGCCCGGTTATTCACATTTATCTCTGTGTGCTCGTGGCTTTTTATAAGTCTATAATGAATGTTGATGACTTTTGACACCGAGTGCACTCATCACCTTTTGGTTGTAGAGAGTAGCGTGCTGCGTCTAAACACAGACCAAATTTCTTGTTTGAATTTTCCAGGTAGTATGCACCTGGCCTTATTTTTCTATTTTGATAAAGATGTTGCTAAAATAAATTGAAATGTGTAAATCTGAAAGTTCAGTTTGCCGGATATAGAAATCCTTTACATTTCTCTGGCAGCTCTCTCTTGGTAGTTTATCCTTAGCAACGATTCTGCCTGTCCGCCCACAGCCAGAGCATGGAAGCAACCTGCTTGCTGTCTTGGAGTGTGTTGTGCACCAAGCACAGAGCATGTACTGTATGGTTTTCATATTTAATCTTTGCAACAGTTCATTTTCTCTTTTTGTTTTGGTTTGGTTTGGTTTTTAACATGAGTATTTTGCCTGCATGTCTGTGTACCATGTGCATGCCTGGTACCTGCAGAAGCCAGACAAGGGCATTGTATCCTCTGAACTGGAATTATAGGTGTGAGCTGACATATGAATACTGGGAAGTGAACAGTCAGTGCTCTTAGCCACTGAGCCATCTCTCCAGCACTATTATGATCTACTTTCTAAAAGAAGAAACTTTCTCAGTGTCAGTCAGTGAAAAACGGACTCAAACCCTTATCTCTTGCCTCCCAAGTCCAGTCACAGAAAATCCCACTCATTAGGAAAGCGGAAAAACCAATCTCTCTTTAGATATTGATAGGCTTATGATACACCCTGCTTCCTCAGGTGTCCCTCATGCCAGCTTTCAGAATTCTTTGCCTTGTGACTCTTGGAGAAAGTAGCAAGAGGAGGAGCTAACACTTCCTTTCATATTAACCATTCCAGCACTTCACCTATTCTGAGTGAACCAGGGATGATAGCACTTGGAACACAGCTTCCTTCTCTTCTTACATGAAGCCACACAGGTTGCCTTCTCTTCCTTTATCACCATAAAGTCATGGTAAGGACTGGAGGCATGTCTCTGCAATTGAGACACTGCTCTTACACCTCTTCTTGACCATTGTGCAGATTAACTCACTTCCAGTCTGACCCTGCCCAGGTAACAGTGTGGTACTTACTTTCCTACTTAACTAGATTGAAAGAAAACCAGGAAACAAGATGATAGTTTCTGAAAAGATAGAATGAATATCTTGAGGTGCATGGTAAAATGAGAGTACTGTGTTGATGTTTGGGAACTAGCTTTGAGTCTTTTCCTAGAGTCATTTCTACTTTTCAATGTTAATATTATGTCTGTACCAGTGCCATGGTAACCCAATGAATGAAAGTAAGACCCAGATTAGAGTGTAGGGAATCTTTGAGGAAATGAGGATTCTCTCTTTTGGGGAATGCATAGTGTACTGGTTGGTTTTGTGTCAACTTGACACAATCAGGAGTTATCACAGAGAAAGGAGCTTCAGTCCAGAAAATGCCTCAATGTGATCCAGCTGTAAGGCATTTTCTCAATTAGTGATCAAGGGGGAAGGGCTTCTTGTAGGTGGGACCATCTCTGGGCTGGCAGTCTTGGGTTCTATAAGAGAGCAGGCTGAGTAAGCCAGGGGAAGCAAGCCAGTAAGGAACATCCCTCCATGGCCTCTGCATCAGGTCCTGCTTCCTGACCTGCTTGAGATCCAGTCCTGACTTCCTTTGGTGATGAACAGCAATGTGGAAGTGTAAGCTGAATAAACCCTTTCCTCCCCAACTTGCTTCTTGGTCTTGATGATTTGTGCAGGAATAGAAACCCTAAGACAGATAGTATCTCAACTGTGTGAGTGTAAGCTAATAAAGCAGTATCCTTGTGGACTTGGAGAGACTGGGAGAACATCTGTGCCACTTTACAAGGGGACCTGGAAGCTCAGAGAAATGTGTTTTCCTCATCACAAAGCCAGTTTCTATCAGCTGATTTTGTTTTTAAAAACAAGTGCTGATTTTCTCTTGGTGTTATTACTTAAGTCAGTCTACTTGGAGTCCTTTATATTCTGTAATGGTTTGAATATGCTTGGCCCAGGTAGTGGCACTGTTACAAGGTGTGGCCTTGTTGGAATAGGTGTAGCCTTGTTGAAGGAAGTGTGTCACTGTGGGGGTGGGCCCTCCTAACCACATGAGAGCCAGTCTTCTAGTGGCCTTCAGATGAAGATGTAGAACTCTCAACTCTTCCTGCACCATGCCTGCCGGAACTCTGCATAATGGACTGAACCTCTGAACCTGTTAGCTGCCCCAGTTAAATGTTGTCCTTGTAACAGTCGCCTTGGTCATAGTGTCTGTTACTATGATTGTCCTGACCATGCTTTTGTTTGGAAGAATGTGGATTTGGGGACTTTGGTATGGAAAGTAGTAGAATGCTTCAAGTAGAGCTTAATGGGCTATCTTAGTAGGAATATGGAAGACTTTGTTGCTGAAAGTGATTTGAACTGTGCAGGTCTAGCCCAAGTGGAGAAGAATTTTAGTATGTGTCCTAGAGACTGTTTTTGTGGTACTTTGGTGCCACAAAAAATTAATTATGGCTGCTTTTTGTCCTTATCTGCAGAGTCTACATGAAGTTAAGTCTAAAGTGAAGAGAATCAGGTTAATTGTATTGACAATGGAAGTCTCAGAAAAGCCCAGCATGGACTTTATCCTCTGGTTTACTCTCATAAAGAGCATTCTGATCAAGCATAGCAAGGTTAAAAAGAAAAGATACAAAATGTATAGGTCAAATAATAATAAAAGAGCACCAGGAAGTGAAACGGAGCTGAATTCTGTGTTCGAGGAGATAAAGAGATTAAGGGAATGGTGATCTCAGGACAAGATCCCACTCAGATAAGATTATTTTTTGTGTTTGTAGTTGAACAAGTAATAGTTTGGACTTTTATCTGGAAGGAACAAAAATCCAGAAATGGAGGACATACTTGTGATCTAGATCTTGAGGCTGGAAGAGGCTTTTGATCTGGATCTTGAAGAATAATGGCCATGAAAAGCTTAGGCCCAGGCATGGTGATGCACACCTTTAATCCAAGGTGACAAAGGCAAGTAAATCTCTGAGTTCAAGGTCAGCCTGGTACAAAGCAAGTTCTAGGTGAAAAAAAGCTTATTTCTAGGCCTGGTTGTACAGACCTTTAATCCCAGGAAACAGTGCCATGCAGATCTCTGAGTTCAAGACGAGTTTACAGAGCAAGTTCCAGAGCAGCCAAGCTTAGGAAGTGAAGGAGTTGGAAAACAGAAAGCTGGTAATAGAATAAGGGGGAACATGCCCCAGCAAGCAGCAGGACTTGGCAACTTCAGCCATGTGGCTCTGACTTTAGAGTCAAGAATAGAAAGGGTTACTGGAACAATTGATGCTAGTTAGCTGGAGCTAAGAAATTGCAGTGATTAAGAAGAGACCATATGTTTGAACCAGCCTATGGGGGCCAGCAAGTGAATATGTGTGGCCCAGAAAGTGGCACTATCAGGACATGTGACCTTGTTGGAGGAAGTATGTCACAGGGGGGTGGGTTTTGAGACCTCCTCCTAGCCATGTGGGAGAGTCGGCTCCTGGCTTCCTTTCAAGGAAGTTGTAGAACTCTTGGCTCCTCCAGCACTGTGGGTACATGGATACTGCCATGCTTCCCGTCATGATGATAATGAATTAGACCTTTGAAACAGTAAGCCAGGCCCAATTAAATGTTGTCCTTATAAGAGTTGCCTTGTTCATGGTGTTTGTTCCCAATAGTAAAACCCTAAATGAGACACATTCTTCCTATTAAAATATTTTCATTGTTATTTTTATTTGCTGTGTACATGTGATATGTATACATAAGGTATATATATGTATATGCCTTGGCCTGTGTAGAAGTCTGATAACTCTCAGGAGGCAGTTCTCCTTCCATTGTCGGAGTTCTGGGACTCAAACTCTTGTTATCAGTCTTGTGTAGCAAGTACTGTTACCTACTAAACCAACTCACCAGCTGGTTTTAAAAAATGTTTTCAATGAAGTACATAAATATGTTTTTGAAATACAGGGAAGATTTTTTTTTTTTTTTGGTTTTTCGAGACAGGGTTTCTCTGTCTAGCCCTGGCTGTCCTGGAACTCACTTTGTAGACCAGGCTGGCCTCGAACTCAGAAATCCGCCTGCCTCTGCCTCCCGAGTGCTGGGATTAAAGGCGTGCGCCACCACGCCCGGCTGGGATTTATTTTTTATAATAAAAACTAGAAGACCCAAATGACCATTATTCACTATGTTCAATTTGAAAAGGAATTGGTTTATGAGAGGTTCCTCCCTGTTCTATCCAAAATAAAAATAAAACACTTCCCAGAAAGGCAGTGTCACCTGCTGTTTCCACCCGCCGCCTCCCTGCCTCTCCCCCCCTCGAAGCTGCCCTCTCCACCTGGACTTCACACCTTCAGCTTAGTTCTGGGTCCTCCTCTGCCTCTTTGAACTGTTCCAAAGCGTTTGCATTCCCCAGGGCCTTTGACATTTATACACAGATGCCTCGGGCTTTGAGTGGATGGCTCAGTCTTCCCTCACAGCCTGCCCAGTTGCTAGCACAAGCCCCTCTGGCCTGTGTTTGCAGCCCTCAGTGGCAGCCCTACCTTCTGTAGCTCGGCTTGTGTGTAATTGGTGTTGTCAGGTTGAGTCTTTGTTGCGCTTTTATCTTTTTCTGTCCATTCCCACTTTCTACTTAACCTTTTTAAATGTTGCATGGTTTTGTCACTAGAAACAAGGAGCTGTGCTGTTCTGTCTGAGCATGAATTGAATCTTTGTGTTGACAGGCCCTGGAAGCTGTGATGTGATTAGTAACCAGTCATGGTATACAGACTAACAGAGCCGAGGCTAGTGCAGGGCATGAAATGCTGCTACTTAGATAGCATTTTATCACATAGCTAGACATGATTTAAAGGATGCAGGATTGTATGAGTCAGTTATATGCAATAGGGCTGCATTTTCCATGAGGGATTTGGCATCCTTGGTGTTCAATGTTCCTCAGGGTCTTAGGGCCAGCCTCTGAGTAGTTATGTCCTCCTGTCCTGAGGGAGGAGCCTCCCAGTGCTAGGTATGAGGTCAGGAGCTTGGCTTTGTGTGAGTGAAGGTCGTCTTAGGGTGTAGTCTCCCTAGTCAGAGACTCTTCAAACATGTTCTCATTACTCATTCATTGATAGTTAGAAATGAGCTAAAACTGGCTGAGAAACTAACTCAAGGAGAGGGTAGAGGCAGATACGGTTTTTAGTCAAAAATCAATTAAATAGTTTGTGTGTGGGGTGCAAGCACTATGTCAAGTATGTGGAGGTCTGACAGCATACAGGATTGGATCCTTCTTTCTATCATGTGGGCTCCAAGTATAGAGCACTTAAGCGGGCAGTGTAAGTGACAAGCATCTGATCCACTGAGCCATCTAACCAGCTGATAAAGGCAGGCTTACTAGTGGTTTTTCTGTGCAAAGTGATGGTATGAAAAGCTATCTGAAATGTATCTTTGCTCTGAGATCACTTGACTTCTCTCTAGCTTGGTTTTTTGTGTCTGGATAAATTTTTGCAAATATAAATGTGCCCTTGCCTCTCATCATATATAAACTTTAAGTTGAAATTGATCACCTACACTGTTCATAAAACTGAAAACAATGAAACTGCTAGTAAAATTGTAAGAAAGTCTTGATAACTTTAATCTAAGCCAAGATGGATGGATGGATGGATGGATGGATTACTTTTGTTTTTTTGAGACAGGGTTTCTCTGTGTAGCCTTGGCCTTCCTGGGACTCACTCTGTAGACCAGGATGGCCCTTAACTCAGAGATTTACTTGCCTCTGCCTCCTGAGTGCTGGGATTAAAGGTAATCAATTTCATCTTTAAGGTAAATAAATGACTGTTTCTGTATGGTGCTGTGCTGATTGGCTATGACCTCCAGTGTAGTGTTTAACAGAAGTCCTGAGTCTTTTTATCTTTTATCTTTTTCTATTGCTGACTTTCAGACTCATAGATTGAGGGATACAAGTTCAGGGCATGGGCAGAAGGAAGTTGGTGGGCTTACCAGCCTCCAGGATGTGAGATGGCCGCCTGACCTGCCAGCTGACTCTCCATCCACACTGCCTGGTGTCCTGCATCTGAGGCTTCAACAGAAGGATTGTGCTCCCAGACACTAAGCCTGACTGGCTGCTGCTGTCCTGGCTACTCTTTCACTAGGGTGAGGTGCAGACTCCAGAAGAGACTTGAGCTCATGGCATCTTCTTTCAGGAATCTGAAGCTTACTATATGGAGAGATGTTGAGGATTCTCAGGCAAAACTAGTCTTTCAAGGGTCACTCATGCAGATCTCCCTCTCTAGGCATATCCTTTGGCACACTTCTCCCTGCTTTTCCTCTTCAAGGTTATTTATAGCTGATGTCAGTTCTCTGCTGCCTGGTGTAGTCTCTGTCCAGGCAGGTGCAAGCCTCTCTCCCCAGACAGATTGGTATATCAGTTGGTCATATTTAAAATCCTGATGTTTTTTTCTCAATACAAAGCTACATAACCCAGACTTCCTGAGGTTTCAGATTGTTTGAAATGTCTTCCTTTGGGGGAAGGGAGGGTATGTTGTTTTAGTTGTCCTCCTGTGGCTGTGGTTTTATTGCTGGCCTGATTGGCAAATCATTTTCAGCAGGTCAGAGGTAGATTTCATTCTTGTTCTAGATGTTGTCAATTGAGCTTCGAGTAGTTGGATGTTTGATGTTCCTTCTTCATTCAGGAATTCAGGTTAAAGCAGCTGTCTTTCCTGGTCTTCATCAGCTAATCTTTTTCTATGTTGAAGTAAAAGGAGTTAATAATAGGAATTGCTCAAAATTTTCAAGCTAGACTTTCTGTAAAAAGTATTTCTAATTAGATGGCATAAATTCTTTGTAACCCACTGTTTTTCTCTTAAAGCAAATTTCACGTTCACAAACATGCTGAGGATTGAATGTGTGCGCATATGACCTCTGATGCAGAGGTGTGTGCTTCTCTTTTACAAGAGCTGGTGCACACACAGAGATGTATGCTCCCATCCCATAAGAACTCACACTGACAGATGTGTGCACTCCCATCCCATAAGAACTCACACAGATGCATGTGTTCCCATCTTATAGAGAAGCCTTTCACTGCTGTGCAGCTCTCTCTTATATAGACATGTCTAAGTAAGTGTTAATTTTACTTTTCAAATTCAGTGAGAATCATGGGCTGGGTAAGAGCACTTGTGCATAAGCCCGATGACCTAAGCTCTATCCCCAGCACCTATATAAAAAGCCGTGCCTGTCTTTGCTTGTACCTGTAACTTTAGTACCTGGAGGGCTCAGGCACAGGCACAGGCACAGGCACAGGCACAGGCACAGGCACAGGCTCAGGCACAGGCACAGGCACAGGCACAGGCTCAGGCACAGGCACAGGCACAGGCACAGGCTCAGGCTCAGGCTCAGGCTCAGGCCATTGGCTGAGGCTTGCTAGTCAGGAGGCTTAGCAGAAGAAACAGCAAGTTCCAGGTTCAGTAACAGACCCTGTGTCAAGGCGATAAGGTAAAGAGTGATGAACAGTATACTTGATCTCTTCTTGTCTTCACACATGAACATTGGTATACACACATGCACACATATAAGGAAAGAGAGAGGTGAAAGGGGAGGAGAGAAGTTTTAGTTTGTTAGCTTTTGAACAAAGTAGAGCTGTCTATCAGCCTCCTCCTCCTACCCAGATTTCACTCCAAACACATCAGCAGTCGTGCTCGTGGGATGCGGCTCTGTGAACCTGTGAATGCAGTAAGAGCTTATGCGAGCTCCCATTTGCCCTTGTTGTTTCTTATGTATTTCATTCTCTGAGCAATGGGACACTCCTCATTTCTTGTTCATTCCCTTAACTTCTCTTATTAGGTTAGACATTTATCTTTTGTAATGAATATAAACTGTGTGGTATCACAAATATTTCTCCACGCTTCCCGTCTTGCTTTTGGGAGAGAGCTTCCACTCGCTTGTTCCACCCACTCAGGAAAGTGACAGGACAGGTTCAGAGGTTCAGTCACCATGGTGGGAAGCATGACATCATGTAGGCAGACTTGATGCTGGAGGAGCCTTGAGTTCTACATACTGATCTGAAGGTAGCCAAAAGAAGACAGCTCCTAGGCAGGAGGGTAAATTTTTTTAAAAAATACCACAACATGTTCTGTCAAAGAAAAAATACTAGTAGCTGGATTTGCATTAAATGTGCTTTTCTTCAAAGGATGCTACATCCAGTCTTCCTTATTTGTGTTTTGCTTTCATGAATCAAAAATAATTGAGGGCCAGGCATGATGGCTTATGCTCTTAATCTCAGCATGCAGGAGGCAGATAGGCAGGAACTTTTCTGTGAGTTCAGTGCCAGCCTACTTTACATAGACTGTCAGGCCAGCCAGGCTACATAGTGAGACCCTGTCCCCAAGTCAATAAAGAAGAAAGGGTGGACCGTGTCTGAAGAACAACACTTGAAGATGACTACTGACACATGTGCACAGACACATAAAAGTTATAAAAGAAGCTATAATCAGGCAAAACCTATTTGCTAATTCTATGTGCAATAAAGTAATTATTTCTAGAAAATATAAAGAACTCGTATACTGAATTTCAGAGTTGGGGAGGTAATAGCTCAGGAGTACTGGCTAACATTTGAGAAGCCCTAAGTTGTTTAGTCTTCCACTGCCATGAATGAAGAAAAGCATTTGTAGAAAAGGTGAGGTGGAACAGCAGGCTTCTAAGTGGGTGAACGAGTAGGCAGCAGTTACTGTGGCAGCTTCCTGGACAGTGAGGCCAGCATCCTGAGCTGGGGCTCTTCTGTCCCTCTGGAATCCTGCCTCTGGATATTCTTTCTAGAACATAGTCACGGCAACACTTTTACATTAACCCCTATAGCAGCATTGTTTATAATCTTTAGACATTAAGCAGTAGTGTCAACAAACAGGACATGCTGCCACTGGCTGCGTGAGGAAGCGCTTACTGAAGGTCCCATGCAGCTATTTTCAAAATACCTGAACCAAGCACCAAGAATTGCCATTTCATTTATGGAACATCTAGAAAGACAGGATGAGAACTCTGAGAAGATTGCAGGAGATAGACCTAGTATGGAGAAGCAAAGGGTAAGGAAAACCTGAGGGCAATCTCTTCTTCCTTCTTTATCTAGTTTGGTTTTTTATTTAAATTGATTTTTCTTCTCCTGTAATAAATACATCCTGATTATGGTTTCCCTTCTCTCTCCTCCTCCCAGTTCCTTCCCACCACCTCCCTCTCACCTAGATCCACTTCCTTTCTATCTCTTATTAAAAAATAAACCAGCTTCTAAGGGATAATAACAAATTAGGTAAAAACTAAAACATTGGAATAGGACAAAACAAACAAAATAAAGAGAGCCCAAGAAAAGGCACAAGAAACAGTTACAGGCACAGAGACCCACTCATCCACACACAGAGACAGCCTCTCCTGTGGGGTTCTCCTGTGTACCCCCATCTCCCTGCTCACACAGTGAGCTCTCTCCCCCTGGCATCTCCCAACCTGTCCCCACGTTGGCCTCCCTACAGCATGTGCTCATCCGCAGGGCAGCAGCACACTCAGTGGTGCGCACTAGTCTGCCTCTCCATGTCTCCACCACAGCACATGGACTGAGGACAGCGGGGTCTCGGGCTCTCTTCACACACTACCAAAATCACTGTATACACGTTCCTGGCTCTTCCTTTATTTTCAGTCTTTTCTTGACATTCTCTGCACATCGCTTAGATGTTATGTTTTAGTGTCTCCGTTCAGTTTCCTGTATTTGAACATTGAGTTGCTTTGCTGTATTCTGCAGTTTCAGATGACACGGTAATGAGTGACACACAGTAATGAATGACACACAGACATTATTTGCACTGTTGGAGGTGTATCTTCTGAATTGTCAGAAGGTGGACCCTCGGCTCATGCACATATGTCGTTTTGTTAGGTGCCCCCATCTCCCTGGCAGAATGCTACAAAATAAAAACAAAACAAAACCTTCCGTGTAGCAGAGGTGAAGCAGGAGTGACTCCTCTTCATGTAGGTGCACTGTCTCAAGTGGCTGAAGATGATGGGGAACAGAATTGGCCAGCCAGAGTTTTGGCTTGGGTAGATACCCATTAGTCAGTGACTAATGGGAATAAGGCCAGCTCTCTCTCCTCCCTGCTCGCTCTGCTTGAAGGCTTGACTTAAGTGGATTGCTTTGGGTTTTGTCTTTGTTTTTTAATGCTTTCCATCATTCAGACAAACCCTTTTTACAGGACCCATTTGTAGGGGATAAGGCTTGTTAGCCACATGTACTACTCTTCATCAAGTTTCATTTCAGAAAATAGATTTTCTTAAGGAGAAGTCAGACCTGTAATCTAGTTTAACTCACTATGTCAAATCCTATAAATACTTAAAAACAAAAGCAGGCTTCATTATAGACTTAAGACCTCACCGTTTTGGAAGAGAAGTGAATTACACAAGTGTGCTCTATAGCTGTTCTGGTTCTGAGCTGTGCGGGACAGCTGTCTCTCCGTCCTGCTCCACCTCCAGCAGCAGCCCTGAAGGTGCTGCTGCTCCGCTGGGGAGCCAGCCTCCGACCAGTTTGTCCCAGGTGAACGCTGAGTCTCCATTTACACGCTGCCCACAATGACACGTTGACAGGATCTGTGATTGCTGAGGCACGTTCCTGCTCCCAGCCCCACTCCTGCAACTCACCTTGTCCATTCAGCTTCACAGCAGCTGGCGTGGTTGGAAAGAGAACGCTGAGTCCAGACTCAAAGGAAGCTGGCTTGGAGGACAGAGAATCAGAGGAGATATCTGACTCCGAGCTTGAACAGACAGATTCCTGTGCAGACCCGCTCCCAGAGGGAAGGAAAAAGGCCAAGAAGTTAAAAAGAATGAAGAAGGAGCTTTCCTTGGCAGGTTGGTATTGACTCAATCACGAACTATCTCAGGCTTCAGGAAGCTCATAGTTTGGGAGCAAAATAATAGCAGGGCTTCACTTGAAAGCAACCTCCACGTGGTACCCATGGGGACTGATATTTTGAGGAATAGAGTGGGAAAAGCTGGGATGGAGTACTTGGCAAAACAGCTTAAGGGAAGAAGGGTTGGTTTGGGTTAGTGGTTTCTGAGGAGCACGTATACCATCCAGCATGATGGTATACGTGCTTCTATCTGTGTGGCTAGAGCAGCAGACACCTGGCATTAGCAGATAGGAAGTGGAGGACCAGAATTAGGGTGGGTTTAACACTTAGAGACCTGATTTCAGCGGCCAGATTCCACCTTAAAGGCCCCACAGCCTTCTAAGTAGCATCACAAGTTGAGGTCTGAGTATTCACAAGGAGTGATGTGTTTTAATTTGAGATGCTAGAAGAAGCCCTGGTTCTATAAAAAGCCAGGGTGTTGCTGAAATTTAACACAAGGAGTTACTTCTGTGTAAATCTAAACACATGTCCTAAACACTGAGACTACCTGAAATAATCACACAATACCTTGATAACATGGCAGAGAGAGGCATTATGAAAATGGCCTAAATACCTCTCATGAAGAGACCTCCACCGGTGCCACACAAAATGGTGCCAAACGTTTACCAAAACCTTTTGCCAAGATACACTAGGAGTTAAATACCAAGTACGTTTGCGTGTAACAAAAGTATCTAAGTAGCAGGAGACATAGCCGTTGATGGGTTTCTGTTGTAACCTCTCAATCCAGTCTAGACATGGTGCTTCAGTACCTATCCAGCTGGGTTGCCCCCACCCCATCACCCAAGCACTGCTGTACAAATGGCAGAAGTACCTCTCATGGCAACTCAGGCTATTGCTGCTGTAGCAAAGAGCTTGGTACTTGCTCTAAACTCTCCTCAGCCCCTTGGTAGCTTTAGGTCCCTTGCCTCTCAGTGTCTGTCTGTTCTTGCATCATTGTCGTGGGGACAATGGTGGCTGCCTGGTGGGCTTTTGTGAAGTATGTGAATTAAATGCCCAGCTTGGCTGCCAACAGAAAATGTTGTCTAAACAGCAGGAGAGGTACATGAGTGCGTACACTGTCTGTGAGCAAACAGAGACAGCCAGAGCAGGTCAGGTGGTGTGCTGCCTTCCCGAAGCTTCCTACAGTTTCCCCTTCATGTGCTGGGTCTGTCCCCAAGTCCAGACCTACCTGTGTACAGAAGTTGTACGTAGCGTGCTGGTGGTGCGAGTCAACAGTGTTCCTCTAGTGACTGTCCATGTCCTTAATCCGCTTCTCCTTTACCCACAGGAAGTGTCTCAGATAGCCCTGCCATGCTCTTTGAAGTACCGGACACATGGTAGTGGAGTACTGCTGTGACAGCCCAGCCTACCTGCTTGGAAGCCATACTGTAGACATTTAATCAGATATGGCTTGGGAGAATTTTGGAACCAGTTTATTTCCTGCAAAAGCTACTTTTTACTTTTTTGGCTGTATCTGTTGTCCCTTTTAATCTAAACTGACCTTTGGCACACATCATGGTTGAGGGCTTCTGCAAGTGTGTGTATTATTAACTAATTACTTCCTGCTCCTGGAAAATCTGCCTGCCCTGGTGAATGTTGGCAAGTCCACCCACGGAGTAAGTCAACTGTGAACCATGCCAGGAGAGCCAACCTCTGGGGTATTCTAGGCAGATTTTTGCAGAGCTTCTCCTGCCTGAGATGTGCCCGGCCATCCTCCCACTGCTGCCCAGAAACAGCACACAGGCTTGTCTTTTCATTGGAGATATTCCTGTGCTAACTCAGGGTCATCTCAACAGATGCCCAGGCTTCGAGAGCTTGTTATTCCAAGTTACTTTCCCTCAGATAGGAGTCTTTCCCAGGTGTGGGGATGTGTGGGTGAGAAGCTGCCTCTTCTGTTCCTATGCACAACGCTGTGTTCACAGTGCAGTGGCTTCTCCTGTCTTTACTGTATGTCTTTGTGTATCTGTATCTGGGTACACGGGGTGTGTGTGTGTGTGTGTGTGTGTGTGTGTGTGTGTGTGTGTGTCTGTCTGTCTGTCTGTCTGTCTGTCTCTGTGTGTCTCTGTGTGTGTGTCTGTGTGCGTGTGTCTGTGTGTGTCTGTGACAGTGGCAGGCCTACAGCATGCATCAAGTCCTTCAGATAGGTTTCAGTGGCAGGACATCACTTGTTCCTGCAGGACACTCCACAGCAGACACTTCTGGACATGTAACACTTTTGTATCATGAAAATAAAGTTGAAAAAATAATTTCAAAAAGATGAAATTAAAGAAAATTTCCTAGAACTCTGCCTTTAACTTTTCTCTGGTGTGACTGATGCGCGTCCTCTCCATCTGGTTCTCACCCCAAGCTCCCATCACGGAGTTGCACACCTCCACATGCGAAACACTTTTCCTCACTCACAAAGCTCCTAACTCTCACCTGGTGGAAGGAGGAGCCTAGCCTCTTTAAGGCTTCAGTTACCCCAGCTCAGTTTGCATGCTCAATGGAAACTGGAAACATGGAGCAAGCCAGGGCCATTAGGGCCACCAAGTCTTCAGACTTAGAGGTTAGGGACTAGCAAGAGCCCAAGACTGCCTTTGGCTTGGTTTGGTTTTGTGTAGGAAATGAAGCTTTGCTTGTCCAGCTCTGAGCTGCATCTCAATCTGACACTAATTGTTTAAAAAAAAAAAAGAGAAACTGGAGATCTAGCTCAGTTGGCCAGCCAGACCAGCCAACACCTCCCTCTGGCCTTTATGGGCACCAACACACATGTGCACATACGTACATGCATAAATGAATCTTTTAAAACTATACAAAATGAAAAGGGACCAGGTAGTGGTGGCACATGCCTTTAATCCCAGCACTTGGGAGGCAGAGGCAGGTGGATTTCTGAGTTCAAGGCCAGCCTGGACAACCAGGGCTACACAGAAAAACCCTGTCTCGAAGAAAAAAAGAAAAAAGAAAATGGAAAGACTGGCATGTCTATGTACATACTCAGTAAACACCATGAGCTGGCATGTCTGTATACATGCATATGGCTTGATGTGTGTCCTTGTGTGCTTGTAATAACCCCTGGTCCTGTATAAATGTAGATGTCACATGAGAAGGAGACAGCTTCTTTATCTGAAGGTGATGAATGTCTGCATTGTACCCAAAGACACACTCAGGAATATATATATAGTGCTCATTACCGGAAGACTGGGAAGAGAACCCTCCATGGCCAAGAGAACAGTTTTGTTGGAGGTGAGCTGTACTTTGTCAGAAGAACATGTGCTCCAGGGTCTCACGCACCTCTGTTTGCATCCCAGTTCCAGCTGTGCACTCCTGGGCACAGTTCTTTCACACTCCGAGTCCCAGCCTTCTCTTCCATAGAATCGGAACAATAAAACTGCCTCACAAAGTAGTCACGAGCATAAACACAGCTAAAACACCAAAAACGCTCACAGGTACACAAGAGATTGTTGCAGGGTTAGGGGGTTGTGTTCCCCTCTCCTCACAACTGGCCTGAACTAGTCACCAGACCATGTGGATGCATCCATAAAGCTGAGGGATAGATAGGCTTCTGGTTTCCTAATGCCTCGGGTCAGAGGCATCCTGAGTGTGGGGTGCGGTTTGTGGGTTTCCCGAGGACTCTCACCCTCAGGTAGGTGTGGGAATGGAATTCTGTGGCTCTCCCGCATGTTGTCTTGTAGTGGAAATTAAACATCCCAGCTTTGTCCGTGTTTGTAGCTTTCTCTTTGTTCACTGACCCTACTAACATCTCAGGAAAATTACCAAAGTGGTGTTCAGGAGTCTCCTGTTTACTCACCATTTGAACTGTATGCAGTTGCTTTCTTGGTATGTTTGTCTTATTTCCATCTGTCCATCCATCCCTCTACCACCCATCCATCTATTCATTCAGCCACTCGGCCATCCAGTCATCTTGGTTTTTGATGAATTTCTCAGTTGTAAACATTTGTCTACAGGAGCTTGGGAGTCACCAGATGATAGAGGAGAAATTGGGGTTCCCCTTTTAGGTTCTTAGTTTCATAAAAAGGATTTAAGAATAAATTCAAACAGGAGCGCAGGGACAATTTTATTAGATGCCAGGGCAGGCCAGCTGTTGGAGCAGCCTCCCAGGGGGAGACTTAAGAGGAGAAGACAGACATGTGCTGTCTGAGCTGCATCAAGGTCTGAAGTGCAGCTGACAGGCAGCTTATGGTGAGGAGGCCAGAGAAAGGGAAGGGGTCCAAAGCGTCAGAAAAAGCACTAGGTTCCGGCCAGCTTCTGATAGAGGCAGAAAAAGGGAAGGCTGGGCCTTTTCACCTCAAGCCTTAGAAAGCTAGGCAGACTCAGCCAGACCTTACTGTGGGCATGGGCGTTCTGGAAAGAAAAAATACAGTATCTCATTAGAAGAACATTGATTTTACCTCTCATTAGCATGGCTTATGGTGAGCCCATCTAGGTGTTCCCTTGGTCAGGTGATGGCCATGGCTCAATGACAGTGATAGGTATCACCAGGCCAGAGATGCTGCTCTCCTCCTCACAAGGACAGCAACACACCCTACCCTTACATACTCTGTGTCTTAGCCAGATAGTAGTTGTTTATATCTAGGGACCTGGGAGAATCATACCTTGAGTAAAATACTCTTTAAGGTACCATAGAATCATTAACCAATGCTACTGCCCCAGACTTGTCCCTCCGGCCCCGCTCAGCCAACCCCAGTCCCACTCCTAACCTTAGGGGTACCCAGGACTGTTTGGTATTGTTTTGTTTTGTTTTCTCCACAGATTAATCTCTTGGATTTTATGAAAGCTGAATGAGAAAGTCTATACCCAAGATGGTATAAGATGGGGTTGGGAATGTAGCTATATGGCAGAATGCTTGATTAACATGTTTGAGTTTGAAGTTCCCTAGAGCTGAAAAACAAGGGAGATGAGTCTTGTTTCTTTCAGCATAATATCGGGCTTTATGTTGTGCGTACAGCATTTCTTTATTCATCCATTCATTTAGGTGCTAGGCGTGTATCTTAGGGTTTCATTGCTGTGAAGAGATATCATGACTATGGCAACATTTAATTGGGGCTGACATAATTTCAGAGGTTCAGTGCATTTTCACCATGGCAGGAAGCATGGCAGCATCCAGGCAGACTTGGTGCTGGAGGAGCCAAGAGTTCTACATCTTGATCTGCAGGCAGCCAGAAGGAGGCTGTCAGACTGGGCAGAGCTTAAGCTTATTTTATATATGAGACCTCAAAGCCTGCCCTATAGTGACACATTTCCTCCATCAAGGCCACAACTATTTAACAAGGCCATATCTCCTAATAGTGCCACTTTCTATGGACCAAGCATAAAAACACATGAACCTATAGGTCCAAAGCTATTCAAAGCACTTCAGCATATGACCCAGGACCCTGTGATGTTAGGCAGGCACCTCACCACGGAGCTGCCCTAACCTCTTTTTTTCTTTTTGAGCATGTCTATTCTAACAGTTTCTTCATGCCCCATAAACATGTACATTATTTCCAGTTGCAGACTTTTGTAAATAATTTTTTAATAAATATTTTTGTTTAGGTCATTGATTCTTCTTTTCAAAGAGCAAAATTTTTAATTGGGGGAAAAAGTAGCAAGAGTCAGGCATGTCCCAAGAAGGGCTCAGGTTAGGTGTGCATGTATTCTTCTGTTTTGTTTTGTTTTGTTTTATTTTGTTTTGTTTTGTTTTGTTTTTTTGAGACAGGGTTTCTCTTTATAGCCCTGGCTGTCCTCGAATTCAGAAATCCACCTGCCTCTGCCTCCCGAGTGCTGGGATCAAAGGCGTGCGCCACCACGCCGTGTGTGTGCATGTCTTCTAAGAAGCTGTCATATCTTTCTCCAATATGCCTGTGTCATTTGTTTGATTGTTGCATATGTGCATATGTAGATGCATTTGCCTGAGTGTGGGCATGTATGTGTTCAGTGCAAGTACACTTACATGCAGGTAAAAGAGAGGCCAGAGATCAGTGTCCTGTGGTTTCCTCAACTGCTCTCCGACTCATTCGCTGAGGCAGGGTGTCTTGTTGAACCCGGAACTCATCAGTTTGGTTAGTCTGTTTGGCCAGCTTGCCCCAGCTTCCTTCCCCAGCTCTTGGGTTCTGGTATTACAGGCTGGCCACCACATACATGCCAGCCAGCATTTGTGTGGGTGCTAGAGATATAAACTCACATTCTTGTAGCTTCTATGGCAAGTATGTTGTCTCCTGAGCCATCTCCCAGTGTATTTATGTCATCACAAAAAGCCTGAGAAGTCCCGGGACTTCCTTTCTTTGCCAACATTTCCTGGAATGGGTCTTTGACTTTGCACACCTCTGGGTAGGTGTGCACTGCATGCAATGACCCCGTCAGCCTTTTTTCAGATACCTAATGTGAAGTACACACAGTAGCTTTCCTTCCTGCCTAATGTGAAGTACACACTCACAGTAGCTTTCCTTCCTCAGATGCTCTGCAGTTGTTTCATCCCAATGTATGGCGTGCAGCTCCCCTTTCTAACAAAAATTGTGTGTGTGTGTGTGTGTGTGTGTGTGTGTGTGTGTGTACTCCTCTTTGCAAACGTACGGACTTCAAGTCAGAGGTTGACTTCAAGAACCTTCCTCTATCGTCTTACTTGAGACAGGGTCTGTCATTGAGCCTAGAACTCATGATTTGGGTTAAGCTGGCTGGCCAGTGATCCCCAGGGATTTGCCCTGCCAGCACTGGGATTACAGACAGACATGCCACCGCACCTAGCTCTGGTCCTCACTCTTGTGCACCGAGTACTGAACCCACTGGGCCATTACCTTGGTCTTATTTTAATTTTGATGGAAATTTTTTTTTAACCCTGTACCCTAAGACACTTTAAAGTGGTAAAACTGTCCTTTAATATTTCTTCCTGGAGATGTGGACACAGTCTTGTCTAAGTGTACCATTCACCTTGGGGTAACTTTAGTGTCTGGTGAGGCTGGATTTGGCTCCCTTCCTCCATAGGGATGTCTTGTCCTTGTGGCACTGTCTGTAGAGGCTTGGGTACTTTCGTGGGGAATCAGTGTGGGTGCCGGGTATGCATTTCAGAAGCTGCCGTTTGTATTGCTAAGTGGCCGAGTCTCATTTGCACAGTGTCTTTGCACTAACCTTGATCTTGGAAGGGATGAGGCTGTAACACTTGGCTACACAGAGGCCAGGCTGAGCCATCCGTCCCAACCTGGGAATCACTGAAACTTTGAAACAGTGTAATATCTGTGAATGACTTGGTTTTCAATCTCATGACAAATTCCATGGAGGACTGGAGAGGTGGCTCAGAGGTTAAGAGTACTGCCTATTCTTCCAGAGGACCCAGGTTTGTTTGATTTCCAGCATCCAAGTGGCAGCTCACACTGTCTCTAATTCCAGGAGATCTGATGCCCTCTTCTGGCCTCTATGAGCAGTGTATGAACATGGTGTGCAAACATGCATGCAAGCAAAACACCAGTAAACGTAGAATACAAAGGAATACTTTTTAATGTCATTACTCACTGTCATCTTTTTGCAGTGACGCAGAGTGCCCTGGTGTGTCATAATTCTGTTGGGGATAGGGAATAAAATAGCAGAAAGCTGTTTCCTGTTCCTGCTAGCTGGGAGTTACTTCCCCTCCAAGTTGTGTGGCGTTTGCTAGCTTTCCATCAGCTGCTTGCCTGTGTCTACTATCAAGCTAGAAACATAACTTGAGAAGCACTTGAAGCTGGCTCTCTGGTGAGCGCTGTGCTTTCAGCTACACAGCGTTGTTTTGTTTTGTTTTTGTTGAATGGACATCTTTGCCGTGTGTGGTGCTGAGAGACAGCTGCACAGTGAGACTGTCTCACACAAATGAGTGAATGAACAGAAGAATGAGTGAATGAATGAATGAATGAATGATAGTTCTGACCACCTGAGTTTGATCCCTGAAACTCATATAAAAGTGTGGAAGCAAGACCTACCTCCACAGAGTTGTACTCTGGCCTTCACATGTGCACCTTGGCATGAGCACACCCCCCCCCCACACACATACTAAATATTAGTAATAACAACAGATATAAAGGGTTTTTTTTCCTCATTCCGGTCAACCCTACTCGCTCCGGTCAGCCCCGCTCGCTCCGGTCAGCCCTACTCGCTCCGATCCAAGGATTCATTTATTATTATTCATAAGTTCACTATAGCTGACTTCAGACGCACCAGAGGAGGGCGTTAGATCTCATTAAGGGTTGTTGTAAGCCACCATGTGGTTCCTGGGATTTGAACTCATTACCTTCGGAAGAGCAGTCGGGTGCTCTTACCCACTGAGCCATCTCACCAGCCTGATATAAAGGTTTTCAAAGGATGTTTTATTTAGGATAATTCTTGTCAAAGAAAAAAGGAACAAGAAAGAGTACCGTGTTAATGATGGGGGCTTTTAAGCTGTGTTTGATAAAATTAGAGGCTGCTGGGCTGGGTGATGGCTCAGTGGGGAAAGCATTTGCTTCTCAAGTGTGAGGACCTGAGTTTGAACCCCAGAGCCCACCTGCAGCTGGATATAGTATCGTGTGTGTAACCCAGAACAGCCACAGTAAGCTGAGAATCCCTGGAAGCTCAGGCCATCTAACCTGGCACACACGGGAGTGAACATTCAGAGACCCTGACTCCACCAAGGTGGAAAGCAAGAACTAACACCAAAATTGTCTGCCCCGCTCCTTCACACACACACACACACACACACACACACACACACACACGAGGATGGGGGGAGTGAGTCTTCATGTTGATTTTTTTAGTGAGTACCAGGGGAACCCTAGATCAAGCTCAGCCACACAAGCCAGCCTGGGTATGTAAGCCCATGCACAGGAAGCCCAGAGTGGCCAGCGTGCACTTATGCATGTTACGTGGGCACCGTAGCCATTTGTCCTGGGCTGCTTCTGGGCCTGGCATTGAGCCTTCTTGCTGCTGCTGAGAGGTGACAGTACCTGCCCCTAGAGGCACTGCAGGTGTGGCTGCTGTGTCACATGTGTGTCAGTGGGAGGCAGAGAGGCTATGACCTGTGAATATCTGAATGATTGCTAGCCTACACACCCTGTGTAAGCCTGAGACCACCACCATTCTAGGCCCTTAGACCCAGAGGAGCTCCCAGTCTGAGAAAACAAGCCAGGGACTAGAAGAATCTCACCTGGGACCACAGGCCCTGGGCAGGAGTGAGACAGATGACCCTTTCATAGAGTCACTTGGGTGGGCCCAGTGAGGAGTGCGCCTGAGACAACCTGAGGGCACCAACCATGCCCAAGATGACTCCCTGCCTGGCACCATAATGCATGAATGGAGTGCAGCACTCTCGAAACCACTCCTGAGACGACCCCAGACACTCAGAGATCCTGGGCACCATTAGGAGGAGCAAGTAAGTGATGGAGAAGAGGAAGGAGGATGTGGGCACATGAAGAAAGGCAGACCTGGAGACTTGGGGGTAGTGAAGAGCAGCCTGATGTGAGTAGCCAGTGATGCCACCTGGGACTGTGGGGTCCTGGCCTGCGCTGCCACTGGGGACCATGCCTGGGTCTGTGACCCTGCAGCAGCAGGGATCTGCTACCACCAAAGGCCAGGCGGACATCCCTGATCTGGGCTGCCACCCAAGAACATGTCAATGTCTGAGGGCTGTGCAGAACTGGCCCCACCTCCTGTGGGCATCATAGGAGAGTTAGTCCTGCTCCTAGCCAGCTGCAGTGCTCAGGAGTTTACACACTGCCAGAGTTTCCAGTGAGCTGCCCCCTACCACTCATCTCTCCTGCAGTGATGTAGGCGAGGGAGAGATACCTTACCCGCTCCCCACTCATACCAGCACTGGAGTCCTGGCCCCGGGGTCATGAGAACAGGAGAGCTATCCTTGCTGCTCACAGACTGCAGCGCTCAGGAGAACAGGTCCTGCACCACTCCTGTGCAGCAGGGTAGAGCTGACCCTGGTGGTGGGTGTGTGGACAAGGCAGCCCCTGAGGCTGTGACCATGGGAGAGCTATCCCAGCCACTTGTCTGCTGTGCAGTGACATGGTGAAGGAGATATGCCCACCTCTTTATCCCCTGCCACCTATGGCAGACAAGAGGGCTGTCCCTGCACCCTGGCCAGCACAGTAGAGTTGACCCTGATGGCAGGGGCACAGGTGAGCCAGCCTAAGGGTGTGAGCATGAGAGAACTGACCCCATAACTTGTCTGCCTGGAAGCAGTGGGTGAGGGAGAGATGCCCTTCCCCACCTCGACCCTTGCCACCTACAAGAAGAGCTGGTTCTAGCCCCCACCTGCTCCAGCACTCAGGAAAAGCAGCCCTTGTACCTTACCTGGGCAGCATTGGATGTGGGGTGAGCCGGCCCGGGGGCAGGAGCACAGGAAAAGCAGCCCTGCCTCTTGTCTGCTGGATGGTGGTACAAAGGGGAGACGCCCTCCTCCTCTCCCTTATCCATTGCCAGCTCTCCCATGAGAGTCATGAGAGTGTAGTGTGAAACCAGAGACCCCGTACCAGACCAACAAGTCGTTGAAATAAACATTTTCAAATAAAGAAATGTGGACAAGGATATACTATGGGACACACTGTGACACACTACAGCTCTCCCCCAGGGTCATGAGAGTGAGATAGCTGTCCCTGTCCCTCACCAGCTGCAACACTCAGGAGAGTGGGTCCTGCACCTTGCCTGGGCCACAGGGTAGAGCTAGCCTTGGTTTGGGGGTTGCTGGTGAGCCAGCCCGAAGAGTGGGAGAGTGGGAGAACTGGCCAGCTGACCAGCTCAGACACCTCTCAGGCCCAAATCCAGGGCTTTGAATTGACCCACTCCAACATCTACTCCACCAGTGAACTGCTGGAGTACATGAAGGGGCGAGTTCTACAGATCCCAAACTGCAGGACCTCCATGACACAGGGCACCTGCAGGATGTCTGAGCAAAGTCCCTGTGAGGTTCCAGTATCAGGAGACTAACAAAAGCCAGAGGCCTCGTACCAGACCAACAAATCATTGCAACAAACGTTTGCAAATACAGAAATGTGGACAAAGGTGTATACTATGGGACACACTGTGACATACTACAGCTTCCACACGATTTTTTCCTCTCTGTTGTAAAAGAGGTTGTAAGGGTGAAGGATGGGTATGAGGGAAAGGAAAGATGAGTGAGATTGGGATGCATGATGTGAAATTCACAAAGAACCAGTACAAAGTTTAAAAAAAAAGAAAGAGGTGATGCAACTGTTTCTTAACTGACATTAGGGTACCGTTGTCATTGCTAGGTAGGGTTCAGGAAGGCTGAAATGCTGGTCACAACCAGGGAGAGAGAGGGGGGTGCAGGCAGAGAGACATCTGTCTTCACTGACTGCCCAGGTTCTGTGGGATTACAGTCTGGGATGCAGGTTCTGAAGGAACACCTGGTTGCAGGCAGATTGCAGGCAGATTGCAGGCAGGTCTGGAGCAGTTGGTACTCTTCAGTTGTAGACGTTAAGTGTGCTTGGCTCTGCCAGCCCTAGGCTCCCAGAAATGAGAGAGTCAGTAGACATTTACAAAAACCTTGACCACATAGCTAGGCTTTCTTTTATTAGATCATAACTCAAATTATCCCACGTATTCTAGGCTACATTCTGCCACATGGCTGGTTACCATGCGCCCCTCTCCTCACATCTGCCTGGGTGAATCTCCTGTGACTGGCTCTATCCCAGAATTCTTTGTGCCTCCTGGATGTTCCATCTTCTTTTGGCCATAGTTTTTTAATTGACAGGTGATGTATCCATACATCATCACAAGATAGATATTCTCTCTACATTCAGTTGATTGGAAATCTGCTGGGATGGATATAGACTAGGGACAGAAGGTAAAGTTAAGGAGTTTATGGGGAAGATTTTTATTTTGGGTGTACATCTGAAACTTCCAGTCCCATGGTCCTAGTAGTTGTGGGTATGGAAATAGTCCCAAAGCAAGGAGACAGAGACAGAGAGATGGAGGAAAAGAGACACAGCGAGAGATCCCACCCTCAGGAATAGGCAGTAAGCAGGAGAACCTAGGCCACGGATTGACAGGCATATTTAATCTGCAGTCCACTGGACAGGTGGATCCAAGTAGTGACTCCCTTAAGCTTACGTGAATTTTTTAAGTTTACAAAATAGAAAAAGTTTTAGATATGTTAGCATTACCACTGATCATAATCTGTACTGAAGAAGCAGCTAACAGGTGTCTATAAACAGCTGAAGTAGATTCATGCCTTCAAGTCAGAGCAAACACTTGCTTTGGGTTAAACCATGAGCATGCTTTCCTCTGTCCAGAGGGCTGGAGATGATAGATAGATAGATAGATAGATAGATAGATAGATAGATAGATAGATAATACATAGATACATAGACACATAGATACATGATAGATAGATAATACAGAGATACATAGACACATAGATACATAGATACATGATAGATGATTGATAGATGATAGATAAATAGATAAATAGATAGATGATAGATTGATAGATAGATTATATGTAGATATATAGATGATAGATACATAATAGATGATTGATAGGTGATAGATAGATAATTGATTGTTAGGTAGGTAGGATGGAAATATTTTTCAGTACAATAAGAAGCACTTTTGGAGCCAGGCGTGGTGGCACACACTTTTAATCCCAGCACTCAGGAGGCAGAGGCAGGCGGATTTCTGAGTTCAAGGCCAGCCTGGTCTACAAAGTGAGTTCCAGGACAGCCAGGGCTACCCAGAGAAACCCTGTCTCGGAAAAAAAAAAGAAAAGAAAAAAAAAGAAGCGCTTTTAACTCTACTTAGAAGACAACCAAAGAAAATTTAA
The DNA here is from genome assembly GCA_902729485.2 of Mus minutoides. NCBI lineage: Eukaryota > Metazoa > Chordata > Mammalia > Rodentia > Muridae > Mus > Mus minutoides. Next base: position 33,623 of record LR755231.1, on the reverse strand, counting down.
AATTGAACTTGTGACTGATAATAGTAGTCATTTCTTTACCAGTGCTTGGTTAATAACTTATCTAGACTCCATTGATTAATATTAAAACTCTGAACTTTTGAAGAGAAGCTGGGTACTTACAGCAGCCAGACACTACAGTTAGCTGTCAACTTCATCAGAGATCTGAGAAGGATAAAGAGTGCAGGAAGTATAATCCAAACAGCCTCTGTATCAATTAAAGTGACAGAAACCTACTGCCACCTGGACAGTTACCGTAGGCTCCCATGGTTTTGATGGTTCCTTAGGGGACAAGGTCATAGGTCTTTAGCTATCACCCAGGACACTATTACATTTTCAGCTGCTACCCTGGGCAGCATTAGCCTTTGGCTGCTGGACCCAGAAGGTCTGAGATTTTCCTGTGGTGAAGGAACTTGTGGAAATTAACCTTCCTAATGAGGCAGAGTAGGTCAATCAACCCATCAGTGTCCACAGTTCCGGCAAGGCCTGGAGGTGGCCAAGGTGTGGGGCAGTTCTTCGCCCAGTGGTTAGCATTACCACAGCACAGGGGGGAGTCATCTGTGCCCATCTTCTCCATCTTCTCTGGAGACCTCAGGGTGGTGTTAGGATCTAGCATTTCTGTCTATCATGAGAAGCTTTTTTCATTAAACACCTTAAATGCTGTGTTCAGCAGGCCTCTGAAGCGTTTAGGGACCATCCATCTATTAAATATACTTGACTTTAAACCAACTTTGTTTTTACTTGCTTTAGGCTTAACCTTGAAAACATATACAGAAGACTAAATAAAGCTTGTCCCTGTAAATGAATTACTGTGGGACGGTGGACAGTGGCACCAGAGAAAAGTACTAGTAAGGTAGCGGCAAAGTTCAGAACCCCGAACTCTTAAGTGACAAAGGCAGGAGTTCACTAGCTCAGGGCCAGATTCCTGTCCTGGAGCTCGTGACCATGACACCCCACTAAGAGGATCATGAAAACCGATCAGATAGCATAGAAACCCAGAGTTCTCCATGCTAATGAGGTGTCTAGGTAGGCACCAAGGGTTTAGCCAATAAGCGACCTTCCCGCGCATCCTTCCCGCGCATCCTTCCCTACCCCTCCCTGCCCCCACAAAAGGTATTTAATCTCTGGTTCACCTGAGTAAGTCCTATGTATTCTTTTCTGCCATGAATAAACAGTTTGGGCAAGCAAGGACTGTCTCTTTCATCAAGGACGGCTGTTGGAGGAAGGCTTCGTCATACAGAGCTGCACCTAAGTCTCCTGAAAAAGGCCTCTCCACACTCCTAGCACTCACCTTGAGCTAAGTCAGGTTCCCTGCCCTGGGCTCATCACAGGCTTGAGGGCCCTCATTCTCAACTCCTTGAGGTTCTCAGAGGTGTCTGGGTGCCCAGGAATTTGAGAACCACAGCCTTTGTCCCAGCCAGTGTAGTTTCTCACCTGGAGAAACACGGGCTGGGGCCCCTATCTTGAGCTACATTATTTCTCCATTGAGCAGTGTGGTGGCAACCCAGGAGCCCAGCACCCCAATGGGGAGAAAGGAATATAGCCTAACATCTCTGTGTTTCACCTCCCCTAGGGGCATTCCGACACCCCAGGGGTGAGGCAGAAACACAGAACCACAAATTACATTTGTATTTAGCATGACTATGAACATAGTTCTGAAACCATTAAAGAATTCGATCATATATATATATATATATATATATATATATATATATATCAATTAACTTGTATGTCTTAATTATATTTAAGAGTTTATAACAAGTTAGTAGCTTTAATAAGATTGGGATTTCACAGTTTTATCCATGTTAAGTTTGGACCTTAAAGATTTAGAATGAAGATTTAATTGAAGTCATGAATGCAGCCCACAGCGAGACTGAGAACTTTATAAGACCATAAATATAGCCCACAGAGGGACTGGGAACCTGACTTTCTTGATCCTTTTATAGTGCACAATTATAGAACATCACAGTCTCTTTTAAGACTGTTTATCCAAATAGCTAAAGCTTAATAAAATTAGCAAAGATCAGGCTGGTGAGATGGCTCCAAAGGTCCAGAGTTCAAATCCCAGCAACCACATGGTGGCTCACAACCACCCGTAATGAGATCTGATGCCTTCCTCTGGTGTGTCTGAAGACAGCTACAGTGTACTTACATAAATAAATAAATCTTAAAAAAAATTAGCAAAGACCAAGGGGCTAGATGTATATCTTCAGGACAGTTTCTGTTAACCTGAGTAGACCTTTATAACCCTAGGAATTTATCATCATATGAAAATCTATTTTAATCCAAAATATCTTGGAGACCTGCTGTTGTCTTCTCTGTCTTTACAGAAGACCCAGTGATGAGCAGAGAGCTCAGTCAGGAGGACTGAGAAATTCTGTTAGTGCTATTTCAGCTGTTTTACACCCCCTGGTCTTCTTAACTAAGACAGTGGTGACATTACATGTCTTTTACCTTAGTAACTCTTTTTTACCTTAGTAACTCTTTTTTACCTTAGTAACTATGGCTGCCAGCCACATGGTTGCTATTTAACATCATTTATTTTCCTAAACAAGAGTTGAGTCACATATAACACACTGTTAGAAGGTGTGGGCTTGTTAGAGGAAGTGTTTCAATGTAGGGGTAGGTTTTGGGGTTTCCTCCAGCCAGTGTGGAAGAGAACCTTCTCATTGCTGCCTGCGGAAGCCAGTCTCTGTCTGGATCCCTTTGGATCAAGATATTGAACTTTTAGCTTCTTCTCTAGCACCATGTCCGCCTGCATGCTGCCATGCTTCCTGCCGTGATGATAATGGACTTCTGAAACTGTAAGGCAGTCCCAATTAAATGTTTTCCTTTAAGAGTTGCCTTGGTCATGGTGTCTCTTCAAACTAGGATACTATGTATAATTTTTTTAAACTATCAAGCTTTTGTTATAAGTTTTAATCTAACCTTTTGCTACAGAATTTACAGCTTTTTAACTATACTCATTGAACTTACAAATCCTGAGATAGTTTATAGCATATTGTTAAGATTTTTTTATAGAGCAAATAGCAAAGAAATGGTAGAGATAAAAGATTTTTAAGAATGAAAAGTAGAAACCCCTTAGTGATAAGAGACTTGCAAGCATAGAAAGTTTAGGTGTAAGTGATTAGGGGGTTTGTTTGTGCAATGGTAGAAGTTATTGCCATAGGAGAGAATTTGAAAATCGAATGTGGGGCTGGAGAGATAGCTCAGTGGTTAAGAGCACTCACTGACTGTTGTTCTTCCAGAGGTCTTGAGTTCAATTATCAGCATCCACATGGTGGCTCACAACCATCTGTAATGGGATCTGATGCCCTCTTCTGGTGTGTCTGAAGATAGCTACAGTGAACTCTCATCTCACATACATAAAATAAATAAGTCTTTTTTTTTTTTTTTTTTTTTTTTTTTGGTTTTTCGAAACAGGGTTTCTCTGTGTAGCCCTGGCTGTCCTGGAACTCCACCTGCCTCTGCCTCCCAAGTGCTGGGATTAAAGGCGTATGCCACTACGCCCTGCTTAAATAAATCTTTAATGAAAAAAAAGAGAATCAAATGTGTCAATTATTGGCCTCTAAACTGTACTGAGACAAGGTGTTTACAGTAAGACAGTGAAGCGAAGCTTTAATAAAAATCTCTGAGTCTGAGTAGGAAGAAAGAGAGAAAAGAGAGAGAAAGAAAGGAAGTAAGGAAGAAAGGAAGAAAGAAAGAAAGAAAGAAAGAGAGAGGGGGAGGGAGGGAGGGAGAGAGGAAGGAAGGAAGGAAGGAAGGAAGGAAGGAAGGAAGGAAGGAAGGAAGGAAGAAGGATCATATAAGGCCCAGGAACACACTTTCGGGAAGGACCTGAGACACAGAAGGGACAGAGTTGCAGATAGGAATTCCGCCTGACAGAGGCCCAAGGAAAAAGAAAAAAGGCCCAGAGGCAAAAGGAAGCTGTGAGATTTAGCAGGCAGCTCCTGTCAGAAGGCAAGAAAACTCCAGAAAGGAGCTGAGAACATGTGGAAAGGGAAAATGGGCTAGAGAAAGAGAGGGGCAAGGGTTCAGGTGACAAGAATTTCAACCTGTGACAATGCCAAGCTAAGAGACTTATCAGAGACAAATGTCCCAAAAGGGACAGAGGAGAGGCGTCACTTTCCACGTGGCAGGGGCCCAGTAGGGTGAGAGGATTAATAGAGAGATGGCCAGGTGATGGACACTCCAGGAGGCTCAGAAGGCTCCAAGAGCCAGAGAGACACCAAGTGGACCAGGAGGGACAAGTGGTTAGAGGAGACAGAGGGAAGAAGCAGCTGAAGAAAGAGGTGGAATTTGGAGTCAAAGATGGTGGGAGGCAGAAGCTGGCAGGGACAAGTGATCCGCATATGCCTTAAGAGAGTCATATCTGCAGCTCAGTTTGGTTAAGAGAGCCTGAGCCCCATGAGAGGGGACTCATACATGCCTCTCCTGCATTCCAAGTACCAGGTGAGTGAAAATGAGACACGACCACTCCTAGGTGTGGGAGAGGGGAAGGCTTTTATTGTAGATATGAGGAAAAACACAGCCAGGAGTCCAGAGCGAGGAGAGAAAATAGTAGACTGGAGATGACCGTAGACTGAACTGTATCCAGGGGAGGAGAGGAGTAGGGAAAGAGAAGAGAGAGGGACCACAAGAATGCAAGCCAAAATGGCAGTTACCTAGGAAAGAGAAGCTGGGTGTGATGGTTTGTATATGCTCCGCCCAGGGAGTGGCACTATTAGAAGGTGTGGCCCTGTTGGAGTAGGTGTGGCCCTGTTGGAGTGGGTGTGGGCTTTAAGACCCTCATCCTAGCTACCTGGAAGCCAGTATTCTGCTAGCAACCTTCAGCTATAGATGTAGAACTCTCAGCTTCTCCTGAGCCATGCCTGCCTGGATGCTGCCATGTTTCTGTCTTGATGGTAATGGACTGAACCTCTGAACCTGTAAACCAGCCCCAATTAAATGCTGTCCTTTTTTTTTTTTTTTTTTTTTTTTTTAATACTGTCCTTTTTAAGAGTTGTCTTAGTCATGGTGCCTGTTCACAGCAGTAAAACCCTAACTAAGACACAGGGGAAGCGAAGCACCTGAGCCAGAGAGGTTTAGAGTAGGGAGTGAGGTGAGAGAGGCAGAGAGGAACGGCAGGTACTGAGTGAGCCTGCGGCCAGCATATTAAATAGGCACCATGGTTAGCCATTTGTCCTGAGTTTCTTTAGGACCTATGTATTTACATATTGAGACAGGGTCTCATTATGTAGCCCAGGCTAGAAATGAGTTCAAAGGCTCCCAACACAGAGAAATAATAAATGTTTGTGCTCCTTACCCAACTCTGATGAAGGTCTAACACTGTATACATGCATTGAAGAACTCATCACACTGTTCTGATAAGCATATATAATTAAAATCAGCCAAATGTGTCAGCACATGCTTGTTGTCTCTGCATTAGAGGGAGGAGGCAGGAGGATCAGCAACACACTGGGCTATATGGTGGGACTCTGTGTCAAAGCAAAAAAACAAGGGGCTGGGGAAATGGCTCAGATATAAAGTTCTTGCCACACAAGCCATAGGATCTGAGTTCAATCCTCAGCATCCACAGAGAAGCCAATAACCTGAGTACTGAGGAAATGGATCCGGGCAATCCTTAAGCTGGCTGGCTTGTAAGTCTAGGCAATTAGTGAAGTCACCTGACAGTGATCTCTGGTCTCCACAGTCATACACTCATACAAGCATACACACATTTCTGCACAATTCCCACAGCACCCCATGCCTCAAATCAGTTAAAGATGTTAAGGACAATTGTGGAGAAGGCAGGACAGAGCAGAATGATAACACAATTCACTAAGACCTCCACTACTGAGGCAGAGGCAGGACCAGCATCACTGAAGCTGCTTATTCTTAGGGTGTGGCCCAGATCCCGACACATCAGTGTCACCTGAGAACTACTCAGAAAGGCACATTCTTGGGCCCTACTCCAAGTCAACTGACTCACAGCTCCAGGGATGCAGCCCAGCAGTCTGCACTCACAGCCTCCAGGGGATTCTGGTGCCCACAAGAGCTTGGAAGTCACTGAAAGTCCCACAGTTGTTCATGGTCAAATCTTCCTCTAAGTCTTGTTGACATTAGGAGTCTGCGTTCTTTTTTTTTTTTCGGTTTTTAGGAGTCTATGTTCTGAAATGGACAGTGCCTTTGGTTTGAACAAGCTGGGCCATGTGGAAAATGAGTCTTTCGCGTAGAGGAGTCCAACTATAAGAAGCTCTTGTCACTCACATTGAGAGCCTCACCAATGTGACAGGAGCTGTATTGTCATTATTACCTATTGTCCCCAAAAGGAGAAATGAAAGCTAACATCACTCAGTCGCTGTCTTACAAGAAGTCTGGAGAAGACACTGAGTTACTGATATAATGGGAGAGTCTTTTGGATTGTTGCGTTTGCTGTTGTTCTGGAACCTTCCAAAGCTCACTCTGAGTACCTCCAGAACTAGCTTTCTCCCTGACAAACCAAAGGAAGCTTTGGCCCCATGAAGTCCTTGTGAGGTTGACAATCCCTGGTCAACCAGAGAACCAACAGGTCTGTTTCTTTTTTCTCCTCCACCTGTTTTGAATCAACTATAAGGAATACTTTCTAGAACATTCAGACTTCAGGCATCTTTTTGTAAAGCGTCTCAGTTGAATGCCATCTTGCCCATGACCCTTGCGTGAAGAACTTCCAACTCCTAGTTGGAATGACAGGTGGGCCTCAGCCATTTAGAAGGGCCAGGGATTGGAAGGGACCAGGGGCACGGGAGGCGGCTTCTGGGATTCTATTTGACTCATGGTTGGGCCTACAGTTTAGGATCTAGACTGGCACACTGGAGCTGAGCTTAGCTTCCCGGGATACTGAAAGCTGTACCAGAGGCCAGGGGTGAGGGTGAAGTGAGGATCCTGCCCAGCGGGGGCACCCTGGGGAGAGCCTCCTATCTGGAACAGAAAATACTCCAAATATTTCCTTTTGGGAATGGGGAGGGTAAACCAGATGAAATGTGAAGAGGTGTCTGAAGGCTGGAGGAAACCAGCAGGCCCTTCCAGAATTTCTATTTGCGGTAAGAAACCTTGGCATGGGGAGGCCGGCTCTATTGCAAAAATAGACCAGTGTGCCGAGAAACAGCTCAACTCTGGAAGCAAACGTTCCTGTGCTGGAAAGAGCTTCAGTCTCTCCTCCCCTCTGCTTCTTTCTGGTCTTTACCACCAAGAAGGAGAAAGATAAGCATCTGTATGTATGCAGTATGTGTGTTTGTGTGCATTTGTGTGTGTGTGCACGTGATCACATACACACGTGGTCAACCTTGGGTATAAATTTCCTTGGGTGCTACCTACAGATTTTTGGTTTTTGTTTGATTGTTTCTGAGACAGGGTCTCCTACTGAGACCTGGCACTCACCATGTTGGGTAGGCTGGCCAAGGAACTTCTGAGATCCTTCTGTCACACCCAGTGTTAGGGTCACACCCCGATTTTGCATGGGCTTTGGGGATCAAGCTTAGGTCCTCATGCTCGAATGGCAAATGCTTTACTTCCTGGGGCATCTCCTCAGTGCCCAGAGAAGCATTTTAAGGAAAAATGGGGAGTCTGTGCAGTGTCGTGGCTTCCCTATCAGAACCAGAGCCATTAAAAGAGACATGGGGCATAAGGAAGATTTGAGATCACTGCCTGGACATCCCCCCCGAGTCTCACAGTCCGCCACCTGCTATGACACAGTGGAGCGTCAGCTCTGCCTTCTGTTGTTCAGGCCCCTTTGCCTCTATAAGGGTGGGATGACAATGAAAATAAGGCCCAGTGTACAGCAAAGGGGATGTGTCAAGACAGACGTGACTGTGACTCAGATGTTATCACAGACAAGATGAAGCCTGCCTGGAAACCCTCCTGTTAAACAGCAGGTCAGTAAGGTGTGAGAGTACTGCAGGAAAAAAAAAAAACACAAGAGCAGGTGTAATCCCGAGGGCATACTCATTCGGGACTCTGAGGGGCTCAAAGAGCTCTTCTCTATACAGAGTCACTCTCTTTCAGGAGCCCGGACCCTGAGCAGGGAAGAGTCAGGTCTCAGTTGACGCTGGTCAACTTCATAGCATCACCGCAGAGCCAGATCTGGAAATTCTCAAGGCGGTTGCTGAGCAACCCTGTCATCCCTACCTGACCTCAGCTGCCGGGGTCCCTGTGAACACAGTCTGCAGGCTCATCATCCCTGCCATGACGCTTTGTTTTGCAGTCCAAGCCCCCTGGAGAAGAAAATGTAAGGTGGAAGTATGGAGAAAGATGGCTCACAGATACAGGACAGCTGCAGAGGCAGCCAAGTCAGTTCCAGTGTTCATACAGGGGCAAACTATGGTGACTACAGCCTAAAATGGCGAGCAAGTGCTTTCTGAGGGCTCCGAACAGAGGGGTGGCTACTGTTGAGGTGACCTGTTTGTCAGTTACCTGATCTACTCATTACACACTACAGGTTTTACAATATCGCGATGGAAGGGTAGAAAAGTGTACCTCACAAGTACCAAGACCTATGTTCAATCCCAGAAACCTTGTGAAAAATGCCAGGCTGAGTCTGTGCCTGTAAACCCAGCCCAGGGAAGACAGTGGCAGCAGGCTCCTTGGAGCTCTCTGTCCAGCCAGCCTACCTAGTAATGAGTGAGCTCCAAACCCAAGGGAGACCCCTTAAGGAGGGTCTTAAAGGAGCTGCGGAGTCTTCCTAAGGATACTGCACAAGATTACCCTCTGACCTCCACAATCATATGTACATGTGTACACACTCACACACACACACACCACACACACACACACACACACACACACACACACACACACACAAACACATAAAAGAATCACCTTGGGTGCTACCAGTGTGAGCAATTATCATGCATCAATTAAAAGTGAGACGGCTGGGGGATGGCTCAGTGGGCAAAACTGCCACTGTGCAGCCTGAGGACCTAGTTGGGATCCCCAGAACCCACATAAAGACAGGCATGGTGGCATATATCTGGGATGCAAGTGCTCCTGCTGCAAGTTGGGGACCGCAGACTTACTCCTCAGACGCCTCTGCACGCTTGCTGACTTGCTGTGCAGAACAAGTAATAGACCCTGTTTCAAACACAGTGCAAGACCAGGACTAAGACCCAAGGTTGTTCTCTGCCCTTCACACGTGGGCTGGGAATGTGACCTGCACCCACTCAGACATATGCACAAACATACATCATTTGCATACACCCACGTACATGCACACAGCATGTGCACACCTCCACAAGTCATGCCCACATGAAGATTTATAAAGTGAAAATAAGATATAGTTTTTAAAGATCACACAGTGAATAAGACAGCGCAGTGGGTAACGCACTTGCTGCTTAAGGACCCAAATTTGTTCTTTGGAATCCTTGTAGAGATAAAATGAGTGAGTTAATGCCTGAAAGTTCTCTCTCTCTCTCTCTCTCTCACTTATCACTCACAGACATCTCTTTCACACACATGTAACATACACACATATAACATACACATATTACACACATCACACACATATCACACAACAAATAAATAATAATAATAAAGAAACAATCTAAGGAAGGAAATATTTGTTTAGACAAAGCATAAGGAGTCTATACCCAGTGTGTCTCAGCTGGAACTGGGCAATGACCAGGTGGGATCCACTAGCCCCCGCCCCCTCTGCCCATTCAAGTTGGAGGGTGTCGGCACTTCTTCATGTCTGTTCCTCTTAGTGACCCAAACTGTTCGCACCCAGCTGCAACTTTACAGTCAGCTGTCATTTGGCCTGCCAGTGTGGGAAAACCTAATGGCATCTGGAAGGAGAAGCCGGCCCTGCCCACAGCTCTTCTGTCTCCAAAGGCTGCTACACACTACAGCTGTCACAGCTTAGGCAAGGACCAGAGAGAGAACTGCCTCTCCTATATGATTATTCTGGTTAGATGCATTCCAGAGTGAATGGAAGGATCTGTCTCAAGGTCTTCATCTCATGCTGGCTAAGATCCTCTGGGCATACTGTTTGTCTTACCAGCACTCTGAGGCTGAGGGGGAAATATTATCAGTTTGAAGGTAGTCTGAGCTACATAGGGAGGTCTTGCCTCAAAGCCAAGTAACCAAGCAGAAATGATTCACTATATAACTTTCATGTACCTGCCAGCAATTTAAATAAAGGCATGAGACTCAGATATGTTAAAAGCTTGGGCCTTTAGCTTGGGCTTCCTCCTGGCTTCTCTAAACTAACTAATTGTGGCCTACACCACACTACATGGCCAGGTCTACCTCTGTGCTTGCTCTGAATTGTCCACCCACCTCGGCATTCACTGCCTGAATCTCCTGCCTCTCAATTCCTCTCCCAGAGACCCTATCTCTGCACAGAACTTCTGCCTTCCACTTCCTGCCCCGCTGTTTGCTGTTAGAGCTTTGTTAAAGTCAATCAGAGAATGCCTTAGGCAGATGAAGAAGGAACAAATATATACAAAGTATGAAAGCCACTATGTACCATTAGCTCTCTGCCCGGTATAGAACTAACTGGATAGACAGTGTACCCTAACATACCACAAAACTAAAACAGCAAACAATGGAACAGAAACATTGTCTCGGGTAAACCAGGTAGGAAAATGAAGGGAGGTCCACGGGAAGATCTTCAGGAGGGCCAGGATTTGGTGGAAGACTTTTTGCAAGCGTGCATAGAAAAGCCATCAGCCATATTGTATCCCATTGTTCTGGCAGGAACACTCCATTTCTCTGAGCTGAACTTCTTTAATGAAAGTAGTCTGCTAGGGCCTGCAGCTCCACGCTGTCCACCTTCCCGGAAGGAGATGACCACATAACACAGGCCCAGCCCATCAGACTGCATCTGGCCCATAAGGGCTTTCCCCGTTTGGGAATGTGCTGGAAATGCTGAAAGTGGAGTGGAACGGTGTCTTTCTATACCACATCAGGGGTTCCTTTGCAGCAAATAAGCAGGGTGCCCCAGTTTGAGAGAATGTAGAAATGGTAGCCATATGTGTGTTCTCATGTGCTGGAGAACATATCTCCACCTTTTCAGTTACGTAAACTTGCACAGCATTCCGCCTTTGCTTATTCTAGTTTGACTCTGATCCCTGCATGTTACAGGGACCATCTCCACACAGGAGGTCCTTTGTGTGTGAGCAGCTTACTAAAGCAAGTACCACAGAGGCAAGGAGGGAGGGCGAGCTGCACCCGACCCTGCATCTACACAGAGAGAACAAACAGCCACCTGCTGGCCCTTACTCTGTTGTTATGGACTCTGAAAGTCAGGGAAGTGCCAGGAGGGAACCGGAACCAGAGAAAATGAGCTGCAATCCTCATTGGATTTCCTGATACATCCCAGAGTCTGAACTGGCAGTCCCTAAGGAGCGTTTGTCCCTCTGGACAGAGCATTCTGTCCCTCATAAGGACCTGGTTAGCATCCTCTCCGGGAGGTGGCCTCGTGCCTTGGAGCTTTCTAGAGGCTGTCCCTCCTTTGGTAAATTCTCACTGGTGGCTTGGCCTGAGCCAGCTGTCTTCCCTGCCTGCCTTTGACACAGCCAAGGTCTCTCCTGGGCCATGGGCTAGACAGGCTCTTTTTGTTCCCTCACACCAGCACTCTCCATAACTTATTTTGAAATGTAGAATGTTTTCCAATCCACCACTTTCCAGGTGCATACTGTTCCTCACTGAGCGTTCCCCACAGGACAGACAGACGGGGAGAATAATGGACACACGGCCCTCTCTGCTGCCCTCTCCCTGACTTTCCCAGGCATAAATGGGAAGATGGGATGACGTTCCAGATGACTCCCATGGAGTTCTCTACAAGAATGGGGAGATACGGCCTGTAATGAAGTAAATTAGAAATCATGGCAGCCTCAAGCTAGCTCTTGATGTTGCATAACTTCTACAAACCTGTGAACCCTGTTTTCCTCTATAGTACTACCATGCATGCTACTGGGTTTGTAAGTAACAGAGCTCTGAATGTACTGGCTTACAATATCCTCGTAGGAACATAGTTAATAAAGAAAGCCCTCTGCAAACAAGAGGACCTGGATTCAAGTCCTAGAACCCAGGCCAAAGAAGTTGGACTTGGTGCACACATTTATAATCCCTGCCTTGAGAAGGTAGAGACAGACAGATTCATGGGGTTTACTGACCAGTCAGTCTATGTTGTGAGCCCCAGGTGAGATACCTTGTCTCAAAAAAAAAAAAAAAAAAAAAAGCTGAAAGTGGGCATGGTATCTCTTTAGTGCACATCAGGAGTTCCTTCACAGTAGATGATGAGATTGCCCCAGTTTGAAAGACTGTAGGAATGGCAGCCACATTCTGTTCACATATGCTGGAAGTTGGATCCTGCTCCACTTTCTCTTGCTCTGAGGAAAGCCAGCTGAGACTCACACAGGATCCAAAGCCTGAACAGGTATCCATGGCTAGAGGACTCAGCCTGAGAGTATCATGGGTGAGCTCGGAAGAAACTTCTGCCCTAGGTGTGCCTTCTGATGACTGTGTCCTGGCAGACCTTTGACATCAGCCTCTGGAGCTGCTTGAGCTGGAGGACTCGCAGAACTAACCTGTAAAACTTAGAGAAGAATAAACATTTCTGTTTGCTTATTTCAGCTGCCAAATCTGGACCTCACTTGTTATATGGCATTAGCTGACTAGTACAATCATTTTCTAGCTAGACCCACTCCAGATTTCTGTTACTAAGAGGAAAGGAGATAGGAATTGAGGGGCAACCTACAACTCCCTTCACATGGACCTACCAAAAGGATTACTGTGAAAATGAAAGGAGTTATTGCTGAAATGGAGCTAGTAACGAGAAGTATCTGGGGAGAACTGCTCAGTAATGAAGGCCTGTGTCCCATCCGGCCAAGCTTTGCCAGGAGACAAGTGATGGCAATTCTTGGTTGTCAACTTGACTATATCTGGAATGAATTACAATCCAAAAATGGGGGTGGGCACACCCGTGACTTGTGTCTGAAGGCTGGAAGACACAAGCTTTTGATTCAGATCTTGAGGTGGGACGGCACATGCTCTTAATCTGGATCAACACACATCTTTAATCCAGGTCTTGAGGCACACCTTTAACCTGGGCAAGACCTTCTACTGAAGGGCTATAGAAGGACAATGGAAGAAGGAAGCAGTCATTCCTTTTCTGTGTGCACCCACTTTGCCAGCACGTCCATTGGCACCTCCTTTAGGATTCCAGCTTATACAGAAGACCAGCTGAAACACCCAGCCTCGTGGGACTGAGCAAATACTAGATTCTTGGACTTTCCACTCACAGCTGGCCATTGTTAGGTTAGTTGGACTATAGCCTGTAAATCATTGCAATAGATTCCGTATATATTCCATGACTCTAGAGAACCCTGACTAATACAAGACACAATGGGTTGTTTCTCCTGTGTGGTGCTTCCTGACTTCTCCTTCTATGGTTCAGACCCTCTATCCTCCTGGCTAGGCTGGGCTACAAAGTGAAGCTCTGTCTCAAAACAAAACCAATCTCAGGTGCCCCAATTATTGCCCATGTTAAAGCAGAGATGACAGCCAAAGGCTGGATCTGTGTGACCTTGAACGAGTTACAGAACCGTTTGAACTTGAGTTTTACTGACTTCCCATGACTGCCATGATGCTAAGCTCTGAGATTAACTCTGGGCTTGTCCTATTAACAAACTCAGGTCCGTTTATGGCCATGTGGAAACCTCAGTGAGGTCTCCCAGATATGCTGAGGTGTCTATACTAGACCCCAGTTTCTGGCATCCCTGTAAGGATGCAATAGTATTCCTAAAAGTGTGCAATACTGCTTATCCAAAGATGAGAAAATTCAAACCCGTCCTTGTCTCTGGTTATGGGTCCTGGGGGTCCTGGGGACCCTCGTCTCTGGTTATGGGTCCTGGGGGTCCTGGGGACCCTTGTGGTTTTTGTACTCAGAGGGCCAGGAGCTCATTCGGGCTTAGGAGAGGAAAGAGCTTCTGAACTTGTCCAGGCCTCAGAATTCTAGGGTCTGAGGCACTCTCTCCTGTGCACTGTGAGTGCCCAGATTTCTTAGCCTGACACTGACACTGCCTCCCATACAGGTTCAGCTCTTAGGTCCAGGCTGGGCTCCCTGGCTCCAATCGATACCTCTGAAAGGCAGAGTAACACCTCAGCTTCTCTAGTGCACAGCACAGTGCCTGGACCCCAGAATACACATGTTGGACCTATGAGTGATGACCAAGGGCACTAAAGTCCCCAGTGTTGTCACTCAGAGGATTCAGATTAGAGGTGTCTCTCCCAATCACCAGAAAGTACAGGGAGCCAGGACCTGGGTGTCACGCACATTGTCTCAGAGTCCTAAAAACAGGTGGCAGCATTTCCTGAACAACTACTTTGTGAAAAATATGGTGGTACCCAGGCCTGTGCTAGAAGACATTAAACAGATGCCACAGGCTAGAGTGTAGCTCAGCCATGGAGCCCTGGGCCAGCATGTGTGAAGATTCTATTGTCTCAGTACCATGAGGGAAAAAGAATTATGTGTCAAAGGCCAGCTCCAACACCACAGGGTAAGCTGAGGAGAACCAAGTGTAGAGTCCGAGATTGAGGCTGGTGCTGACAGTGGCAGGTGATTTATGGGGTCAGCACTGGCGAAACCAAAACTTAATTATCTGAGGTTGGTACCCTCTGTGACTGGCAAGAAATGGTGAACTTTTTAAACTGTTTGGGGGCCAGTGAGAAATAAAAAAGAGAATTCACACACACACACACACACACACACACACACACACACACTCTTAGTTAATGAAGCAAATCAGGCTCTAACAAGCAAGTTTCAACAACTTTGAACATACACATGCATGCATGCACACATACATACATACATCCCCCCCCACACACACACACATTACACACTGGGTGGATAGAACAAAACTCTATCAAGCAAGCTCCAACAACTTGATTTTTTTTCTTTTTAGCCTTTTTATGCCCCCTAAGACAAAGTTCTCTATGTAAGAAGAAGAATTACTTCATTCAAACCAGACAAAATTGTTACACAAGAGAGAGTTACAACAATATTATTGATTACATGTTTCTCTATTAAAACTCATACCTAACTAAACATTTTATCTATCCTTTATTCTACAAGTTCATTATAAGCCCAAAGCAGTAGTTTTATTTCTTTTTCATTCCATAATGTTCATTATAAGTTTAAAGCAATATATATATATATATATATATATATATATAGGTTTTTCGAGACAAGGTTTCTCTGTATAGTCCTGGCTGTCCTGGAACTCACTTTGTAGACCAGGCTGACCTCGAACTCAGAAATCTGCCTGCCTCTGCCTCCCAAGTGCTGGGATTAAAGGCGTGTGCCACCATGCCCGGCAGCAATAGATATTTTTATTTTATGTCACAGGTTAAGAAAGTTTTTACCAAGAAACAGGTCATTTATCTTACATCTTACTTCTGAAGTCTTGGTGAGCTAGACTGGCTAACTGTCTGTTCTCTGTTCTTACATTCACAGTGAAATTACCCACTCGTTGTTCATGGCCTTACTTATGGTACACACCGAAACCTCTGGCCTCATCCCTGGACCTAACCTAAAATGAATGTTTTTCTGGATCATGAATTTGTTCTAAGTCTATTTTTCTTCCTAGTGCGATTGACATGCTTGTAATGAATGAAAGCTCACTGGGCCCCTTTTCCATGCAGAATAGTAATTCTTCAAGGAAAGGGCACATGTGGCTTTTTTATATCTCCCTGACATAACAACTTAAACCACCTTAAAGTTTCTATCAATTTTTCTAAATTTCTAAATTTATTTAAATCAAACTAACTTCCTAAAGTTATTTCAATCAAACCCAGAAATTCCATAATGTCACTAATTCATCTAAACAGCATTATTTCATAAAAGTTCATCATGTTGATCTGAAGGAAATTTGCCCAACAGAGTGAGCAAACACCCAGGAAACAATAGTAGCAGACTATAGGCAGAAAGGGTCTTTCTCTGCCCAATCACACCACGTCAGAACAATGAGGAATACAGCAAGGACAATCCTGAGAAGGCGCACTGGCAGCAAGGAGCAACCCTGGGATGAAGGCACTGTGGCTGTGCCTTTTCAAGGTACAGCCATTGCAGCCATGCAAAAATGGTGGGTCATCTCCAGAGAGCTCACCGAAGTTCCTTTTGCATGGTGTCTGCAAGAGCTACATGTCAGGGCATGGAGGAGGGATTGTGAGGCGGGGAGCAGGAGAACTGGCCCTACAGAAAAGGAGTGGCTTAGGTAATCCTTGCCCCTTTCATCATCTTCCTATGGTTGCTGCATTCCCTCAGCATCTTGAGATGTTTGCTCTAGGAAGTGGGCCTGTGGAGGAGCCCTGTGGCAGGCAATAAGGGAGGGCTGATAATCAGAAAATGGAGAGCCTTCCAGATACCCGCCTATTGGGGGTCAGCTGTTTTAATTACCAAAAGACTCAGTTTTTCTAGGACTCTCTTCTTCTAGCACATTCTCACACTCTAGAGAAATGCCTCAGACCCAATCAGACAGGACCAGTTGGCTCACTTCTGGGACCTCTTGACAACCCTGAACTTAGAACATAGGGTGGAGAGGCAATAGGGAGCTGCCTTCCCACCTCCCCTTGGACCTTAAATACATCTCCTTCTGAGAGATGTGCAAAGATGGTGTTGCCTAGGGACAATGGCATGTGAACTGAGACAAGACTGTCTAGAGAGGTGGAGGTGGTCAGGACTTTTCACTGGCTGAAAGCCATCTCTGGTAGAGAGAAAACAGAGTAGGGTGGATGTTGTAAACTCTCAGCCTGACTCCATCCTTCTGTCTGTCCCTTTGTTCAAGGATTATAATTTTTCCCCATAATCCACCCCTCCCCTTTTTGGTCTTCTCCTGAATCTCATTCCCAAAGGTAAGGCAGGAGGGCTGGGGAAAGCCTGTGTATTTGGGTGAAGTTAGCCTCAGCCCCAAACATCTGGCAGGCCTGGGGGTGGGCCAGTGGGTGGGGCAAGTAGTGATTGGAAATAGCTGAAAGGTGGAGAATCTGGGGAACACGCAGTTCTGGGTGTGGTGCAGATGTTTGTATAAGTCAATGACTCTCTGGAATGTAGGTAACTTTAGCACAAGGGCCAGGTCTTATCCCTCACCTGCCTTGTGTCCTCTGCTATCATAGGGCACCGCACCTTGTGGGCTAAGCAAATCTGGATGAATTTAAGGGTGGGGTTAACTCCTCAGCTGTCAATCACCTCCTTAGCCGACTTGCTTCTTTGGGAAATCCCAAAGATGGCTCAAGTCTCCCATCTTGAGCTGACCACTCTGGCTCTGGCCCCTTCCACTCCCAGGCCACTGGACGGCTGAGTGGCTCGTGGACCATTCTGCTCTCATTCCCATATCTGGTTCTTTGCAGCTCCCTCCTGCCTCAGTGTCTGAGCTCCTTTCTTCCTTCTCCATGGAACTCCCTCCCCTTCTTCCCTCACTGTCCAGGGGCTGCTTGAGAGTTAGCATTTGCTATTCATTCCTTTCTTGGTGGGACAGAGACAGGTGTGGCTTTCCTGCCTACTGTTCAATATCTCATGGTCCTGCTCTATAATTATACAACTAAGGATGGTAGCTAGATTTTTTTTTTCTCCACATGACACAAGCTAGCATCATCTAGGAAGAGGAACCTCATTTGAGAAAATGCCTCCATCATTGGTCCTGTGGGTTTGCCTATCAGGGTATTTCTAGATTAATGATTGATGTGGAGGGCCCAGCCCACTGTATGGCGGGGGGGGGGGGTGCCACTCATGGACAGACAGTCCAGGCTTCATAAGAGAACAAGCTGATAAGCAACAGTCTCCATGGCCTCCGCTTCAATTTCTGTCTCTAGTTTCCAGCCTTGAGTTCCTGCCCTGACTTCCATTTATGATGGACTGTGTACTGTAAGCTGAAATAAACTCTTTCTTTCCCAAGTTGGTTTTGGTCAGTTTTATCATAGCCATAGAAATAAACTAAGACAGAGGGAGGCATTCCTGACCTCTTGTCAGCCTCTAATTCCCACCAGTGCATCCTCTTCACGTTCCTGAGATGT
This sequence comes from Mus minutoides, assembly GCA_902729485.2. Taxonomy (NCBI): domain Eukaryota; kingdom Metazoa; phylum Chordata; class Mammalia; order Rodentia; family Muridae; genus Mus; species Mus minutoides. Next base: position 15,596 of record LR755231.1, on the reverse strand, counting down.
GGTGGCTTCTTGGAGGCCAGGTATTGTCAGAAGTCCTCTCTGGGGATTCCCATGTCATAGCATCTCAGTGAAGTTACTCCAACTTGAAGCTCACTCCCAAGGCTTTGTACAGCTCCCCTGAAGCCCTGGAGGTGGGACCCCATCCCAACTCTTTCCATGACCAGAAGTAGGACTTAGACGATTGTAAGCGTGGTTCCTGGCGCCAGCGATTGCCTCTCCAGAGTCCTGCTGTGCATCTCATTGCTGTTCCCAAGTTAGTTCTAAGTTCAGCCTGGACCCAAATTTTCCGCTTGCTTTCTGTAATTTGAGCTCCCCTGACGCCTGGCACTGGGATCCTGGTTGCTGGTTTTCTTGGATAGTTTTGGATGATTTCATTGGCAGAACACATCCGCAGTAGGCACATCATTCCCCTTCCCCATAACCAGGCATGAAAGAGACATTAGTGATGAGTAGAGTCTTTGAGGACCTTAAACGCTGGGCACCAACCTGCTGGGCATAGGCAACTCCAGCCTGCTTTGATTTTACTGTGGCACTATCTTGCAGTGTGGACCCTGTATAACACCTACCATATTATAGCATCTACCTTGCAGTGTGGATCCTGTATAACACCTATCATATAGCATCTACCTTGCTCTGTGAACCCTGTATAATGCCTACCATATAGCTGAGGAGTCTGTCGCTCAGAGTCACACAGCAAATGAACCTACAGGTCTGAATCTGCACCCAAGTCTGCCAGCCCCAACTTCCGACCTCCTTCCTCCAAGATTTCTTCCCTGTTCAAAACTGTAGGTGGTTCCAGAATGGTAAAAGCCAAGACCTTACCCGCAAAGAGTACCGCAGAAAGAGAGCAGGCAAGGAAAGCTGCCCTGCCCCTATGAGACACTCGATATTTTTAGACAGGGAGTGAGTCAGGCCTGATGATTCACAGCCCTGGCAAGGCTCACAGGGTAGCCCCAGGCTACGAAGGGCAGGGCAAAAAGATCAACCACACAGGAGACAAGACCCTAGTGGACAGAGCTCTGCCCAGGGCCACCACCTTCTTCTCTATTCTGTGAGGGCTGGGAATAGGGAACTCATACTTTCTCATGTTTGCCAACAGATTAGAAAGTGGTGCATCTTTTCTGGGGTGTGTTAGGTGTTAAGGAGGCAGGTGATCCTGAGGACACTGTTGAAGCCCGACCTGTGGGATACATCTCCTAAACAGGTGGCTGCACACCTTCTCCATAAAGGGCCAGAAAGTAAAGGCTTCAAGTTTTGTCGGCCGTACGGTCTCCATGGCAATCACTCCACAGGAAAGCAGCCATAGGCAATTTGTAAATGAACAGAAAGGGCTGCATTCTAATAAAACTTTATTTATAACAAGAGCCTGGCTAGATTTGGCCCATGGATTGTAATGTGTTGGCCCAGTTCTAAAAGATGCCTTTTCCCACATCCTGTGGGATGTCAGATACCTGTGATGACAGAGGAAGACAACATGTTGAGGCTCTTCTGTCTTCACTGATCTAGCTTTGGAGGTTGACTCACAAGCCCTTCCCCGACACACACACACACACACACACACACACACACACACACACAGTGTATAAACTAGCTCTTCCTAGACTGTCTTGATTTGATAACTCCTTGGACAGCAAGATTCAGCTATTGATTTTGTATCTAGTCCAGGGCTTAGGGCATTATGGTAGATGGGCTGTGTCTGCAGAGTGAACACCCCACAGAGTGAAAAATGCTACCTTCATTTTTTGTTGAAACTGGGTAAAATAGGATTCCCTTCCCTGAGATCTTTTCCATTCTCAGCTGCATTTGTGTGAAGGGCCTACAGGACTGACTAGCATCCAGCATGAGCTCCCACTCCTTCCTCTGTGAAATAGGTAGGGAAAGGACACGCCCTTTTACAACTCCAAAGTTTTAAAAATTCTCTGATGAATGGAAAACCCAGCTTAGGAAACTCAAGACCCACACACTGTGCCTCTTGGCCCTGCAGAGGGCAAGAGTTATCCTTACTTTTACGAGGAACAACCTGGAGCCTGGAGTGACCTGCTTGAGATCACAGCCAAGAAGACAGGGATATGGGGCATTGAGACCTGGTCTCTCTGTGCTTCCTTTGATCCCTGACTATTTCTGTGACCAGGGCACAGAAGTGACCAGCCCCAGTTTTTCCAGTGCACACTTACCTGTTACATCTTCCTACCTAGCTCTACTCAGAGTTTTCTCTTGCTCCCTAAAGCCCAGGCCCTGGCATGGCTGGAACCTGCCTCTGCCCCCACGTGTGTGCCATGAAGCCCTCAGTACGACTGAATAGATAACCCTGGCTGGGGTGCAGGTCCGCTCAACCTCAGTGACTTCAGCATCCTTCCCGCCTTGAGCTCCCTGTCAGTTACATTGAGAGTGAATTCCTTCTCAAGAGACCTACATCCCCATCATCAGAGAGAGACCAGAGTCACTGGTAAACCCAGTTCAGTGTCCCATTTCCTTCTGAATTAGGGGCGATAATGTCAGTTCACTGTGATGGCATTCCGGAACTATAGTAAGTGCTCAGCAGGAACCTGCTGCCTGAAACACACACACACACACACACACACACAAACACACACACACATGTGCACACACACTCATACACAAGCTTGTCATTGTGACTTCTGGATTTCAAAAGACACATCAAAAATAAAATAAAATAAAAAGACACATCTAAACCAAAACACACATTGCCAGATGTGCTGGTGTATGCCTGCAACCCTAGCGTTGGAGAAGCTGAGATAGGAGGGTTGTTAGTTTGAAGCCAACTAAATTATATCACAAATTTAATTTTTCTTCTTTCTCTAGTACTGGGGCTAAACAAGCATTCTATAAACTGAGCTACATTTCCAGTAATATGGCAAAATTCCTAGCCAGCTCAGGCTACATAGTGAGACTATCTCAACCAAACCAAATCAAACCAAACCAAACCAAACCAAACCCATAAATGTAGATAAATGTTCTAGCCAGATGTATTCAATCACCATTTCATAGGGTATCTAGGCACTATCCCAGTTATGTTTGATTTAATGGTATATCTGTGGATGTACAAAGGACATGTTATATATTTACATGTTTAAA